>OZ037780.1:3357500-3360000 GCA_964035525.1 Porites cylindrica | reverse complement strand
ACATAACAGGACACATGTTATAGAACATGACAAATGTTATATAACATAACACGACACATGTTATATAACACAACTCGACATATGTTATATAACAGAACATGACATATGGTATATAACACAACATGACATGACACATGATATAGAACATATGTTATGTAACATAACATGACACGTTATAGAACATACATGACACATGTTATATAACATAACACGACATACGTTATATAACATAACATGACACATGTTATAGAACATACATGACACATGTTATAGAAAATAACATCACACATGTTATATAACATAACTTGACATGTTATATAACATAACATGACATATGCTATATAACATAAGATGACATCTTATAGAACATACATGACACATGTTATAGAACATAACATGACAAGACATATGTTATATAACATCACATGACACATGTTATATAACATAGCATATAATAGATAACATATGTTATTAAAAACTGAATCATTGGATAATGCAATTCTAGCATTTTGATTGGCTTAGCTGTTATGGTATATGAGCTATTAGTATATACACACTCAGTGATCTTGGTGATTTAAGCAATCTGATTGGTTCGCTATCTCGGACTATTCAACAATATTCACCTCCCAGCGAGTGGATAATGTGTGAGCTTGGTTTTTTTTCCCATTTTCTTAGAGAAAGATCTTTTAAAAGTCGACAGACAAAACCCTAGGGTTGACTTTTTTTCTGGCAAGAAAAGACTTCGGATGTATCAAAACGGCGTTTTTCCAGTTACTGTTGTTGAGTTTTGTGGTCGATGGATTGTTTACAACTCCCGTGCGTTTATTCGCCTAGAAGAGGCCGTTTGGTGAACTCTGCGTTTCCTGACATGAAAATTCTGGCCCAAAAACGAAGTTTATTTATGACAAGCAAATTTGAAAGTAAATGTTTGCAGAAATTCTACATTTCAAGTAAACACGAGAAAGAATGCTATATGAAGACGACGTCTTACCTCGAGGAACCGAATCGCCATTTTTGTCAGCACTTCATGAGAAGAACGACACAACAAACCTTTTCGGCTATAAACTTGGCGAGTCAACAGAAAACAACAAAGCTCTTCTTTTCTTCTCAGGTAAGGAAACAATTCAAACTTTTAGCGGTTCCATTTAAGTCATTACGCTGTTGTTTGCGAAGTGATAAGCTTGTGAATTGCCATGTTTGAACATTCTACAAAGATCTATTTTTAAACTGTCGCGTGTTTAGCTCACCTGTTCTGTCAATCAAATCGTACTTTTTAATTGTTTCCTCTCTGATTTTGTTGAGATCACTTCGTGTGTATATACTAAAACAATTATTCTTTTCAATCACGGTGAATAGTGGCTTTAGAAATATTTACCTCGCCACTTCGTGGCTCGGTAAATATTTTGCCACTATTCCCCTCGATTTCAAAGAATAATTGTTAATTATACCATGCTCTCCTTATATTGTCGGTGTACGTCAGTTTAAAATTGGAAGCTAGCTAAGATTTTTTTTTGCGAAAGATAGAACGGCGCCCGAAGCAAATCGTTTTTATTCTTGTCTGCAATTTCATCGAAAGAAAAAAGACAAAAACAAACAAAAAAGCCACAGGAGCTTGTTTGAAAGTTTGTCGAAAAACACCTGAAAACACATGGAACTAAAGTACCTTGACCAGCTACGAAAGAAGACAAGTGTTGTTTCTTCATGATCGCGAAGCCATTCGCCGATCGAGTCACTCGCCAATATATAACTGCGGCTTGTTTATCCGACATCAAGAATATAAATCACAAGTAACCAGCTACAAATACAGGCTATGCAGCCATTCACTAGAGCCATCGAGCGGAAGTCCCTTGTCTTTTCCGGTTTGTTCTAGTCAGGGAGATTCAACGAGATTTTGTGGGCGTTTTTAATAAAACAATTATTCCACTCTCGCTTTATGGATATGAGACTATAGCCAACTCGGCCCTACGCGCCTCGTTGGCTATCTATCATCCCATATCCAACGCGCCCTCGTGGAATAATTGTTAATTATATGTTATAGAACATACATGACACATGTTATATAACATGACATGACACATGCTTTATAACATAACATGACATGTTATATAACATAACAGGACACATGTTATAGAACATAACATGAGATATGTTATATAACATAACATGACACATGTTATATAACATAACTTGACATATGTTATATAACATAACATGACATATGTTATATAACACAAAATGAAATATGTTATAACATAACATGACATGACATATGTTATATAACATCACATGACACATGTTACATAACATGACATATGTTATAGAACATACATGACACATGTTACAGAACATACCATGACATATGTTACAGAACATAACATGACATATGTTATATAACGTAATTTGACACGTTATATAACATAACATGACACATGTTTTTGAACATAACATGACACATGTTATATAACATAAAATGACACATGTTATATAACACAACATGACA
>OZ037780.1:3067500-3352500 GCA_964035525.1 Porites cylindrica | reverse complement strand
GGCAAATATTAACATGGCCTTTCACTGCGGCAAAGCACAGAGCGGTCCATGACTTGACCTCAAGATTAAGCAAAGGATAAATCTGCTGATTGTTGGGCACCTGACGAAAGCCATTACAAAAACTCATTATTATTGTTATTATTATTGTTGTTAATATCCTAATTTGAGATATTCTCAACTTGAATGTTACGTTGCCTATTGTCGTAAACCTCTCTATTAGCATGTGATTCAATTCACCATGTTTTCGAGGCCTTCACCTTGGATAGCCAGGAAAGCCACGGCCAAACCACTACATGACAAAACGTCAAAGATAGCCCGCCTAAAATAATGCGCCAAGAAGGAAGCTTACCCTGTCTAGCATTTAGGGTCGCTAAGCTAACTAAATCTCGGAAATTGTGTTGTTTTTCTTGACAATTTATGTTGTACCTGTGTATCCAGCAAGGCATGGTGCTCGATAAGCGTCTTGACAAGAGCCTCGTTACCATCCGCACATGCGCACATCAACGGAGTCATACCCTTGTTATTTGAGAACAGACAGTAATGTTAGGGAATTAGAAGTATTATAATCTCCCCGCCCCCACTTCCCGCGCGCCAAACCCTAGCACGTCTAAACCGGTTGGGCATTACCTCCAGTATTCAAACCTCTGCGATGAAAGGTGTTGATGACATGTTCAGTTTTAAATCCTTCACTTTAGAAACGAGCAGAAAACTGGGTCACATTAACTTTCGCAAAGACTTCTGGGACTATTACTGGAGACTGGGAAAAAATGGCCAATAGCTGACCTGCGCGTCCCAAGTAACGATCCCAGAAGTCTTTACGACAGCTAACTAGGCCCAGATTTCTTCTCGTTTCTTAAATGGCGAATGGAAGTTGCTAAAAACGGAACTTCTGCATCAACGTTACATCCACCCTACGGTTATCACTCTGATTAACTGCTAGTTAGATTGAGAGAGAGAGAGAGAGCAAGATTTACACTTGAAAAGGAAAGGTTGATCAAACCTATCAAACCTTAGTCAACCGTAACCCTATCATAACTGAACCTGGTTGCTAAATTATACCTGAATGTTAATAGCGTTGACTTTTTCGGGTCCCAACATTGCCAGAGCCTGCGGTATTATATCACTTCTGCTCCTTAAGAGCATACGCAGGCCCAGGTCTTGGTGAAAGCTGACAACCGTTGCTGCGGGAGAAAGGGACCTGGGAAGGCATAACGACTCGCCAGCACTAGAAAACAACCAGATGCAAAGATAAGAAAACAAAATCGTGAGCTCGTCACAAACAGGCAACATTGATCAACCATGATGGATGCATTTTGTAATAACCAAACAAAATGGAGCTCAATCTTGCCAAAAGGGGGCACTGAAATATCCGATCACTTTGAAGTTTGGTACATAATTACAAAATATATTGACAGACTCTCTACAAAGCTGGCGTTCTGTAGTTTCAGTGTTTTTCGACCCCAGTCAGTGAAGAAATAGTTTCGGACAAAACACGAAAAATATCCTATGCGAGGCTGATAAGGCTGATAGTTCTGTCTTACAAGCTAATTTTTGTATGAAGGGATTTTTTCTGAAGAAACTGTGTTGTTGTGGCGGTGGGGGAGTGAAATACAAAGATTTTGTTTAACTGAGTTGATAATGTAGATTGGCCACCGTAGGGGAACAAGGGAGGGGGATTAATAACTTCTCAGTCTATTTACAGCAGCCTATTCAAATGATAAACCAAATGTAGGTAAATTTTGTATTAGCCTTGTAAGGTTGAGCATGAATGTTCGGGTGAACGTAGTCCTTAATAGGACTGTTGTTGACAGTGACTGACGTTTCGACAACCTGTGCGGTAGTCATTTTCAGAGTCAAAGTGAGTTGTATCACGTCAGTTGATGGTATTAAACTCTGGTTACTGACGTGATACAACTCACTTTGACTCTGAAGAAGACTACCGCACAAATTGTCGAAACGTTAGTCACTGTCAACAACAGTCCTATTCAGGACTACGTTGACTCGATCATGCTTGACCTACTTACTTCTGTTTCTGTTGCCTTTTCCAGTAAATCTGGGAGACAACGGGAGACGAGAAAAGAAAAACTCACCAAAAAGATCTTGGCTCACAGTCATTAAACGGCAGTAACAGCCTTGCCGCTTGTCTAACGTCGTCATCATCAACCAAACCGCTGACCCGGTGTTCAGAGTGCATTGAAGCGACCCTTAACCACTCAACCAGAGGAGGAAGATGGGAATGCGCCCTGTAACAAAACAACATTAACCCTTTAAGCCTCAATAGTGACCCACATCCAATTCCTCCCAACAACAACACTGCCTGATCAAACAGACAGGTCATGAGAATTACTGAAATGATCACCAAAGATGAAATGTTGTGATGTTAGAACAAATTCTCTCAAGCAGTACCATAAGGAATGTACAAAAAACATGCGTGGAAATAAAACTTATTTTCACAAGAAAGGTTTTGCACTTGTCCTCGTTTTGAAAGTGAGGGTTTTTGGAAGTCGGAAGTGGCATATTCTTGTTCTTGGCGTCGTAAAAATATTTTGTACCTGTATATTGGATAATTTGCTGTACGCCGCACTTCTCAGCAACTTATGACGCCATTTGAAGGCCACTATTATCAAGAATCGATCTTCTTTTTGTTGAACAATAACAGAAACAAAAAATTCAAAACAGTGCCACTCGGGAACTTAAAATATATAAGGTGTATATTGGACTATATATAATGTATATATGTATATGCGTCTAAATAAAGTGTATATGGGTGTATATAAGGTGTATGTGGGAGTATATAAGGTGTATATGGGTGTAAATAAGGTGCATATGGGTGTATATAAGGTTTATATAAGGTGTATATGGGTGTATATAAGGTGTATATGGGTGTAAATAAGGTGCATATGGGTGTATATAAGGTGTATATGGATGTATATAAGGTTTATAGAAGGTGTGTATGGGAGTATATAAGGTGTATATGGGTGTAAATAAGGTGTATATGGAAGTATATAAGGTTTATATAAGGTGTATATGGGTGTATATAAGGTGTATGTGAGAGTATATAAGGTGTATATGGGTGTACATAAGGTGTATATGGGTCTATATAAGGTGTATGTGGGAGTATATAAGGTGTATATGGGTGTACAGTAGAAGGTGTATATGGGAGTATGTAAGGTGTATACGGGAGTATTTAAGGTGTATATGGGTGTACAGTAGAAGGTGTATATGGGAGTATATAAGGTGTATATGGGTGTACAGTATAAGGTGCATATGGGAGTATATAAGGTGTATATGGGTGTAAATAAGGTGTATATGGGTGTAAATAAGGAGTATATAAGGTGTATATGGGTGTATATAAGGTGTATGTGGGAGTATAAAAGGTGTATATAGGTGTACAGTATAAGGTGTATATGGGAGTATGCATGGTGTATATGGGTGTAAATAAGGTGTATATGGGTGTGCAGTGTAAGGTGTATATGGGAGTATATAAGGTGTATATGGGTGTAAATAAGGTGTATATGGGTGTAAATAAGGTGTATATGGGTGTATATAAGGTGTATGTGGGAGTATATGAGGTGTATATGGGTGTATACAAGGGGTATATATACACCTTATTCGATGGTTTAGCATATAATACGTGCGGATATTTTGCGAGTTGCGTAGTATTTTTCCGAGCCCCGCAGAGGCGAGGAAAAATACGAGCAATGAGCAAAATGTCCGCTCGTATTACGCTAAACCATCGAACAAGAGGTTTATTATTCCACTACAAAAAAAAATTATCGGCAATTGGCTTCTATTTTTTGGTAAGAGTATTCAGAGACATCCTGATTCTGTGAGAATGACGTTAACAATTAGCAAAATGTTCACGCGTATTATATGCCAAACCATTGAATGAGAGTTTTATTATTTTACTGCAAAAGAAAAATGGTATTTTGGCCTCTATTTTCTAATGAGAGTATCCAAAACATCCTGATTCTGTCAGCCACAGTTGCTCCTTTTGCATACGCCGGTATTCGCCCTGTTGTAAACCGGTTAAACCAGGACACTACGGTGTATTACGGCCTCGTATTTTGCTTGTTCTCTTGACCTTATATGGTAAAATGACAGAATAGTGGAATGATAAAGGAGTATATAAGGTGTATATGGGTGTATATAAGGTTCTGTAATGGAGCGAAGCTACACCGCGCCGATCTGTTAAGTTACGAGTCACACATCGGTTTGGTGTTCACACTATACCGGATAGCTGTTGCGCAAGCTTAAACACCATACCAGATACGGCTTCTGTTTACACATAAGAACGGTGATTTTGGCGCGTTTTCTGTTATGGAGCGAAGCTACACTGCGCCGATCTGTTAAGTGACGAGTCACATATCAGTTAGGTGTTCACACTGTACCGGATAGCTGTTGCGCAAGCTTAAACACCATACCAGATAGGACTTCTGTTTACACATAAGAACGGTGATTTTGGCGCGATTTCTGTAACGGAGCGAAGCTACACTGCGCCGATCTGTTAAGTGACGAGTCACATATCGGTTTGGTGTTCACACTATACCAGATAGCTGTTGCGCAAGCTTAAACACCATACCAGATAGGGCTTCTGTTTACACATAAGAACGGTGATTTTGGCGCGTTTTCTGTGATGGAGCGAAGCTGCGCTGCGCCGATCTCTAAAATGGCGAGTCACATACAGTAAAAACCCGCGTATAAGAACCCAAGTTTTTCCAAGCTAGGCTAAGAAGGTTCTTTTATAAAATGGTGCTAACTGGAAAATTAGGCTGCTGAGGTTCTTATTTTTTAAAATAAACAAGGTGTTTGTCATTGGTGGGTGGGGCCTATTTTGGGCCTACTTTTGGTACTGTATGGATATGTTATAAAAATCCCTTAAATCCAAGCATGTTAAAGCCAATTATGAAGTTTATACGAAGCTATGCAAGTTGAACAGAACAGTTGTATTGGATAGGTGTTCATACTAACCGCATAGCTTTCCGTGTTGGCACGAATAGCTCTCCGGTATGGTATGAAAATAGCCTTAGATAACCTGATCAAGAAGCCAAAGCTCTGTAAGTACGAGGAAGTAGAACTGACAACAAAATAAGCAAAAAAGCATGAAGGAACATTCTGAAACGAAGAAATAATTCGTGATACCGTCTTGTAGCCGCCAAAATGTCCGATATATCCTCGTCTTGATGCGAGCATTTCATAAAGTAGCACAGGGTGTGAAAGGCTTTAGATGTCCAGTCCACCTGAGAAATGAACTTGTTATCTTTACTCTGATACATTCCTGAGAACCGCTGTTGTGCCTGTGACACCAAGTCAGTGAGTTCAGCTACTGATGTCACACAGGTGGTGGTTAAGTATTTGTCCAATCCTCGGCGTCTTGGCGAACCTGCTTTAGGACTGTTGGCCGCTGATTTGGGAAAAAAAGTGAAACTTATCAAGGGTCGGAGTCACGAAGCCTCCCTTAAATATATCCTAAATGCAGTATTTACTCTAATAAATGCCCAAGTTCTTAAAAACGCCCTTCTCTAATAATGGCCCCCTTTTGAGGATTTTCAGTGTTAAAGTTAACACCTACAAAGTCTCATAAAACAAATGTAATAAAACAATCTCCTGAAGTACATACTAAACACACCATAACATTTAACTCTCTAGGGCAGCCCTAATTCGAGTGGAGTTCAAAGTGATAGCCTACTGAGCAAATGATACTTTTTTCACGCCAAAGGTTTTCATGTTTGTGACTTCACAGAATATCCAGTCCATCCATATCTACAGATAGGTTCTCACCGTCTAGAGATCCACATCCCTCGTTCAAATCTCAACTTCGATGTCAGAAAAAATCCTCGTTCAGAGGTTCACAGTCGCCTAGATGTAAAGTAACCTATTATCGTCCAAAAAAAAAGACAGTAAAAGAACACAGACCTTTCAGTTTTGGCGCAGCGTAGGTATCGATTGTGTCTGTGATGCCGTATACCGTTCTGCCAGATAGGAGGTGGTAGTAAGGCTGAAATATCCCCCATAGGTCAGCATCTGAGTTGATCCACTCCTCAAGGACCTCGGGAGTCACTTGATCAATACCCTCTAAATGAGTATAGCAAAATATCAAGTTCACCTTGGGAACGAGAGCAATTCTTTGTAATTATGGACTAAGAAGGTTAGTTGAAGTGTTAATTACCGTATCCAGGCTCTTTTTAGCTGCCTGGACACTGCCTATTGTTGCGCGCGCGGGTAAAATTGCATCATACGGCTGGAACTGCTGTGCGCAATATTGCGACAGCAGAATCTCCTTCTTTTACTGCAACATTGCAAATAGCAAACTTCATTGTATGTCAACCATCTTAAACCGTTTCCACACTGTGGGTGTAACCCAACAAAATATCACATTAAATAAAACCGGACACCAAAACTGTTCATCACCGACAACGTTTGCCCTTTTACAGTGATTTTCTAAAATGACGCCAGAGGTACGTTGGTATAACAGCACTTCGTCCCACCCAATTCCGTCTGTACTCTGAGTTATCATGTGAATAAACAAATCAGACTCAGCCCCAATATGAGGACGTCTGATTTTGTACAACCACCAGATGTATAATCACAGAAGGTCACAGACCGTCTGTAATCAGGTCGAGTTGTCGACGAGTTGGAGACAATTCGGAGTCAGCGTTAATAAAAAGGTACATATGCAGTGGCCCCGAATGTATCAAACTGACTGAATTTCAAGTGTCGTAAGATTAGCAAAACAATGCAACACAATTCAAACAGATTCTTCACAATTCATGCGTTTTTAGAACGACAGTGTTTACTATGAAGTTCAGTAGAATGTATCACAGTCAGTTAAGGTCACTATCTGTCCACTTGATAACTGAAAAATATCTAAGTGGCACGATCACACATAGCAAATGAAAAGATGTTATTAACGAGAAAAACGAGTTTTGTAAAGGCGGCTGTGAGTAGAGTGGTCCGCCTACGAGAGTGTTCGTTAAGAGAGCTCCCACTGTATTTCTCTAATACTGAAATGTGAACCGACAGTTTCAAACCGCTCTCTCTTGTTAAAACAAGTTAAAAACGGAGCTTTCGACAATGTTAGTCTTCACAGGAAGAAAGTGACGTTGAAAAATTTACCTAGAATGATTGTCAATCCTGATCACGGATCTTACATTTTCTTTTGAATTCGGTGGTTCACTATAAGAACAAGACTATCTTCTGTTGTGACCAAATAAAAGAGATGGTGGCACTCCTTATAAATAATAAAGAAGTAATAAACTAAAACGAGGGCCGAAATTTAAGTGGTGCTGGGTTTATCTTTTGTTTCGTGATAACTCATATACGTTGTTCAATAGTTAATCCCTACCAACATTGTCCTAAAGTAAACATAATTATCGTCTCCTCAATGCTCAGACTATAATTAGCATTATAAATGAGTAGAAAACAAAGATTACCTAAATTAGTGACAGCTCTAAACACAAGCTCCTCCGCTATGTATTCTAAACAGGCGCTCAAGTAAATGACTCCAGCGTCATAGATACGCGGGGCTACTTTCATGTTTACCAGCCATCGAAACATTTTGCCAACGGATAGAATAAGCCCGCTACGAGTTCTCTTCGACCGACGAAATCTGTCAGTCGACATGAAGTAGAGAGACAGCGCCTTTGAGGCCAGCGCTAGACAACTTTTAGCCAATGACAACGACAAAACCAGGCGGATGCTCGTTTGAATTTCTTGTTTAGAGCACTTGGAGTATCGAACAGACAGTCGTTTGGCCTCACGAATGATCCTCAACAATGGCCTTTGCAAAAGGAAGGACACGCGCTCGATCGCCTGCGGAGAAATGGCGCGAAAATTTTCCCGCGTTCTGCCAAGTCGAAGAACTTTTGCAATGTCCTGTAGGGTCCATGGAAGTTCGCTGAGTTGAGGCAACATAGGTATCCATACGTCCCAGTCGCCTTCAATCTTCATTGCCTGTCCACCATTTCTCGGTGGCTTGGTAACTTTTTCGGCTGTTGCGGTTGCCGCGTTAAGAAATAGAGAATGGTTTGCTGGGAGATTGTTCTGTGCAGCCATAATACAAAAAAATACAAGCTTACTTCAGGTACTTTCGCAGTGTCACGATAGCTGACAGCGTGGTCTGTTTAAATGAGTAAACCAGCAAAAATTTAACTAATTAAAATGTAAACAGTGTAATGCACTAACAAATCACGAGCAGCTAACCTCATGATTGGCGTTCTCCTGTGATACGATTAAGACATCATATTGTCTTGTAAGTAAACAGAGGGCAGCGACCACAAAACAATGAATTAAATAAAACAGTTCAGGCAGATTATAGTGGGCTTTGTTTGCTTAAAAACTCTCCGGTTCATTGTCAAAGAACGCAGTCAGGTATAATCTCTTCACCGACAATGTTACGAAACGAGTTACGAAAAGAAGGCACTCAGTGGGGGTATTTTCAGTCGATACACCCTTTTCTGTAAGAACATCTAAATGAGTCCTAATTTGAAGCCAGGTCTGAGCCAGTATAAGATATTCTTCACTCAGTTTTTAGGGCAATGTAAGCCTCAAAACGTTCTTAACGATGTTCTTGACGAAGAGAGTTAGTTTTCTTTCAAAGTTATATGACCAAAAAACTGCACCTCTATTGTGACGAATTGGGACGTCAACCGGACGTGAGTTCTTCAGTCAGTTTTTCCTTTCAATATTACTATGACGGGAACAAGTTCGTAATGCTAAATGGTTTTACTCTTACAAAGACGATTTGCCAGAAGATTTGGGAAAAACCACACCCAATAATGCAGGCAAAAAGTCTACTTAAACCACTTAAGGTTGAGGCGCATCGTTCAAAAAACGACTTTGCTTGAGCTCGCCAAGTATATGTTAATATATTGACTGTGCACTGTGGACCATTACTTGGATTCAGTCCAGCTACAGATCTCAATATTGCTCATGCTGTAAATGGTGAAATAAAATGTTGTAAAATGAACCTCAGCCGGAGCTATGTTCTTAGGAAATTCTTAAAATATTCCTAACCTCAGCCTCAATGCTTTTAGTTACAACAAAGGGTCAGAAGTATGTAGGGTCATACAAGAAAAAATGTTTATAGCCTGTGGATACCTGCACTACGAAATAACTTCACTCTTGGAGTAAGTGTGACAGACGAGTCAAATGAGGTGTGTTACCGCTGTAACCATCACAGTGGCAAGGTAAAGAACAACTTTTTTTTGAATTTCGTTTGATCAGCTGGTTATTAGAACCAAGACGCTTGCGATGACTTGTCCGTGCCGTCTAAAAGACACCCGTTTTTAGACTTAAATACGGAGAAGGCCAATCTTGCTTGAGTAAAAAAATGACTCGTCTCATGACTCGTACACTGAGTAATAAAAATCCATCGACTACGCTTTAACCTTTAAAAAGAGCCATAGCACCTTGACTGTACTGCCTTTTTACCGGTACAAGTCCAAGAGTGGTTCATTTCCAGAAGTCGCGACAAATTCCGATAAATTCCGCAATCGAATATGAAGGTTTCCATCGAGCTAGGAAGATTCCTATCCGGCTCCAGGACCCACTAACTGAGCGAGTTTAGGCCTGGGTAAGCTTGGGCACGAGGCTCAAACAAATATCTTCCAGAAGGACACTGATCGACAGAACTGAGACGCTAAGGAATCCACAGAGACTCGTATGTTGGAATGTAGCTGGATTAGCGAGTAAGTGCTGTATGCGGTTTCCTGCATCAGGAAACTTAAGAACGACGGCCACGGCTCCGAAAACGCCACTTAAGAAATGAATTCACGCTGCTTCAAACTTGATCGAGCTTATTCCATATCGTTCAATTCGTCAATTGTTGACAAATTCTCCTGGATTTGAACTCTAAACGGCTGTATAGGCAGTTTCACGTCGTAGTCATGCAGGGACGGCAAAGAATTAAATTTACAAATAAGCGTGATCCACTGGACGTTTTGACGTTCTCGTTGCCGTCCTCGTCGTCGTTGCTTAAGCTCCGTATTCTTTGGGAGCTGAGATGCGAGAAGTCAAACTCGAAGTCAAGTCGAAGTCAAGTCAAATTGAAAGCAGTGATTGACCCCAAAACCGGTAGGTATCTAATACTGCACTCTATTCTGATTGAATGATTGACTGATTTATACGGGAACATAACGTTAATCTGTCCATAAGTATTTCTTCAAAGTCAATGACTATACTGGTAAATAACAAAGATGTTAATTATGCAAGAAAATTATCATTTCTTTTTCATATTTTGGTTTCCCCGTTTCATATTTAATTCTCGTATGCCGATACCATTTTTACTTTAACTGCAATGCAGTGCAGTGGAAGGTTTCTTTGCGTTCTTGTCTGATGAATTTTTTTCAAAAAAGACTTTAGCATGGCAAAAATGAAGACTACAGCGCGGAATTAGCGAAAAAAAAATGAAAAAAGGAAGAAAACAACAAAAAAAGAACAAAACTAGCAGTACCCCTCTCAAAACAGACAAAACTCTTCTAAAGCTCAATGGTATTGGTACGTGTTGCGGAAATGGTTACTCGACGCTTAGTGCGCATTAAAAAAGGCCAAATATACCTGACTTTCCCACATGAATGACTGAAAAAAACCATGCATGTGGATACTCACGCAACGTTTTTGCTTCGATGAGTTTTTTTACAAAGCCACTGAAACTACTCACCCATGTCTTACACTACGAAACTGCGTCACGCGATACTTGTTTATGTCACCAGTAACGTGCACAGCTGAGAGGCTCTTCACCAAGATAAAAACTGCACGCGTTCGTTTAAAATTTAACACAAACAAATGTAAATAAAACTTTTAAATATACACAAATATCAAATAGCTGTCACACAGCTTTTCTACACTGACAAAACATCTTTACAACGGAAAGTAGTCGGTTTAAGAATTTAAAAAGAATTAAAAGAGCTCATACCGTCATGCACAAAAACAGCTACCAAAGAGTGTGAGAGGTTAACAACAAGGAAAAGGCGAAGAAAGAATCAAGCTTACAGTTTCACTAACTTGCAGGAAAGTTTAATATTGAAAAACCAAATATCAAGAAGCGTCAAGAAGGGTTATAAATGTTTGTAAAAACAGCCTATTTAGGTGTCTAATCCTTTTTCATGTGAGAGAAAACTGTGAATGGTTTCCATAGGACTTACTGCAAGCACAGAGGCCCTATTCATACTAGACACGGATTATCCGTCAAAGACGGATAGTCCGTGTTCAAAATCCGTCTAATCAGACGAATAAATTCAGACGGATTACTATTCGTCCAAAATGAACGCGGTCCCTTTTTTCACATTTAGATGGATTATTCATCCGGACAGGGGTTATCCGACAGATAGCCCGTCTGAGACGGATAATCCATCTCAAGTGTCAAAACAGCCGTTTTCACACTAACGACGGATTATCTGTCTGAGACGGATAATTCATCTTCAAAAAACAGAAAGTTAAAGTTGGACAAATTTTTTGTCGAAACTAAAACCGTTCAGTTTCACGTTAAGACAGATTATTTGTCTGGCCATCCAACCGATAATCCGTCTCTAGTGAGGGAAACTTTGCTTAAAGCTTCATCACCCACATCTCTCCAATATTGCCTCGAGAGAAAATAACGGTTGTTGTTTGCAGTTCAGTTTTACCCAGAACACGTTGGTTATACATAATATCCATAATGTAGCTGATATCTGGATCTGTAACGAAACTAAGACCTAGTCTAGAGACACCAAACGTTCGCGATCCACTTTATAAATTGACAAGAAGACCAGAAATCATAGAGAAAAGGAAGAGGTTTTCAGTTCTCTGTGAATTAATACGAGTTCCGAATGAGTCCCGTGAGCAGAATCGTTGTAAGCAGGATTCTAAAAACAGAGTTTTATTCATAAATTGATTTGGCGCAGTTAGAAGGTGAAGGTTAACCTCAAGATTGCTTTTTGTGATCACGTATCCTGTGTAGACATCGCATGACCTGATCTATCGATCCGGTGCGAGGTCAGTCTGCAAGGAGTATTTTTAAAATTTCGGCGTGACAGCACGAAAATTGGCGTGACATCCACAAGCCTGGCGCGTTTGATGAAATCGAACCGACGCACCACCGGTTCCGGTTTTTCGATCCTAGTTTCCCTATCTTATGCAAATTCATTAGAACTGACGTGCCAGACAACATTTATAGGTTGATTAGCATATCACGCCTGACTCGCTGACGCGAAAAGCCGGACTTACTGCACCTCAGCATCTCTAACACTTAGCTTTTTACGTAGCCTCTAAGCCAGGGCGGCTCTAAACAGGGAAGCGCCCGGTGAGTCATGGCGGACGAACGGTTCAGCATAGTTGACTACGTGGTCTTTTCTATCATGCTGATGATCTCAGCGCTGATCGGCATTTGGTATGGCTGCGGACCTGGAGGCAAGCAAAAGACTACGTCGGAATACCTTTTAGCAAACCGAAAGATGCGACACTTCCCGGTGGCTATTTCTCTGCTAGTGTCTTATCTCTCGGCTATTACGCTGCTTGGTGTCCCGTCTGAGATCTACACGTACGGCGCACAGTACTACGTGCTGATTCTTTCCTACTTCATCATTTGCGGAACTGTAGCCATTGTTTTCGTCCCCATGTTTAGACGCGTGAATATAACCTGCGCTAATGAGGTAAGATTTTGTTCATTACTAAGATTATTGAATCTCGATTGCCTTTTATAATTTAGTAACTTGACTCCGCACTGCATTTTTATAACTCGATTTTCCACTGCTCTTAATCTGCATTAGCATGTACACTGCTTTTTTGTTGAAAGTAATGTTATGATAATATTAAGGGAGGTACAAGCCCTATGTCAGGTATCGATTCTGCTAAATGAGGGGATTGTGCAGTTTTGTACGACTCATGTATTATATACACTCAGTTAAGTAGCCTCAATCATCCACTCCTTTAAAGTGGTTTAAAATTTTGCGCATATGGGTGAAACCCCTAAGTGTGACTATTCCTAAGATACATGCACTTTAGCACGCTTTTCATTTAGTTCCTTCTAGTCTAGTGTATTTTCCATCGAACTGCTTTATTGTGAACGAAGTGTTTCTAGGGGTTTAGGCATGTAACATGATATTACTTCTCGAAAATGTTTTTAAGATATTGTTTTCTTATTTGACGAAACTGCTCAACATGTAAACTTCGTATTTAATTGTTTTGAGTCGCAATTTTAAAAGGCATACAGTACAACTAAATTACCTAATTTTAAAAGCAAAAATCCATTAAGAAGCATCAGATGGCTGTCGACCAGTCCTGCAACACGCTTAGCTCACGCACGAGTGCGTGCTAAAGACAAAGCATTGCGCGATAGCCGCGTGATGAATGCAATAGACCGGTCAATAACAAATTGACGAAATTGAGCACTCTTTTCCCACAAAAACATCCTATATTGGTTTTAACGCGCGATTGGAAATGAAAGTTGATGAATAACCCTTTAGATCATGCTGCTGAAGTGGCCTGACCACAAACTCTTTTATGAGTCCTAATGCGTGACTGTTCATTTCGCGGTTCTTTCGTGTCCCAAACCAAACAAACCAAAAACGCCTTGCACATTTAACCGCAGTGGAGCTTGCGGTACAGCTCACTATTTTGTTGTATAAAGAGGTTTGAGATGAAGCTCTCATAGCAAGAGGACTGAAACCATTTTATTAAGGCCCTCCGGGCTTAAAACAAAAGTTCAGACGTAATTTTTTTCCCATTATGTCTTTTGTTTATCTCAGTACTTGGAGCGCCGCTTCTCGGTCGGGGTCAGAATGGTTGGATGTGCATTCTTCATCATGGAATATGTAAGTACTTCCGGGTGAACTCTTCACTGATATTGAAACTAGTATTGACGGAATGGAATGGAAAAAAGGGCCGTGAGTTGCCACTCAGTGAGATGAAAATCTGGTCTCAGGCTTCTTTCAGCTCCTTAAGCTTAATGTAGACAATGCATGCTATAATCCAAAACAATCGTAAATCTAACCAATCACAAGGCAATAACGTACTTGGCCAACGAAAACGAAATAACAACGCCCAACGAGACGAGAACAAAGGGCTGCCTTGCTAGCGGTTTTTTTTGGAGGAGGGGGAGACGAAGAAAAATTCAAGAAAATGCCACGAGAGTGTATGAGGAAGAGGGAAGGAGAGCTCATCGTTCCTTCTCGCGTTTGCCTACAGTGTACACAGGATATTTTAATCGCTGCGGGCGAAAAAAAAAAAAACACACGGAAGACAAATCCAATTTGCTGTTGATAAATAAACCCAAAATAGAGGCCAATACTGAAGCAGATAAATTTGGCAAAATCTGATTATCACCAATAACAACGCCTGGAAAATATAATGGGTTTTTTTTTTTTTTAATATAGCTTCGTTATCGCGTTTTCCAGGGTCATATTCTCTGTCCATTTTTACCACTTTTTCATAATTTGCGTCATTGATTTTTTTCCCGTTTTCATCGTATTTAATATGATAGTGAATCTTTTAAGCTTATAACATTCACAGTAGTTTCTCCTAAAAAACGGGCCATAAGAATCCCGTATCTTTGGAACGTTCCAGCAAAATGAAAGTTTATTATGTTTTGACTTCTGTTCTAAAAGCTTGTTACAAAGAATGAAAAGATATTGCACCCTAATAACCGGCCCCTAAAGGGTTCTTGGTTCATTCGCTTATCAATAAATTAAAATCAAATTATTATTCGTTCTTTTTTTGATTTTCTGTTTAACTGTTCACATATTTATTGCTATATTTTTGACAGACATTATACCTGTTTGTGGTTCTTTATGCACCATCGCTCGCACTGGAAGCTGGTAAGAAACTTACATTTTTACAATTATTACATGAACTCAAAAGATGAATTTTCTTGATATTTTAACAACTTTTCCCTTGCGACGTCTTGGGGAAATGAAAGGACAATTGTTGTCTGCGGGTTATGTCACTACTTCTTTGTTTACAATACACATAGGAAACAAAAATTATTAGTATGTAAATTGAAGACTGTGTGACAACTGACAAAGTGATTTGAATTAACATCTTTTAGAATGGCCGTAGTTCAAGTTATTAATTTCATTAGTAAGAATTTAGTTACCTGTGCAGTGAAATAAAAATAAGTCAAATTCCAATTTTCTACTCTCCAGACATAATGGGTTATAGGTCATATTATGGGTTTGTGCCTGAGACACACTGAGATTTCTACTTGTATAATTTCACTATAACTTTACAACTCATTGAACTGTAAGTTTAATTTTTCGATTATTTGAACTTGTTGATTTTTGCAGTTGCTGGAATCCCCCTACCAGCCTCCATCCTTACAACGGGAATAGTTTGCACCTTCTACACAAGTCTTGTAAGTAGAAAATTACCAAGATCAAGGCTGATAGTGATATTTCAAATGCGGTTTAATTTGTGACTAGTAAGACTATTTAAAAGCAGAGCATGTGAAGCATAAACAATATGAACTCCTGTACATTACCGTAAAATTCTGAAAATAAGTAGCCTGTGAACAGGCCTTTCGTCGAGTAGGGACCTTGCCTTTCCTCGCTATTTTTCCCCCTACAGAGAGCCTGTTCACAGGCTAGAAAATAAGCCCCGGGGCTTATATTTTCCAAAGGCCTTTTTTGAGGGGCTTATTTTTGGAGGGGCTTATATTCGGAGGGGCTTATGTGCGGAGGGAAATCTTCGTTTCAAAATCTATTGGGCTAGGTTACCGTGTATATGTGAAAGGAGTTTACCGTTTTTGCTTTGTTTTACTTCGTATTTGAGGGCAATTTCCGAGTACAAGCCCCTGTGCGGGCTTATACTTGGAGGGGCGATTTAACGGAGGATTTTTACATTACAGGTTTGGGGGGCTTATATTTGGAGGGGCTTATACATGGAGGAGCTTATTTTTGGAATTTTACGGTATTTTTAAGTCTTAGATACGTAGAGGTTTAGACTCTTTAAAATGACTTTCACTCAAACCCTGCTCCCAGGCTCTCTCAGAATGGGAAGAGGAGAGACCCTAGAAAAGGGTTCTCAAGAAAAATTAAAGAAGCAGGAGAAAAATTTAAGGAGGCAGTAATAGATAAGTTTAATGGCATTTGCATGTGAGAGTAGGCAGGAATGGAAAGGGAAAACTAGCATGCGAACGGCAGATATTTCTCCTCACTCATCGCCGCTAAGGGACACCACGAAACATCACCCAGCGACGATGAGCGAGGAGAAACTTCTACCATTGGCAGGCTAAGGGAAAACAGCCTATTTCCTTTGGGTGAGTTTGGATGAGGCCTCCCTGAGAAAAATTTCAATTTTGGCAGCCTGGAATATTGCATTTCAGTGCAGTTTTTGCACTGTTTCTTGGTGTCAAGGAAACCATTGTTGGTTCACCTTTGTTTTGTGGTGTGGGTATTGTTATGTGTCTCTTAAATCTTTTATATGACCATGTCATTTGGTGATTGCACCAGTCCGCAACACCAAGAAACTACCAGTTTTTGAGCAACCAGGCAAAGAAATAATATGAATTCAATAATGTAAATGCAACATCATTTACCCACATTTGCTTTTTTCAGTATCATATAATGTTTGCTTTCATCCAAGGAATTGTTGAGAGAAAAATATGACAGATTACTTATTCTCTTTGAAAGATATTTTCTGTGAGAAGCCAGAGCAACCAAGTCATCTACAGGGCAATTTTGGCCGGTCTCTAGAGCTTCCGGAAAACCCTGTCAGAAACAAGGTTGAATATATTTGACACAGAGCTAAAAAAAAAAGCTAAAAAAAGTCTCATTATCTTGTTTTTAAACCAATAATCTAATAATCAAGCAAAGTCTTAAATGAACCATGTACGTTCTTTATCATATTATTTCTGCATCCCTTGTGTCCCTAAATTTTCTTTCTGTAGGGTGGTCTGAAGGCTGTTATTTGGACAGATGTTTTTCAGTCTATGATCATGGTGGCAGGGCTCATTATAGTTGTGATTGTCGGCAGCATTGAAGTTGGTGGCTTTGCCAATGTTTGGGAAATCAACGACAAGTTTGGTCGACTTAATTTCTTTAAGTAAGTGTAACAATCCAGTACTATTTAGCAGTTGCTACGCAATTAGGGAGGACCATTTGGGTCATTCTTGTCCACAGCAATACTAGGTATTACAATAACTGAAATAATATTGCAATACAGTCTGCTGCCATAGTAGTGATACCAATATTGTGATAATATGCCAAACATATTTAAAAAAGATGTTACACTGCTAATAATTATTGTTCCTTAATGTAAGAAGATACTAGACTTGATACTACCATTCAGGTGTTGTTCCTTGACTTTAAAGCAGTGGAGAACAAAAGGTAGGGCTTCTGATCCGATATGATCACATTAAAAGGCTCATTTCTAAAAGACTTTTTAACTCTTGAACATACTGTGAAACCACTGGGAGTTTCCTGTTGTTGTGACATGTATGCATAATCTACTCGAGAGAAATAACATATTTTGCTGCAATAAGAACCCTTTACTGGTGTGTTATGTGACCTGCTACAAGTTTCATATAATGGTAATTTCCTAGTATTTTCTGCACTCTATTGGAATGCCTGAAAGGAGGCATTTTTCAATCAAGAAAGAGGAATACAGGACATCACTTGAAAAATCAATAACAACACTGCATGTATCTGTTCTCAATTCTTATGTCTGCATACAACTCTGTTATTCGCTCACGTCTACAATCAATCCATCATTATGGGAACACTACTTATCACAATGCATCAATGATTTGATGCGTCATTACACTCCCTTAAGTATTGCTGATCAAATTATTTACCCCAGTCGACTATTATGAATGGATTAGTTTTCTGCTGCTTTGTGCTGTATACACAACCTATATGTGTGAAAGAAGCATGGCCAAGCCATGTGAACACTAAATTCCAGGACTGGTTTGAATGGTCCTCCAGCCATCACTGGATTTGTTTCCCATTTTTCACTGAGTTCAACTCCCAGTGCTCATATGAAAATAAGTTTTTCATTCACAAGCAAATTAAACTCATTTTCATAAGCATGAATGGCTGTGCACCAAGCCTAGCTTTGATAAAGAGGGCGTAGAGCAACTCAGCAGGAGGCCATTTATTTTGGGTGGAGGATTAAGAGTGATGGGAGAGTAGAATAAAATCTGTTATCTCTTACTGAGTGATCAGAGTGCAGGGAATAGGTGGACAAGGGAAAAAAATAATGATGCAAATCCCTACGGTATACCTGTTAGGTGAAGATTGGGAGGCAATCAGCATGTACATGTCCATTGACTCTAGTTAATCGTGGCTTCATTTCTTACAAATTATGTACATTTACAACTGCATACCTGTAGTTTCCAGGACATTTGTTTTACTGCATGATTGTTTTTGTCCACATCATTTAGCTTCGACCCTGATCCAAAGGTACGCAACACATTCTGGACACTGACAATTGGAGGAGCATTCACTGCCATGCCAGTTTGGACAGTCAGTCAGACAGCTGTTCAACGTTTCCTGGCAATACGGACATTTAGGGATGCTAGAAGGTGAAGAAAAAGTTAACTAAAAAGTATTTACGGTAAATAGGTTGAGTATTGTTGTCTGGGTGAATGTAGTCCAAAATACATTTAGGATTGTTGTTCACAGTGACTGATGTTTCGACAACCTGCGCGGTAGTCATCTTCAGAGTCAAAGTGAGTTGTATCATGTCAGTTGATACTGTGTGTCACATTTGGTATTGTATTTATCAGCTAGTAGCTAATAGCTAGGGGGATCTTAGCGTGCCCGCAATTCTCCCTGGGGGAGACTCCCATATAAAAGTAAGGGGGCTGCTCGTTGGAAAAATAACATTAAACCCCTAAGGGGGGACCAATGTCGGTGTGGCTCAAGCTAAAGGAGACCATACTAACAGACATCACAGCCTTTTTGGAAATATCTTTATGCACAGCTCTAAGCGATACCTGAATGGGCAAATACAGTGACTTTCCATCCCAAACACTCTAAGTGGGACCACAATCTGCAATTTACATCCGTAAGAGAGACGACAAGCATCCCCGTCACTTTTATATGGTAGTCCCTCCCCCCACCCTTCCCGGGCAATCCCCTTCCCCCTGTATATAAGGAAAAAGTACAAAAAATGTAATGGGATTGAGTGGTGTCCAACTCAGTCTGTAAAGATACGAGTGACTAGCTGAATTGGACGACCACATATCAATTGCCTGATTTGCTTAACCATGGGTATGATTAGAAGTGGTTAGAGGACTGAGTGGAATACAATCAGGGAGTAATAAAACCCATGTTTAGTACTGCTATAGGCGAAACTTTGCTGACGTCATTGTTTACATTTTTCCTCATTAGCATACGACTTACAAGTAACTCATAGAAGCCGTGGCCATATATATGAACTAAATGCAAAAGTTGAAAGAGCTGATTAAATTGAGCAATTTGTGCAATTTTCAGCTCTTTGCAAGCATTATTGAAGGAAATATCAGCCATCAAAAACTGCGAAATTGCTGGGTGGCAAAAAAGTTAATGGGCTATACAAATTTCGAGTTTTTAGAAGAGAATTTCTCCGAAACCATTTGGTGTATAGGGCTCAAAGTTTCAGATATCTTAAACTGTTATGCCCTTTCAATATTCAGAGTTTTTATTCTATTAGCATCATCACATAGTGATGAGCATATTTTAATGAGGCAAAAAGTGTAAACAAATATTCGCCTATACTGCAGTAACCTGTGGCAGGTACAAAACACAGGTCACAGGTGCTGGTCACTACTCTGTTTATAAACAACTGAGATAAGCAGTTTCCCCGTAAGCTAAAACTCTATTTCAGATTGTAATAATTACCAGGGCTGAGTGACCTGTACTCTAACCTGCACTTAATTGTGACCTGTGACTTGTGTTTTACATTTTGTACCTGCCACAGTAACAATCAGTAACCTGCCTTATTACAGGACACTTTTTGCATAAACCATAATTTCTTACCTAAAGAAAGCTACCAGTATTTTAAGACCAAAATAGACCACTTTGATTGGGAAAGTAAATTAAAATTGGTGTAAAAATACTCCAAAACCTCTAGACCAGGGAATACATCAGATAGCATGTTGTGAAGTGAGAAATTTAAACTTATTAAAACTTTTCTGTTATTCCTTTGTTATCCAATGACATGCAAATGAGTATTAGGTGCTTTACCAGCAATCCAGCACTGAGGTTGGTTTCCAGCACAACAGATCACACGCCTTGACACGTGCTACTCACTTACAGTTTCGCAAACCAATGTCAGTCTTAAAAAAGCGAAAAATGTCGATTAAATACTATCATAGTTATCTGATACACTTACACAAATCTCCCATCACACTTTCGCTTTTTCTCGTTGTGCCTGAAATAGGGCGGAACACAGAGTAAATCGGTAAATCAAGCCGCCATTTTGAGGGACTCGGCTCAAAACATTCGTTCCCAGATTCCTTCGAAACAGACACCACTGGGGTCCAGTTCCCCCAGCAGTGCGTGGTCTCCCGGGCGGGATTACCGCACAGGACACCCACACAATCTGTTTTCCTTATTAAGAGGAACAGAGAACAGCGAACTCAAAATCCTTTAAAATTGCTCAAAATACCACTTGTCAGGCAAAACGACGACAATTTACCGAAGGTAAGGTAACACAACGTTTATGTGGCTTTGATACATGCACATATTTAACGATATACCGCTACAGATAAAGCAAATTAAAACGGTAAATGCAGTACATTTACGATAATTACATCGGTTACACAAACAGATTGTGTGGGGACCCTGTGATTACCATAGCCTGTGTACAGCCGCCCCCTCAGAAAAAATCGGAGAAAGGCGATTTTTTTCTGAGGTGACGGGGCGGCTGTACACACTGTACATAGGCTAGATTACCCACGCGTAGTTATTAGACTTATATGGTTGGGAAGAACTTGCAATTTCCTATTCTTTTTTTGAAGGGCGGTCTGGCTTAACGTTCCCGGCTTGATTATCATTGTCACGTTGTGTTGTTTGGACGGGCTGGTTATTTTCGCTGTATACTCAGGATGTGATCTTAGGGTTCAAGGAAAAATCACCAGCAATGATCAGGTATATTAATTTGGAGTGAAAATGCAGGGCTCTGCCTTTCATGAATTTTTTTTTCTTTTCTAATCCATAACAGAATGGGAATTAGGTCTAACTGTCCCACGTATATCTGCTGCAGTTTTGAAAGAAGCCACTGGTGTTAACTCAACAAAACTTTTGAACAGTAATTTCAGAGTAGCTATTGGTTAAGACACTAAACCAATAGCAACATTCCTAGATTACACTTTTAGGTTAGACTAAAAATTTACATGACCGGGAGTCTATGGTAATGGCTTCGAAATGACCTTGGTAATCTGTTATATTCAAAAATTCGATAACATCTATTCATTCATTTAGTCACTTATTCACGTGTTCGCTTTGTAGACACTCCCATACTTCGTGATAAACAAGCTTGGTCACCTGAAAGGACTGCCGGGAATGTTTACAGCATGTCTCTACGCTGGAGCTCTCAGGTAACTCAGTGAAAGTCAACAGTTAACATCCTGTGGCATACCCATCGTATTACAAGTTTTACCGGTTAATTAATAGGTAAACCAGTATAGAGTTAATTTCTCTTAGAAGGTGTATAGAATGGCAAATTGGAGGCTTTGCGCGACTGCGAGAGAAAAATCTGAGCCCGAGACTCTAAGCAGCGAAAATTTCTACGTAATGCTACAAAAAAACTAAAGAAAATGACCGAAAATGCCAATGGAAGACTGTCTTAATAATCTACCAGCTCAGTTCGACAAGCCGTACCCATGAACTCTGAAAAATTCGACTCCTTAAGACCATACAGAAAGAAAAGAAGACAAATCCGAGACGCAAAAATCACCCGAAAACGAGACTTCGAGACCCATCAAAAACGCTTCCAAGATTTCGAAACCGGGCCAAAATTTTCCGAGACACACGTTTTTCGAGCTACTATGAAGTAGGTTTCATTTTTGGCCTGAAAATGTTTTCACGTGACATAGTATTGTCTGGAATTTTCCCAATAAAGATTATTAAATGTAACAATTCTCTTTCATCGATAAAGATATGCTATTTGAAAGGAAAGTGCTAATCGTGACGCAGTGGCATGGTTCATCGAACCGCAAGCTCAAAATCTCCGCAGTTTCAAATAGCCTGAAGTCGCCCGAAGCCGAATTATATATCGCCATCTTGTTCCCAGGGCCTTTCCGGGAACAGAGAAGAAGAAAGACCCTGGAACGACATTAGGTTTGCTGCGATTATCTGAGAAATTAATAGAGGATCCGTCATTTGTTTCAATAGCACAGCGTCTTCCGCACTGAATGCCATGGCTCTTGTGGTCTTGGAAGATATCGTGAAAAAGAAGGTCCCAGATATTACTGACAGTGACGCTGCAAAGCTATGCAAGATTATTGGTAAGTTAAATTAAAAGAGAGGGTTAAGTTAAAAAGGGTAATTGCTCATTTAATTAGCTTACCTATTATATGGTGATTTTTTCATTAATATTCAAGTACGCGTTTTGGCGAATCTGTCATATTAGGTCATTTTGACCTACGCGCAATCAATGTTTCAAGAATGCGTATTCAATAGAGTGAGATAACGATATGATTGCAGTATGCGTTAGTCGACTTCATTACTTTCCAAGAACTTCCAAAGGCCTCCTTAATACTAAGAAGATAATGTGTGGAGCTGTGGTGGTTGAAATGGATAACGTTTCTCTGAATTGACATTTTCCGGACGAGTGAAGTTGGCCTTGAAAATCGTGGCGTACACGCCTAAGACACACACAAATAAGGAGGCACGTTTTTTACTCAACTCAACTGAGTCCTCTCTGGCCTCCGTGAAGTTAACACGTAAGGCTGCAAAAAAGTCCTTCGACCTACCCCTATCTCTTGGTCCTCAGTTCTCCCCCATGTTGTTGCTAGCCGTCCTTATGTCCTTTGAAAGCTGGTTACTTGTTGGTAAATCCCCACTAAGTGTACAATATTTGTTTTCAATCGTCGTTTTCGTTATCCCCAGAAAGGGAAGTCAAATTGACAGGCGAAGATTGTATAAACATTGAAGCGAAACGTTTTACGCGACGAGAAGCCGCGAAGGAGATGAGAATGAAATCAAAGTTTTGTTCCCGCGCGAACTACCTCACCAGCTAATAGACACACGGCACTGGTATACACGTGTCTGGTGGTGGAGACCCGTGTAACAAACATATGAGTTTAAGTCACATTTTACTAACGTCGTATTCTTTTTAGCCCTTTCGTTCGGAGTCATTGTTATTGGAGGAGCTTTTGTGGTGAAATACGTAGGCACCATGGTCTTGCAGGTTTGTCTAATCTTTATCTTGATTGACCTTTTATTTCGAATATTAAATAATAATTCTCCTTGTTTTTCCCATACATTGCTTGTACTTCTGCTCGCGACAATTGACAGGTTGATCTTGACAGTTCTAACCTTCTCTCCTAAGTTTTCCCGCGCTTTTTTTGGTTACATGTGCCAGAGTAAGTAAGTGCGCAAATTAATTGAAAATCCCTTTGTCATATAGTCTTCAGGTGAGCGAGAAAATAAATGTCGATATTTAGACTGGACGCTGTTGTACAAAATTATTCCTACAAGTGCATCAGGCTGCGAGACTTAGGATAATATTGACGCGTTGTTTTCCGGGTGACCTTAACATTCATATTGTTGCTTCCTTGTTTTAGTTGGCGTACAGCATTTTTGGAATCTGCGGTGGGCCTCTGTTAGGAATATTTTTCCTTGGAATGTTTGTCCCTCGAGCAAATTCCAAGGTATGCAATGCAAACAACCCTCACCTCTCTCCTTTTGCAGGCAGTTAAATGTTTTTCTTGTTAAGGTCCCAACCCTCTTCACCGGTCTTGCCACAAGGTCTACATGGCCTTTATGATCTACACCAGCCTCACTGCTTCATACTGCAAAGGGGTGTTCACATTACCAGTGAATTGAAGTCAGTTTGTGCAGTTCTTAGTTATCAGGGGCACCCAACGACGATTTCCTCCTAAATACATTGAAAACGCTTTTTAAAGGCTTTCCAGAGTATTTTTAGATCCCTAGGAATGCATTCTAAGCGGCGCTATAAAATTTGTATCTGTTTGGTCATCCTAGGGGAACTTAAGACTTTTCGAAATTACAAGGGCTTCAGTATTACTTTCACCAAAATTTTAGATGCAATTTAACGTATTATGAAAGTGAGAACTTTTCTGATTCCTCTTTACATCACACTTTTTAATCCGAAAAGTTTAGGTTTCTTTTTTTCTACGAAAAATAGCCCAACCTGGGGGGTGAAATGTGAAAAATTAGTTTTTATGCAGTACCCTATTAAAAACCACATAATGTGACATAGGCCATCTGTAAAAAAAACTTCCTTTTTCTTCTTCTTCTTTTTATTATTATTATTATCATTATTATAACCTCGCCCTCCCTCTTTTACAGTTGGATTGTTTTGTTATCACTAGTTCTCATATTTGTTCCGCATTGTTTCTTAAATTGCCCAGCTTGTACCTTGTTTTTTAAAAAACAAAAATTCAATTCGGCCCGGGCTCCAATAGCCTCAGTTTTATCGGTCGAGAGACTGTTCGGCGTAGACTGCGAGAAGTCGCTCTTTTTCTTCAGATTTAGTAAGGGGAGTGCACGCGCGCGAGAGAGTTGAGCAGCTGAGCCACGAGACGCGAGAAACGAGGGCGCCTTTAGTCATGAGCGTAGTTATTTGAGTGTCTTGAGCGATTTGCTCGATGGACCAAGAAAAAAGAGAGACTGTTCGTAGTCTAGTTCGGCGAAGCACCCTCGTTAAATAAAATTAATCGATAATTCGAGCATTCCTTTACTAAGTAATTCTCCACTTAAGGAAACAAAAGCTAACTGGGCCGTGTTGACTTTCACGAAGACTTGTGGGATTGTTACTAGGGACAGGGGAAAAAATTGGCCAATAGCTGAACAGCGCGTTCGGCACCAGATCCCTTATCGCTTTTTAGAATGGCGTATTCATTACTTCTTTCACTGTTATTCCAGGGCGCTTATTTTGGAATATTCAGCGGCGCCATTATGACAACATGGGTCTTTGTGGGGTCCGTATTATATCCACCCAACAAGTACCCAGGCCGTCGCTCAGTTCAGGAATGTGACTTCTTCACTGCCAATACTACCTTTATAAATGGTACCCTTAGCAACTCATCGGCTGCATTTTTCAAGGAAAACAATATCAACCAAAACGGATTTATATATAACCCATACAAAGGACACAGGTAGAGTACCTGTACATCATAGCTATAGCCTGTGCCAGGAGTTCAGATTGCGGGGACGGCGCATAGAGATGTGAGCAGGGAAAACAGCGAGGAGGGTGGTGTTGGGGTGAGAACGTTCCCGCTCTCTGACTTCGCGCCGCACTCCACTATCTGAACGCCTGGAACACGCTACTATAACTGTCACTTACGTTGCAATGGTGGATTCAGACCTTAAGGTGCGCGGGGGGGGGGGGGGGGGGGGGGTGCGTTGTCAAGGTGGAACGAAAAGTCCCTGCGCCTTGGCTTTACTGGTCTCGGTTTTGGTGTAAAAATGAAAAATAAGAGTGGGGGGCGGAGCTACTCTCCATAGACAAGTTTTAAAACAATCCTGAACAAGAAATATCGTGGGAAAACTGTCCGTTGGGTTTCATTTCAATAAATATATAATATGTATTTTTTAAAGTTTATGTATTCCATATATGTCTTCAAAACAAGAGCAAATGTGGACTGACAATTTCAAGACTTTCTTGCCCTGACCAATGAATGTTATCATCAAATTGGTCAGATATTTACTTGAATCAGTGCTAAATCGTATGCCACACAGGTACTTTAACAGATACAATATAACCAGTCGCGCATGCGCTACCTTGAGTCCTTGAGTAAGGCCCCATCATGGAATTACTGTATGGGCAAAAAGTTTAAACGAAATTAATATATAGCTGGAAATTTCTTCCCAACAGCGCGTGCTCTCATTGGTTTCTTCGAGGACACACGACATCTAACAATGAACCTGTTTCCCGCCAAAATCTCTGAGCGGGCAACATTGCAAAATCTGTGACGTTAGAGGGTAACAACGTACTGCTGCCCGCGAATGTTGACCGACGACCGCTGCAACAGCGAGGTCTAATAAATTTCCACCTATATAACAAATCACTTAAAGACTGGTCCCTCGGAAAACAGTTAATTTTGTTTCCCTCCAATCTCAATGTTTCCTCGGGACCAGTCATTAAGTGTTTAATGTTACATGAATACGTAGAATTTATATGAGAAATTCTACTCATGCGCAAAAAACCAAAGTCAGCGTTGCTGCCTCCACAACGTAAAATTTAAATCGATTGAATTATGTTTTACTTTTAGTGCGGGTATTGCTGATTTCTACAGCATGTCATACCTTTGGTTTAGTGGCTTGTCCGTTATCGTTTCCTTTGGTGTTGGGATCATAATGAGTTTGATTTTAGGTGAGTTGATAACCTGCCAATACAGCCATCTCTCGTCGCTCTTTAGCGATTCACAGGCTAGTGAGTTAGGGAATCTGTCAAGTACTGAATTTCAGTTTACTTGAAAAATTGCCTCTCCTCAGTTCTCTCATTAGACACACATAAGTAAAGCTCTATTCAAAGAGAGCAAAATGCAAGGCTTTCAATCGCAGGCTATTTGCTTTCTCGCTACCTTATTTATTAAATTGCATGTTTTTTCTTTGCTTTAACTTAAAGAGAGAAAAGAAGACAAAGAAAGAGAGATTGATCCTAGGTTGCTGTTCCCTCTGAAGGAGTGGTGTCTCTCCTTCCTTCCTGGTCACTCATTTCAATGGGACTTTGAGGAAGAAGAAAATGAACGACTGCAAAAAGAAAAGGAAGAAGAAATGAAGCCACTTCATGAGAGGGTAAGAAAAATGATAATGATGACGATAACGACGATAATGACGATGATGATGAAGATGGTCATCATCATCATCAAGATCATCGTCATCATCATCATAACAGTCTTGGTAGCGGTGTTGATATTGGTGACGATAACGGTGACGGGCACATGATGATGGAAACGTTGGTATAGTAATGGTGGTTATGGTGATGTGGACGTTGAAGAAGGTGATAATGATCACATCTTTTTTAGTCAGAACATTACTAAGCACATCAACTAGTTTTTTGTCGCTTTAGCACAATGAAGTGCACTTTGCCCTCGCACACGCCATGATGATCACACCATGACCACTCACAAAATCATCATAGTATAACAATCAATGTGTGAATTGCATACCTTGCAGGAAATCAAGATAAACTGGGATGAAGCCCCACCACTCCAGGAGCCTGGTGAAAAGGAGAAGACCTCAATGGGAGACATGTTCACCAACGATCTACTGGCAAATGATTCTAAATTGTGATGTCATCAATTCGCGTCTTTGGAAACGGAAAGGAACTGGAGCGAAAACGTGACACGCAATTGTTTCCGGGATCGTTACAAGGGACGCGCAGTCAGCTAGAGAACATTTTTCCCGGTCCCAGAAGTCTTTGCGAACGTTAATTCAACCTAGTATCCTTCTCGTTTCTAAAGTGTCGAATTTTCTCCCGTATTATGCGTTTTCGTTTTTGTTTTTCATTTATTCTGTGGCTTCGTACCGATAATCCTTGAGCGTGTAATAGTAACTCCAGATTTCTATTTCCAAATGTAAATAATCGTTTTACTGAGAGTGTCTCATGTGTGTCAAAAGTAACAAAATATTATATCCTGGTTGATTTTTTCCTTTAATATGGGGGACTTGGGGGTATTTTAGCGATAATTCAAGGCTAGAAGGTCAGCGAAGGCCTGTTTTGTAAGCATTCCCGATTAGCTATCCCTTACTACACAGACTACCCAAGCCAAGAACTTGGCCCAATTTGCGGCTCAAACAGTTTGTTTTGCCTGGTTTTATTTCTGCTAACGCTACTCAATATTATCGTAGAGCTATAAGAATGGATGCTTTATCAGTAGTTAAGAAGTCGATTTTCACAGGTCTGTACTGAAATTTTTAAACGCCTTTGCTCATTCAAGCAATGTAATTACCATCAAATTTGTGCTTGCATTGAAATAAAAACTTTCACGCCCGGGTTGCCCGCAGGCTGTTAATTTTATCTTAACACAGGATTAACCTTTGAAACACGTCATTCTTGTCTAGGAATGTAAGCTAATAGACCTTTTTACCGATACGGCGGCCATATTGAATTAATTCGATTCAAGAAGTATTACTATTATCATACTCCTTATATCGAATTAATTCAATATGGCCGCCGTATCTGTAAAAAGGTCTATTTGTAGCTGGAGCAAATAATATAAACTGGATCCAGCCTTTGCATAGCCTGCGCCACAGACCAAACTAAACTTCTGATTCGGGATTGATTACCTTTACCACGCAGGCAAGCCTTTACACTGAGACCCAAACTCGTTCCCAGGGTTCTCTCGAAGCAAGAGAGTGAACCCTGGAAACGAGGTTGACAGAGACCCATTTATGGGACGAAAAGACTGTACAAAGACCAGAACAAAGTTTAACCAATTGGACTCTCTTGAATTGTGGGTTTGCGCCATGAATTGCTCGTGTGCACCTGCTTCGCAGGCTAAAGATCGAGTTGACGGGCCTCCAAGCTAATCTGAACCTTAATTAAATAGTGGAAACCCAATATAACTCTAAACAGGAGCCTATGACTATGGTAGTGGGCTCGTGCTCTAAATTACTAATTCGCTTTAGAGGGTTGAAAAATGGAACAACGGAAATTTTCTAGTTGGAATAATGAAAATATGCTCTTTTTCGAGGGTAATAATAGACTAACGAAACAGTTTTCGAGAGGGGATAATGAAACAATGAACACCTTATTTGATTATTGCTCTTCGCCTCCTCATTTCAATCCGTGTAAACCCCGTCTTTGCTCTTCACCGCCCCCCCCCCCCCTCCCCCATGGTAATCCGTGTAAACCCCGTCTATCGGCCCATGGCCTCACCGCAAATCCTTGAAGATCCCTTAATCTCTTCTGAATAGTTTTGTGTGTTAAATCTATAACAGAGTGTGAAGATCTTTTGCTTTTACTATCACCGTTTTGAAAGTACAAAAATGCTAGGCTACAATGTATGCGTATACCCTGTTACACGGCCCACGCTTTCGACGAGACTGCGTGAACTTTGTTCTGCTACTACAAAGGAAATTAAATGCGTCACTTCCTCCAAAAGCCAAAATACAGGTTATTGCAAGCCTCGATATTCTTTTTTTTTTCCTTTAGATAGCTTTACTGTGAATCGTGACTTCTGGTTTCTTCCTATCTTGTATATGCTGACGAGGAAATCATGACGGAAAACTCAGTGCAAAACTACTACTCTAACTTTTCAATGGTTATGACCCATAAGCAAATACGGCATTCCACCAAAAGACTCGCAAATATTAGCTGTTGTACACGCACGTGACTGCAAATGTTAGTGGGATATACTAGAAAATTTGTTGAGGTTTTCTGAACCCGTGACACTCATAGCAGGTCTGTCACAGCCTGGGGATAACTATTATCGAGTGCAATCAGTACACGTAGAAACAGTTCAAATACCTTTCCTAAATTCATAATGCTTCACTGTGTCAAAAAGTGGGCTTTAATCGAGTGTGAATCAGACGACTAATTCTCCCGGAAGTCAAACCAACTTGATCAAGTCTTGACCTGTTCCCAGCTGTGGATTAATTCTGCTGTGGGAAGCATAATTGCAAAATGAGACTAGGGATGTGACGAGTTAAGCAGAAATGATTTTGGATTTACAAACAATTTGGCTAAGGATGAAGTCTTACGTTTCTGTGGTGCCAGTCAATTATTCATAGAGAAAGGCGGGTTTAGATAATTATTTCCCTAGTGTGGCTTTTCCCTATACTTCGTGCGATGTGTCATAAATCGCGTTAAGCTATCTCAAAGGAAAGCAGCCTCGTTCTTCTATGTAAAAGCAATTTACTCGTCGATTAGACAAATAAATCCACCACTTTCTTAATCAATATTTTACTTTAGTTCAAGCAATTATTTTACAATGAGAAAATGTTTGACTGATAGCGTGCTTCCAAACATAGAACAGTTCAAGTGTTTCTACACGACTTGTTTCCGGCACCAGCGGTCAGGGTGTGAATTCGTCAAGGAATGTCTGCAATCAATACTGGCTTACTGCCAGACTAACTTTAACTAAACATGACAAGAACAAAGGATTATCATTCGTTGAGACAATGACGAGACCTTGGCTATTTGACGTAAGAGGTTGATTAATGTCAGTATTATTGTGAAAAAACAAAGCCAAAAGAGCGGCAACAGCAAAAAATAGATGTCACCCAGACAAGTGTTGACAGATTCTCATTTGAATCCAGCTGTGAACGAATGACGTTTTGTTGCTCTTTGTATTTTTGCCTTGCAGTGAATGTGCACTTGGTCTTGACTCCGATCACCGGAATATCGAACATCCGTCACGTTTTTTCACTCTTTCTTTCCATGAAATAACTTTCAGTATCAGATCACAGGCAAAGCTGGTTTAATACTGACTGTAATACGCATCAAGGTCAACCACTTGATGTTCGCTTTGAATTTGAAGGGGCAAAACTCGTAAACAAGATCAGCAAAAATTTTCTTCAACAATGAAATTCGCCGAGGACTACTTGGTTTTCGCCATATCTCTCTTATTTCCAATCGCTGCGGGAGTATTCTTTGCTTGTCGCGGAGGACAAATAACCACGAATGAATTTCTTCTGGCGAACAAGAAACTAAGAAGCTGGCTCGTTGCACTATCGCTCGTAGCCAGCTACTTTTCGTCCCTCCTTCTACTGAGTACAACAAACGAGGTTTTCACACATGGAGCGCAGTTTATTATTTTAGCTATACTGTCCTACTGGATCGTAGCAGGAGTGGCCCATGTTCTTTTTATTCCTATGTTCCATCGGATCAAAATAACCTCTGTTAACGAGGTAAGTGCCTATTTAATTTGTTTTTGTTTAAATCTTTTGTTTTGACTTGGCGAATAATTTTATGATTTAGGTGTCTAGGAAGAATTCACAATTTGCTTTATTATTTCTGCAGTAGGTTCGAAATTGTTTTCTAAACTCAGAATATATTACATCATGTATTTAGCTGGCATTTCGTGATAGACCTTTGTACCATTCGTGATGTGAAAATGACATGACATTGACAAATCTATTCCAAATATCTTGGCAGAAGTTCAAAATATGGTTCATGAAACAAATGATCTATTTTCTCCTTCTTAAACAACAAAAAGGTAATAACTTTTTATTGCAGGAGGACTTTTTGCTTGTTGTGTTTTCTAGTTGTTTTCGTTTTCAATCGCCCTTGTCTTTTCTAAATATCTATCTATATTTAGACCAGGGCACGCTATTTAAGGCTGCTGCCAAAAAGTACATGAAACCAAGTGGAATTATTGGATGAATAGGTAAAAAACATAAAATTTAGAATAACGAAGTCAGAAAGTAACCGGCAAGAAAACCACTAATTGCGCAAGATTAAAATCTTCTGGAAACGACAAGAGTTTCCGATGAATCGACCGCGATATGTATTCAAGTATAGCGTGACCTGAAGCCTATAATTAAATACTTTATCTCAGTAAATTTGAGGGTGGAAAACATTTTCTTTAAATACTAGTTACCGAGGAAAATTCGGATAGGGAGTTATCGATCCCAATAACTCGTTATAAGGCAACAAACCAAACGCCAGAAAGAGACAACTATAGCAAAAGCAACTGCACATTTTAAAATTTGCATTTCTATGTACAACAAGCAAAGCAAGGCCTCTGCTTAATCGGGTTTATATGAGCTTCTTTTGACTCTTTTTTTCAACAAATAGGCCCTTGAATTAGTCAAATTGCTTCCATATACACTTCACTACAATCTCAAACTAAGACGGAAGCATTTTCTCCCCAGTAGAGCAGATTATAGGCTTGGTACACCATTCACCGAGTTACCTATGACGTACATTGACGTATCATTAATACCGGATCTCTTAATTGTGAAAATATTAATAATGCAGTTATCATAAGCTTTTTTAAATAACGTGATAAAACAGAACGCTGAGTAGCACGTGAGTGGCATACGTTTTTGTCAATACCGGGTCTCTGAATGGTCCAAATATTACTAAAAAATGTAGTCAACATAAGCTTTTACAATTGAATGAAACGAACCGCTGGTTAGCACGTGAGCGGCATACATTCTTTTGCCTCATTGAATATTGTCCCACCCAACCTCGTTGATTAGAATTTCTGTTCTTTCCGATTAGTACTTGGAGGCGCGTTTTTCTTCCGGTGTGCGCTACGTTGGAGCCACCCTATTCACTGTAACCTACGTAAGTATTACTGGTTTCGAACTAGTTAAGTTTCCATCACTCGAATCATTATGATAACAACCAACTCAAGAATCTCTTCTTAGTTTTGTCTTGCCTTTACAACGGTCCTATGGAGCTGGAAATAACTTTTTTAATTCTTTACTACAACACTTCATTACACATTTACACACAAATGGAAAATAAAAAAACAAAAAAAAGTACAAAAGGTACAAAATTATCATTAACTTCATACATAGAAACAGTGCAAAAAGCTTACTTAATAACAGAGGTAGCATTCACTATAAAAAGAAAAGAAAGCTAATATATACAAAGGAATTATCCGAGGGGCATAAAGTAGAACGGCGTCAGATGGAAGTAACTTGAATCTTTCATCATTTGTTCTATCTACAGCCTTTTTCTTCTGCGTTAAAAAACATGTCATCTCAGCAGACTCTCAGTAAGCATGCACAGAGCAAGTTCTCGATTCAAAATTTATTTTCATGATCTTATTTTTTCTTATATAACACTTTACTTATCCAACACTGGATACCTAAGCAGGTTCCTGCGTTTGACATTGAACAAAAAAAAACACTAAAAAACTGAACTCATTAAAAATCTTTTTTTTTTTCCATCAGTTGAAAGGAAACTTCAAACTAACCTGAATCGGCTGTAAAAGACCCTCATTTTTTTCCCTTTTTGCAGATCCTATACTTGTGTGCGGTGCTGTACGTCCCGTCTCAAGCAATAAGCATGGGTAAGATATTATAAGCTAACTAAGCCTATTACACCCTTACTTTACTTTACACTCATTGCAAGTCACTGTTTCTTTAAGTGTTTGTCCGGGTCGAAAGTTTTAACTTTCGCACATTTGACCCTTTCACTCATCCAGCCATGAACGGACTGAATTATTTTCAAGCTTATAGCTAAAATTGTTTTATTAGAAATTACTTTCTGGCTTCTACGTTTTGAGCCTGTGAACGAACTTTTACAGTTCCTTAAAACAGGAAATTTAGTACCTGTTTGAATGAGAGTTTTGGCACATTTGGGGGTGGAAACAGGCAGCTCCCCTTATCTACCAAACCCTTTTAAAGCTCTGTTAAATAGAAATACTCAGTTAAAGATGTTAGTTTGAAAGCACTATCAAGCAAGCAGCTCTACTGCGCGGCGGCTATATGGCGGGAACTAGTTTTTGCGACTGTGGAAGCCTGGTTTTCCCTGCTAGGGATTTACTTATCTTTCCAATTTTCGGGAAGTCGCGTTCAACCAGAAATACGACACTTTTGTAAGCGCCATCCTACTGACACTGGTATAGGAGTAATAAGATTGAGGCAACACTATACCGAACAGGTTTTCGTGCCGATTCAAAAAGCTAGCAAGTACAGTACGAACAGTATGAAAGCAACGACACAGAACTGGAACAAGCCGTTCACACACATCGATCATCGTACTGTAGCGATTGGCTGAGCGGGTTTGTTTGACTAAATCTCAATTCTCACTTCCAAATAGCTACTTCCGTCTCAGTGGGTCAGTCCAGTCTTCTCTCCTACTTATCTACTTCCGCAATGGCCGAAAACTGATTCATACTGAGACGAACGATCCACTTTCAAGATCGGCGCGGCGCAGCTTCGCTCCGTAAAGGATGGGACCAACCTACCCCTCCCCTAAGCAATCATCTTGCCCTAAGTGATAAGTAGGTGTTAATGTTAGCTTAGGGGAGGGGCAGGTGGGCAGTTTCCCAGAAACCTCAATTGATCCAGTTGCAACGAAATCACCGTTGTTATCGAGTGTGAACATGTCGGTAGCTTGTATGGTGTCTTCACGAGGGCTATCCGATATGGTGTGAACATAGCCTTAATTATACCGTAGAGTTGTTTTTCAAGGGAGGGGTCGGCTATTCAATTATCTCACGACTGTACATGTATGTTACTTTTGCAGTTGCTGGAGTTCCATTAGCCGCTGGTATTGTCTCCACCGGAGTGGTGTGCACGCTCTACACCACACTAGTGAGTATTGTCCACTTAAGAGTGTCTCTAGCTTGACCCAGGGTGACCAAAACGCAGGCGTTCCCCTGCGAAATACCCCAAGGGGGGAGGGAGGAGAGCCGGCTGTATCTGCAGGCTAACGACGTGGTTGCTTAAGCACCTGTAAACAACCAGCACTTCAACATTTCAGCACAACCGCTTGTTGCCATTATAATCTTCAAGTTACAACTTTACAATCCGACTAGTTCAACAATCCAATGGCTAACGTTTGTCTTACTCGTCTTTAGTTTCAGATTGATTATGCCATTTAGAATTTTTCCAACATAATTTTGTATTTGTTTGATGTTTTTCTGAACAAAACAGGGAGGCCTGAAGGCTGTGGCATGGACAAACGCTTTTCACCTCATTCTCATGCTAACCGCACTTATCACGCTATGCATTGTGGGTACAAACGACGCAGGAGGCTTTGCTCGAGTGATTGAAGTTAATAAGAATGGAACCCGGAAGACAATATTCAAGTAAGTAACGAGTTTTAACCTTATGTGGATGAAGCCCATTTATAGGATCGGGGTTTTTTTGTCGATTTCTTTGGTTTCGTCAATTTTTTTCGTCGATTTTTCATTTTTCAATAGGCTCCTATGTCACGCGCTCAGTAACTAACTTAAGTGATTCAGTAGAAACTAGTTTCTTATTGGCAAATGTAATTTCCACGTTTTGTTTTCCCAGCTTTAACCCAGACCCTACCATCCAATACACATTCTGGACACTTTCTATCGGTGGAGCGTTAACTGCCATGCCTGTATGGACAGTCAGCCAGACAGCTGTCCAGCGGTATATGTCTGTAAAGATGGTGTGCCTGGCTAGAAGGTGAGATTCTGCCGACGTCTATCATACGGCCGTCATAACTCAGGAGTGATGGGTGAAAATTCCCAACTCCCTAAAGCTTAGGCTAAAGTTTGCTACAGTTTTTTCATTATAAATTAATAACTCACCAGATCCCTTCAATATTGTTCCTTCAGGGCTATTTGGATGAGTGTACCAATAGTGATGATAATGACAGGCTTAACATGTATCATTGGTCTCGTTATGTATGCTGTGTATGCCAACGCTGATCTATCCAGAGCAAGAGAAATTCAACTCAGCAACACGGTAATTGAATCAGGCTCTATAGGTTTTCTTCCAACGCACCCCAAGAGAAGAGAAAATTAATCGCGTCGACTTTTCCGTTGAGAATGTTGTCTAGTAGAGGAAGGTCACCGATCAGTTTTCTAAGTACTATTTAGACACACATAAAAAACGAGACTTCGAATCTTTTTCTCTTGAAACTTAAGCTAAGCAAAGCACCAAACGAAAAGCATGGATTCGCGGGGGGGTGGGGATGCAAAGCGTTTAAGTACAAAAATAGGTCCCTTTATGATTTCTTTCTCTTGTTCCCATTTTTTGGGCAATGTCTGATCTCTGGAAGTGTTCTGTTAATTTAAAGGCCCTTTAAGATCTCAGCCCTTTTAAAGGAGGACCGCGAAACTGTCGGCGATCAATTGCCGAACAATTTGTTGGAGTGCGGAACTTTTCAAGAATCGTTTAGTTGAGGAAAAAAAAACTAACCAACTGTTGTTATCTCCACTCGCATGACTTTTCTTCATCCGAGGAAACGAAATACCTGAAAACAAAACATTAAAATATGTGAGAGAGGAAGCCAAAGTCACCCTGGTTTTCCATCTGCTTTGGGGGAAGAAAAAGCCACTTAACGCTCGGTACATGTCATAAGAACTTACCCAGTAGACTTTGTATCATTATTCAGCTGACTGTCCCAAGACAACAAGTACAACAGGGGACGGCTTTAGTTTTCAAGCGAACGGGGTTGAATCGTGAAAGTAAACTTTGGATGTCTCCCTTACAGGTTCTCTTCTATTACGTCACTGACAAGCTAGGTCACATAAAAGGGCTGCCGGGTTTCATGACTGCTTGCATATTCGCTGGATCCTTGAGGTAATAAGATAACATAAATATAGTTTAATATAAGTGAGACTATCACTAGATAAACAATACTGCATTCAAGATTGCCTTACAATGACGTCGCATATTACTAACCGTAATATATAATTAAAGACATAGATACAGTCGAACCTTCATGTGTGATTACCTCTCATTAGCGACCACCCCTAAAAGCGACCACATTTTGGGCGGTCGCCTTTGGAAAGTTCGACTGTATTATAAAAAGAAGCGCGAGAGACAAATTCACCGCGCGAAATCTGGGGTCGAGCTGTAAAATTTACGAGATAAGTAGTTACACACTTCTCCCTAAAAACACCCATTCACATCTCGGACTGACAAGTTTTCTTTCTCGTAGCTTTATTTCATCGGGTCTCAGCTCTCTTTGCCTGGTTATTGTAGAAGACTTTGTCAAGAGACTTCTACGAAAGATAAGCGACTTCGATTCTACGAAGACCTGTAAATTTACAAGTACGTTAAATCTTCTTGATTTTTTTTCAGTTTCCATTGATAACCACTGAAGCCACTCCTGCCACTGACATCATGTGCTCCTTGCGCGTGCGTAAACGTTTTAATACTTTGCGCATTCTTATCCTTGTGCATGAAGCGTAATAGGACATGTATAAGCCCGGGGGTACAAGAGCTCGATCTCTCGCGAAACACACTTATCCTCAAACAAATAGAATACAATAAATGAATCACTGAGACAGATGTTTTCTCAGTCAGTGACGCAGACGGCTTGGAAGACAAATTGCGAGTACTCCTAACAGGAGTCGAACCTATGACCTTCTGCTTACTAGTCCAGATGCTCTACCACTGAGTTACAGGAGACTCGTGGGAGCTAAAGCCACTTAACTAGGATCAACATCCTGCATACCGCTAGGACTAGAATGTCGATATGTACATACGCGCAATGATAGAGATGCAGTGATGGTGAATTTTAAGCCTGATGCATACATGAAAAAGATGTTTTTTAGTCAGTGGCACAGGCGGCTTGGAAGAAAAATTCCGAGTACTTATTTATCACTGGTAAATTATACATGACACCGAGAGCCTAATCAACCAATCAGAAGTCGAAATATATCAGTTATGAGACGTCCAGTCTTGGTCTTACTTCTGGTTGGTCGATAAAGTCACGCAAGTTTTCAACCAATCAAAAGGCGTCGAAACGCACGTCTGAAGTTGACAGGGACACTTTCTGCACTCGTTGAGCACTGAAGTCTCTCCTCGCGTGCTTTAGCCCTTTGTTGAGGCCAGTCTTTTGTGGCTATTTGAAAATACGATATATTGAGTTTAATGGTAAGTTCTGATATGTAACTCTTTCAGCTGTGATACTGGGCAGTGCTTTGATTGGTGGTGCGTTCACACTTCATCATTGTGGTCGTACAGTGTTAGCGGTAAGTGTAGTGTAGCAGATAGACTGTTTGTAATGCCCCATTCGAAATTGTAAACCCAGTGCACACCAGGAGTGTGTAGAGGAGTGAAAAAAGCGCGATGGCATTTGACTTTGTACCTCTTTTTTAGGTCTTCTCTGGTTTGCTCTACATCACCGGAGGCACTTTTCTAGGACTTTTCACACTTGGAATGTTGATACCAAGAGCTAACAGCCGGGTAACTGTCACTTAAATCTATTTGTAAGTTATGCACTTAAAATGTAGGCTTATTTTCTTAGTTCCTTCTTAAATTCCCACTAAATATATGCGACACATAAAGACCAATTTAGACTGCAAAGATTCGTATGCTTTGGGTGTCTCTTGGTGTTTCAGAAACCGTTAGGTAGAGCGATTTTCGTATGACTTTGAAAAATGGTTTCGGTAAGTGTTTGTTATTTGTTTCATCAGCCAATGGATGAAAAGATCAAAACATGGACTCTTCGTTTTCCCGCCAAAGAAAACCCTAATATGGAGAGGGCATTGTTCAATTGGCCAATCGTGTTGCAGTATGACGTCAAAGCGAAGTATCGGTTGATTTCTAGAGAGTTCTAGGGCATGAAGTTTTTTTTTCACCCGAGCGTTCGCTTAACCAACCAAAAGCCACGCGCGTTTGTATCCGTTCGATAAATTAATCAAATCTACTTCCTTTCGTTTGTTGTTTCTGTTTTGTTCGCGCGTTTTCATTTCAAGGTCATACGAAAATGACTCTATTGTGTTGTGGAGTGGGTTTTGTTCAGTGTCCTTTCAATCTTTTGTTTTGCGCCATTTGGTAATCGCAGCATCTACAACACCAAGAAGCCAGTTTTTCTGAAAAATAACGACGTAGTTTGAAAAACCGACCACATCAAGTAGCACTTGAAAGACTGCAAACTGATTTTCACGAGATAACCATTTCAGTGACACGAGATATCCCTCTTCTGTATTCCACAGGGCGCGTACTTTGGTGTGGCCAGTAGTCTTGCTATGACCATATGGCTTTTCACGGGAGCTCAGCTTTACCCAAGTTCCCCGAGCGGCCCCGTGCTAATCTCAGAGAGCGCGTCTAATGGATTCAACAGAACAGAGGCTATGCCCCATAACGACACAGAAATCCACGAGTGAGTATAACCATGTTCAGCGATATAAATCAAACCTTGTTCCGGCACGACAATAAGATCTCAGTAGTGACGCGTCATCAGTATGGAATTTCTGCGCCCGTTTCTAAGATGATATTTCGCGGGGAAACCAGTGATGGCGTTGCGGAATGTCGGCTGTTTTTTCAGGCTAGTTCTGGCCAGGCAAGAGGAGATTCTAGATTTCAGAGAGGGAACTAAGGAAAAGGTTCCTTGTCAGGAGAAAGTTTTCGCCCTGAGGGGGTTGTCCCTTAAGCAAGATCCGGACATAGAAAGCTTACGTTTCGACCGCTGGCCTATAGTCTTGCGGTTGATTTATAACAGAGTTACCCTATTGGCGTGAACACGATGACGAAAGAAAAAACATCAATAAATTAGTTAAGTAACTGAGAAGGGTCTCTTAATTCCGTGAAGATAAAGCTTTTCACTCGGAAGACCGCTGAACAAATAAAGAGGTTCCCATAGTACGTGACGAGAGAGAAACTGCAACCTTAAACTCGCCATTTTAATTGCTTTCTCTTTCTCTTCAGAAACCCAATGGCCAGATTTTATAGTATGTCCTATTTATGGTACTGTGCTATTGGTTGGGCTGTTACCATGGTGATTGGTACAGTGACGAGCTTGTTATTCGGTAAGTAGAAATAAAACTCGTAGAACGCAGTGAGGTTGCCTGAAAAGAACTTCCTCCTTCGTATCCCATAACCCTTCTCCAGCTCAGATACAAAATTTGTATCTCAGATAAACCCCCTCTCCGTATCCAGTTTAAGATAAACTCCTGAAGTGCACGCGAAAAGGTGCCCTATTAGACCGTCTGCATTGCTCAGGACACCGAGGCTCTAAACTTTTGCAAATGTTGACAGTATTAAAGGACCTGTGTAAAAGATTACAACAGTTTACTTTACACGGTCGGGAGATAAACGATTTTTGCTCAGCAACGAAGAGACAGTGTCGATCTAATTTGTCATAGAATTTGTGCTTCAATGGGTATGTTCCACTGAGTTTCACTGTGCTCGAATACTTTGAACAGTAAGTCCTTGCATAATTCATATTTCTTTCACTTCTGTTCCTTTACAGAAACATCTAAAGAGAAGAAAACCAAGGTTGATCCAAAACTCGTATTTCCTCTCAAGCTATGGTTACTTAGCTGGTTACCAAGAGAAAGAAAAAGGTGGAACTCCAAAACAGGCCTCCCTCAATCAGATGACAAAGAGGACTGGGTACAACTTGGCGAGAGAAAGCAACCAGGCTCCCCGGAAGAGGTACCCGCCCGGTTTATGCGCAATTTTTTTCAATCCGCTTTCCCCACTATCTTGGGACCTGGAACAGGCTTGACCTAGTACCGGTTCCACTGACAACCATTTCACAAAAAAAGTGAACGTTATACTCGTCATCAAAATAGGACCATTGGCATATACTTAAATACAAGTTGCATTTTCCACAATCTTGAGGTTTTGTTTATTTTAAATGGTCCAACCATAAAATTTTGTCAACTGAAGGATCACAAGGATTTTCTCACTATCACATTGCCCATAAAACACCTTGTTTACACCACCCCCGTCCAAATTTTGCACAAGAATTGTTTTCGGTTTCTCCTTGGTATGGTATTACAGTCATCCCAAAAGAAAGGAAAAGCAAGGCTTATGCATTTATTTATTTATTTTACTTTTTCGGGGGGGGGGGGATGGGTAAAGAAGATGCATTATAGGCAATGCGCAATAATGGAAGTGGAATTGATTTCGAACTGTCAAAATAGCAATTTGGGGATTCAACATTTTTCCTTTTTGTCCCCTTATATCTGTTCTTCCTAAATAATGAAACACGGTAAAAATATTCCTTCCATCAATGGTATCAATGGTTAACAATAAATTACCGTTCTCTTTTTCAGCTTCCAAGAGACTCTTGGAGAAAAAGTGCTGTGTGAAAAAGCAGGGGAAAAAATGGAGAACAGTTCGTAAAGATGAGAAAAGTTATATCTTTCGGCGCTGTTTTCGCGCTTGTTACAGACACGAGAAAGTGGCCGTATGAGAGATATCTCATAAGTACACCCATAAAAGAAATCGGATTATACGTTTCTGGGAAACTGTCCACCTACCCCTCCCCAGAGCCAACATTTTGCCCTAATTAATGTTGGCTTAGGGGAGGGGTAAGTGGGTAGTTTCCCAGAAACGTCTAATGATCCAAGAAAGAAAATGGCTACAAGAGGCCGGATACTGTGGGGTAATAACTGGTTTTGAGACACGTAAAGGGCAGAACGTCTAGTATTAGATATTTATGGTGTTGAATCTCTTCCTGCGGGCAGCATTATAGTGGCTAAATAGTGGCTAATTCGTTTGTGTCGCAGAAACCAAAATCCTTAGTGTAGACGTTAAGACCGTGAAAAATAAAAATCGGCTAGCCTGTTCATGACCGCCAATAATTGACTGTAGGGAAGCCAACACATTTTTAAGTTAAAAGCAAGTCCGTATTCAGTTCAGTAGATATACTGCATTATTACCACAAGGTAGGGCTACGAGAGGCGCAGAAAGAAACTGGATATAAGTTATGTACATTTTTTGTAACATTATTTAATTTGGAGATTTAAGAATTTATCATATTATCACTAACGTTCCGCTAGGTTATGGCCAAGAGCAAAGAAACAGTCTATTCATGTCCAGCATTCTTTTTGTCTCATCTAAGATGGAGATTGGGGCGCTACACTGTAGAAAGCAAATAATGTGTATTAAAACTTCCTTTACTTTTGTTGTTGTTGTTGTCTTCTTTCAGTGTCGCTCACGCTTCTGATTTATTATTCAAAATGAGGCAGTGAAAAGACTAGCAAAGAATATAACAAAAATTAAGTATAACGCTATTATATGCGATTCAACTACGGTTTACAGTAAATATAGTGTTACCAAACGGACGCGAAAGCAAAAAAGCAAAACAAAAAAAGAAAACAGGTGTTACGTGAGTTATATTTTTGACTCTTAGTGTGTATGTGGCTCGGGGGAGGGGTGGGGGTTAGTGAGAGATGAAAATCTGGCACTACCTGCTGATTGTGGAATAGGTATAACTACCTAACTTGCGTACCGGCAGAGTGATCCTACGACATGAATCCACGGAGGATTTCCAATACATGAACGTATGCACCACAGGGACTCAAAGATGTAAATTGCAACATGTAAACCACAGGGACTCCAAAATTTAGAACCCACAGGGGGTTCCAACAGGTGAACCACTAAATTATTTATTCCAGAGATCCAACAGGGACTCAAACATGCAAACGAAGAGAAACCCAAACTTGTAAATTCACAATCCTTTTTTTGCATGTTCATTAGCTTGTGCTTAACAGCACTTACGCCACGTCTCACTTTAATGCTGTTTCTAACATCTCCCTTTCCTGGAAACTACTGAACAGCTAGAATCGCCAGGTGCCAATAACTCAGATCCAAAAAGCATCTCTAAATTCCTCATAACACAACACTGTACACCAAAGGGTTACCAACTTAAGAGCTACTTCTGTCATTCTACTTTTAAAAATCAGGTACAGAGTTGAAATAGTCCAGTGACTATGAATTTAATCCATGAACACCCTTTACCACAACACTGTACACCACAGGGTTCCCAACATCAGTGCTACTTCTCTTATTCTTCTTTTAGAAATCATGTAAACGATGGAAATAGTCTGGTGACAATGATTTGAATCCGTGAACGACATCCATGAACACCTTTTATCACAACACTGCACTCCACAGGGTCCCAACTTCGTGCTACTTCTGTCATTCGTCTTTTAAAAATCATGTAAACAGTTGAAATAGTCTGGTGACAATGATTGGAATACTCCACAGGGTCCCCAACTTCGACGCTACTTCGTCATTCTTTCAGAAATCAATTGAACAGTTGAAATAGTCTGGTGACAATGATTCAAATCCAACAAACAGCTCTCCTTTGTAATTTACTCTCACTGTGTAAGTGCCCAGTGTTATATTCCTTTTGTGGGTTTCTTTCAGGCGGCCTGTTTGTGGGCAATACTTCCAGCCATGTCAAAAATATACAACACGTGGCAATGCTGCCTGGCCAGTTTCTTCAATATCCCTAAGATGGAGGGGTCCACCTACAGAGAATGGACACAAGTTCACAACTCTGTCTCTCAATGATCAATCTTTGAGGGTGCAGTGGTGTACTAGTGCATTGGATTTTCCATCTGAAGGTGACGTAAAGAAATTCTATTTGTGTGCATGTCTTGAAAAAAAAAACACTTTGCTTCTTTGATTCACTGCCTCTCTTCACACAAGTCTATAAGCAGTTACTAGCATGTTATGGACTCCTGGTACTAGCAGTGTAATGTCATCTGTATCATGTCACTGTTTTCCTACAGGTGAGTAACTGTGTTCCAAATAGTCTCTCCACCCAGTTGTAATATTTGAATTCTAGTAACGTAATGCTGGGAGTCTCATGTTGTTTTCTTATAGGCAAGAAACTTTGCTAGTTCTTTTGCTCCACTTCGTCTCTCTTCACCAAGGTATATAAATGGATATTAGCAACAAAATGCTGGGAGTATCATTTTGTTTTTTTTCAATAAGAAACTTTATCACTTTCTCTATCAAAGTGTGAAGGGGCAGTAAGGCAACATTGAGATAGAACAGTGTCAAAAACAGAGTAGAGCAACTCATTGGCACTTCATCTTAGTGTAAAACTGCATCAAGTTCTGGTTACATGGGTTCATAGTTATGGCTCATGTCTGACCATGCTGACACTAACATACAGTCAACTCTCTCTTAATGGACACCTTTATAAGACAAACACCTCCCTAAAATGGACACCTAGTTTTGGTCCCTGCCTTTCTTCACTCCTTTTAGTTGACTCCCAATAAGACGGACACATAGTACTGGTCCCAAATGTGTCCATTTTAGAGAGAGTTGACTGTATTACCCAAATAATAAAATTTGAAAATATATTTAGATAGCTACAAAACAGACCCACCAACCCCCTTTTTTAGCACCAGTACATGAGAAAGGAATGAATTGCATTGTGTCTTCACAGCCCAGTCCTACAAAATAGCTACTTCTCTGTCTTGGACTATTAATGAGCACTTAATTAACTGCATATATCAAGCAAGTGACTTTACTTACCCATATGAGGACACATTTTATCCACTGCATACACGGTTCCTTTATACTTGAATAGGGCAACCTTATGATTATTATTTTACTGACACCAGTCAACCCACACTTCTCCTGGAGTTTCTTTTGCTATGTATGTGGTTTGAGTAAATGGCTTCTCCAGAAAAATTTCTGGCAGATCTGACCAAAAGGAAACAAATAATACTGATCATCACCAAGAAATAAACTAAGGAAAAATGGACACAATCAATCAAAACTTTATCAGCGTGTCTTAGTAGGTATGTATTTTCACTACGTATTTTCAAATACAGCCTAATTTAACTCGATAAAATGTAACCGCTGTAACCCCCTGCAACCCCTTGTAAACCCATGAAACCGTTTACTTGCAAATACTGACACATCAATAATTTCTCTAAAGAACACATTATAACCTCCTATAACCCTTTGTGACTCTCCAAACCCTTGAAACCCCATGTAACACCTGTGACCCCTGAAATGCCCTGTAACCCCTTCTAGCCCCATGTAACCTCCTATAACATCGTCACCACTCATAACCTCTTGTAACTCCCCTCAACCCCTTGTAACTCCTTTCAACTAATTATAACCCCTGTAACCCCTATCACCCCTTGCAACCCCCTAACTAGTGCAGTTAAATAAATCTGTTGTTCACGTTGTTGTAACAAACTGTAATCCCTATAATCCCCTGTAACCCCCTCTATCCCCTTGTAACCCACTGTAACCCCTTGTCATCACCAGTAACACCCGGTTTAAACCCCTATAACTCAATGTAAATCCCTTTAACCCTTTTCAATTCGTTGTAACTCCCTGTAACCCCCGATCACCACTTGCCACTCCCTAACTAGCATAGTTAATAATAATATTGTTCATGTTGTTCTTACCCCCTGTAATACCCTGTATACCCCTGTAAGCCCCTGTCACCCATTGTAACCCCCTGTAACCCATCAGGGGTGGATCCAGGATTTTTCTTAGGAGGAGGTGCACCACTAAGGAATGACATAACTGACTGGTGACGTAAACAAATTTTAATACAGAATACCAGTTGTATTAGAAAGCTGCAGGTCATCTCAGGGGGCTGTATACCCCCTGCACCCTCCCCACGATCCGCCCCTACCCCTTGTAACCGCTCTAGCCTCCTGTAGGCCCTTATTACCCCCTGTAGCCCTTTGTAACTCCCTGTAACTAAACCCTTGTGAACTAGCTGTAATGTGTAACTTTTAAGTAATTAATTATTCTCTAAAATTTGTAGCACTTTGCTTTCCAATAGTGAACATCATATTGCTCTTACTTTTTGTCATGTTTGTTTGCCTATGCCCCACCTGGAAATTATCTTTAGTTTTGTGTGGCTAGCATAGTTAAATAAATTTGTTGTTGCTCTTTTACTTGTTGTTGTTACGCCCTGTAATGCCCTGTAATCTTCTTTAATCCACTATAACCCCATATAATGCTCAGTCAATTCCCAGCAAGCCTATCCCTTCCCCTGGGCATTAATTTTGTCAGGTAATTGTCATTTTTGGGGGGACAAGCTGCAAATGCTCCATGGTGGGACTAAAAAAAGTGTGCAAATGCCACACCCCTGGACAACACCAATTTTGCATTTTTCAGTAAATAAGCTGCAAATGCCATATTTTTATAGAAAATCTGTAATAATCTGATCAAAATGCATGATACACCCTTCACAAATCACTAGCCACTAGTTATAACTATTGCAAAAAAGATCACATCGATCTGTTAAATATCAAATAAATGAATGGCACAACACCTGACGAGCTTGACTGATTGATTGATTAATTTATTAATTTATTTATCTTTACATGCTGTCATTTTGCATATATGAGAAAATCACAGGGGCTAAAATTGTCCATATGTACATGAGGAGAAAAACAACACAAAGAATCATCTTGAGGCATGATGCAACCCACTGGCTCAATGACTTTACATATTCATCCATGTCAATGAGTTTATATTCTGATACCACTACTTCATCCTCTGTACCAACAATACCCTCTGGAGTATAAAAATTGCTAACTGTCATTAAGAGGTGTAGACAGATCAATATAAGGAAGAGATAGTACATTAGGTATGCAGATACAAGAAGTGGTTGACTGTCATTCTCAGCACTCTCCTGGTTATCACTTGGCGCACGGAAAATATGAAAGTCAGTGAGATTAACGGTGGTGAACAGATGTTCAACGGAAGGCACTCGCATGACACCATATACAAGAACTAAAAATGATGTACAGAGATCAATGATCATGTTCAGCTGAATGTGGAAATTAAACTCAGTGGCGAATAAAACTTTCCAGCTTGGATTGCACGTTGAATATGGATAGTGCTGCATGCATGTCCATGCAAGATATATTGAGTATGAAGTGACAATCCCAGCCTGAAGTAATCCAGTTTCTCTGACTTTGGGATGAATTGACAGGAGAGAAGCAGTTAAACATAGTAGGACAATAACTGTAAAGAAAACTAGGTTTGTTTTACAGTCTTGGAGTGAAGTAGTAAAAATAGCATAAAAGTAAACAACAAATGACACGGACAATGTATACAGCAACGATGTCAAGAGCAACAGTGATATATACAATCTGTTTGGGTTGGTAGATAGTTCCATTTTTTCCACCCAACATGTATTTAAATACTTGGCAAGATCAATAATTAAAACAAGTTGAATGATCATGATAATAAAACTTCCAATCCAGCCTGTATGCATCACCGCATTGCTCAAGTGTCCTTCAGGAATGAAAAACGCTACAAGGATGCTTAAACAAAACAAGTGGAACTTGACAAACCACAAGCCATTCTCAAGCCAAGGGCTTAATGTTGTAAATGCTGCAAGCTGACAGTTGACCAAAGCCAAAATAAGGAAAAATACCATCATTCCAATATAAAATCTGTAGAGGAGAATGTGTCCGACCAGAGCATCACATTTTCCTTGGCTTGTGTTTCTGCTACAAAAATGAGAATGGACAACAAAAAATCTCCTAAAACCAGGTAAGAATGTCAGCATTGATAGCAGGACACCAAATAAAATGAAACCAATGTAAATAAGTCTTCCATGTTTTGGTTTCACAGTTGGAACACTGCAGATGGCCATCCTTAACAAGCATTATTATCCATGCAAAAAACTCCACCTAATGCATTGCATACAGAAAACAAATGCAGACATCTAACAGGATTGAAGAGCTGGGCTTGTTAATATAACTTGTCTTGCTCATAGACTTTGCACCTGCGGATGAGCTCTTGCTCAGCAGTGGTTATTAGGACTGATTTTCTTCAGTGGTCATCCACAAGTTTAGAAACGATTATTGTTCCATGATTTCCTACTGAGAAGCTTAAGTGACATCCCTGGTGAACATCACCATGAGAGGTTGTCCTTGTGATTTTGAATAGCAATATGAACCCAAAAAACCTTTCTTTACAGATTACTATCGGATCCTTTCCTACTCTAGAATAAATATCAAATTCAATATGATAAATTCTAAGAAATAATTTGCACTTTGCGAAACAGTATCTGAGTGTTTTTGTCAGTTGGGTGACTTAAATTTCAAACAAAGCAGGTACCTGTCAGCTTCCTTAAAATTTTGACAGGTTGTTTCACTTCCAATAAAACTTCCAACGGTAGCTGGTATTTAGAAAGATCCTAAACAGGAAGTGGTTATGACAATAACTTCTTAATGAGTCACAAACAACATATTGTTTTAATATGTTAAAGCCTTTTCCATTCTGAAGGCCTCACCTATTAACAATATCCACTTGTCCTACCTTATCATAACCCTGCAACCTCCCCCCCCCCCCCCCCCCCCTTCCCCTCCAACACTTGATCGCTTTGCCGTGGAACGCTAATAGTCAAAAGAGACTGTAAGAACTTTAAGTACTCTAGCTAATACATGAAAATGTACAAAAGAATCTTCACGCCTAGGGTTTCGGGTATATTAACAGATTTTTTAGCTTTTAAGGGCAAAATGCGGGGGGAGGGGAGTCTAATGAACAACGCAGGCCGGGAGAACACAAAAATTTCCCGGGCCGGACTATTTTTACCTCCGACGGTGTGAAAAAAGAACAAGTTATTTCTTTTTGCAAAGAATGTCTATGTAGTTTCAACGTTGATCAATCAACATTAAAAAACAAAAGAGTACTGTATGCTGTAAGATAACACTCTACAGATGTCGCGTGCGCCGTGTAAACAATTCAATACTCACGTAGTTTTGAAATTGAGCACCCCATAACATACAAACCTTCGTATCGAACTCCCTCCACGATTAAATGAAGAGCCTCTTCGGCTTTAGCCGTAGACTCTTTCTTTCAGAAATTCCATAAAAAGCAAAACATACTGCAACAAATCTGTGCGTTCAATCCTTTGCCGCCATTTTGTTCAATAACCTTGTATCCAGGCCTCCATCAATTTACTCAGGTCTGGTTCGTTTCTATAGCAACGGTACCGTTGTAGTCGCCATATTTATTTTGACTTTGTCAGGTAGTTCAATTTAGGCTTATAATATAACGTCCTTGACAAGCCTAACCTACTGCTGGTTATCCGTTTTGACACTCACAGTTTGGAGGTTCTAAGAGAGTCACAAAGACCGATAGATTTGTCAACGCAGTATCACGATGCCGAAGTCTAGGCAAAAGGAAAAATTTCTGTTTCTGAAGCATATTCTTGAAGAATCGAGCAGCGATATGGAAAATGATGGAGGAAAAGATACAGACAAAGCTTCTTCAAAGAATGATAAAAGTGATAAACTAGAATCAGAGAAATCAAGAAAGGAAACCAGTGGTCCTGTTGGAAAATATCCCGTGTTGTTCAAGAAAATTTGTAGGAACAAGGGATGTCAAACAAGACTCTCTGCCTTTCCACTATTTCCCCTGCCCGAAGAAACAGAATGGATAAGTGAAGACGAAGCAGAGAAGAAGAAATCGAAAGCTCTGAAAAGGAGAAATAAGAGAAATAAATCTGTGAAAGACTCAAACAAACAGTCTGTGCAATCTGATGAGGATTACCGCGAATCTGCAAAGGTGGACAGTAAAGTGAAAAATTCAGATGGTACAAGGAAGAACTTTAGATCCGAACATCAGCTAAAAGAGACTGATAATCCAGTTTTGCAGGCTTGGCTTCATAAGAAGGCTATTGTGGCTCGAAAGCAGAGAAAAGTTGAGCGAAAGGAGAGGCGAGCAAAAAAGGCTGCACTGGAAGAGGAAGCTAGAATAAAAGCTGAAAGAGAAGTAGAGTGTAATGAAAAAGTGGGAGAATGGTTCAAAAGAAAGCGCAAAGAGTCAAGAATGTTATGGAGGAAAAACCGCACCAGGGTTGGGCCACAAAATTTGGACGCCACTCTGAATGGAAGCTGCTCATCCCCAAAGCCACCCCCTGAGTACAGGGTTGTTAGGAGCTTCAAGTGTACTGAGCCCTCCCCTGTGATAGATAAGACTGTTGGGGACAACACAAATGAAAGCAACACTAAGGATTTAGAAAATGTATTGTCAAAAACACCAATTTCCTCTTGCAAAAATGGTACAGATAAGCTTGACATTCAGAAAACTGATGATAAAACAGATCAAACTGGCAATAGTTGTGAAAGTCAAGTAAATAATGTGAGAAAAGCAAAGCGTCGACCAAAGACTGCTATCAATCACAGTGAAACTATGTCATCTCCAAGACCTAAAACAGCAACAAAAAGACCAAAGACTGCAACAGAGAAGACAGCAAAAAACACATCAGCCATGCCAGCAAATGATTCAACTAAGAAAATGCAGTCGCTAAGCTATGATGAATGGTTGAAAATCAAAAGAGGTGAAGACAAGAACAAGGACATTCAGAAAAAACGAGAGTTGATTGATGCTCACTTAGAAGCTGTTATAAAGGAACTGGGAAAGAAACGGGTGGAAAAAATCATGTCTCCAAGGAAACAGGTTGATACAGGCTTGAAGAGGGATTCACGCTTGACAGAACCTGTTGGGCCATTGGCTGGCTCAAAAACAAAGAAAAGCAGTCAATATAGATGGATATCGAGTAAAAAGCCCAGACCTGAACCCCAGGGATGTGACTATCCAGAAACTCAAGGAACTGACAAGGCTACGACGTCTTGTAATCAACTTATAGATAAACACAGTTATTCAAAAGGTGGAGGTTCAACAGCTCCTGTCAATCATGATCATAGTACTGCTGAGAATTGTAAACAACCCAGTAAAGTTCAAATCTGCCGTGAAATTGATGAAAAGTATAATGAGCTTAAGCCATCAATTGAAAAAGTCAAAGACATACTTGATGCAGAGATAAAGAAGTTAAAAGAATCAAGAGATAGTTCTGCAAATCAGCTGGACCAGCCTAGTGTTCAACAGGTAGGACCTACACATAGGGCTAGACCAAAATCTGCACGGCCTTCATCTGCTAGACCAACCACAGCTAAGTCATGTTCTTCTTCAAAGGCTGGTAATGAATATTTGACAGATGAGCAAGCTAAAAAGATTGCATCAGATCTCGATATTCTTGGTTTGTGTGATAATGATGATGATGATGATGATGCAGGAAAGGGGAGTAGTAGTTCAGAGGCTGAAGTTGACAAACATGATATAAGAACAACTGTAAGGGAGAACTATTTTGACTATGGAAGCGAGGTGGACCTACCAACTCCAGCAACACCTGAGGTTGTTCAATGATAACAATGCTGTTCCTCCACAAAGAGACTATAAATTTGTTATTGATTTCACATTTATGTTCCAGTGTAAATAGGGAAGAACATCGAGGGGAGATGTGACAGAGGGATGCATGTTCCTTTCAGAGTGCTTGAAAATAGTTTCTATGTACTAAGGTAGGGCCTGGGGGGCGGGGGTGATTTGCTGGTAGCAGATGTAGGTGTATTGTTTCAGTCCCTACAGTTAATACTGTTGCGGGGAGGGGGGGTGGTTACTTGGCTTAATTTTTGCTGGGTATGTGCTGCTGACCTCTCAGAACCCCTAACCCATTATATTCTATTCTGTGTCCATATTATAGACCCCATCTTAGTCACTGTAGGAAAAAAGTAATTTTCACATATCCCAACTCGGTCACTTTCTGCTTATGCTTCTACCTTATAAAATCTTTTCCTAAAATGAACTGCCACATTTTTGTCGAACTTAATGTGGTGTAAATCTCTCTATTTTTTAATCCCTACATACCTGAATTTTCTAACCTCCAAAATCCTAAAAATGTGCGACCCCATTCTAGTAACTCTTATAAAAATGCAACCCCATAATAGTCAATCCAGTCGTGAAAATGCGACCCCATCCAGCGGCACATCCCCATTAGCCTACTACTAGGAAGATACAGTAAGGGCAGTATGAGACCTTTTATACCCTGCCTGTATGTAGGTGCATGAAGTACAAGATCAGTGGGATGTGTGGCTAAAAAATATTAGGAAACAAAGAGAGTCAGACCCTTTGCCCCCTCACTGTACTAGGCTTACATGTAGTATGCTCCACAAAGTAAGTACGTTATTTCTAGTCCTCCATAATGCACTGATGCAGCCAATTCATAGGTGACTTTTATGAATCCAACTGAATGTTTGGGAGGAAAATGAATAAGAAAAACACTTTACTCCCTTAAAACATTGATGGGTTCATCACCCTCTCCCCCATTTCTTCTTCCAGAAAGACTTAAGCATGAGCAAACTTAAACTCCAAGTCAGAAAATATTTGCGTGTCATCAGTATTTCCAAAGACCTAGGCTCTTTTAGAATGAGGAATCACTCAACATGACTCAACAAGAACTAAATCAGGGGTCTGTACTAGGAGGTTTTTACATTAATTTTGCAGAAATAAATTAAGTACATGTAGCACGTCTTTTCCACTGAAGCTAGAGTGGCATGTGCTTTTGGTGAATTAGCTTAGAACGGTTACTATTTATTAACCTTTAAGAAGTCAATAAATATATTTAAAATATAAAGGAAAATGGGAAATATGTTTATATTTATTACAAAAAGCAATAGTATCATTATGATGTAAGATTTGGAGGCGTTTGGTATTTACATTGTGAATTTGGTTGGTAATTCCTGACCCAAAAAATTGTAAATTAAAGTTGAAAAATAAAAATAGTAGACAACAATGCGTTTTTAAGTGGTGTCTTTTTTGTTTTTGTATTTCACATAGTTCTTTTTGAAACAAATATTTCATTGCCTTACAAAAAGAAGAAAGAAAATTAAATGAGAGAAAAACAAAAAGAAAAAAGTGCCGTGACCAGGATTTGAACCTGAGTTACTGCGGCCACAACGCAGTGTCCTAACCACTAGACGATCACGGCAACGACGAAAATCAAGCCAAAATTTATTGGATTTAATTTCCAACAAAGACCACCTGTCATTTACCTGCTGAGAAAAGGTACACAACGCGAACAAACTTCTCAGTTTTTTCCTTTGTACTGAGTGCGTCGCGAGCCATTTCCTCCTGTTTGAAATGAAAACGCCCGCCAGCAAGGATTTATAACTAGACGGGTTTTCATTTTGTTCAAAATAGTGAGGCTGATATTCAGCGGGACAATATTTTCAATCAAATTTTGTGTTCGGAGGATGTCTTTCTCTTATAAGTATGACTCGCGTCTTAGCTGATGACGTAAAAAGCGGTACAAAGGACGTGTTCCCAAACGAGCGGATCTGGGTTTAACTGGCGGGTGTTTGAGCTGTAAGTGCGCTATTATGATATAAATATTTCAGGCTAATCAAGTTTTTAAACATGAAATTATAAAGAATTTTTTATTAGCAAAGTAAAAAAATGCCCATAGCTTTAGATCTCGTCCTTTCATTCCTTGTGTGGATATGCTCGAAGGATATTATTTTGTTTGGTCCTTTTGAATAAAACGTCCTCTCAACTAGAAATTTCATGTTGTTTGTTTGAAACGGACGGCCAGGAAATGTTCTTAAAAGTGTGATGCGCGTGCAAAGTTCTTGTTCTGCTCATTAAGTTCACGTTTTTTGATTTATTTTTTTCACACTGACAATCTAGTTGATGCCTTCGTCGTCTGTTTCGTTAACTCCCTAGTCTTGACTATTTTCCTATGATATCCCTTCATCCATGTACAAGTGAAAGCTTTTCACTTTTGCCCCCCAGTTTTAAGTAAAACGTGTTGCTTCTCATCTGACGGACCGGACGCTTTACAAAACTTTGCGTGCATGTGCAATGCTAGTTTTTTGTTTGTCAGTTGCACGTGCGCATGAAATCAGATTTGTTTTTGATTGGTCAACAACATGACAAAAATTATCTAATTAGGAATAGTTCGGAGCTTTGCCTACACTAACCGTCAAAACCAGGGACACATGGTACGTTTGCAGGGAAAACGTTCGAAGGAGACGAAAAGACATGAAGAGACTTAAGGTAAGTCGGGGAAGGTAATGCCGTATCAATACATTTTAATACCTATCTTTTGCGATCTGGGGACGTTTCGCGCGAAACGTCCCCAGCGGCGAAGAGCGAGGAGAAACGGATGTTTTCGCAGGCTAAAGCAAACAGTGTAAAAGTTAAACGTTTAATGGAGCCGCAAAGTTTCAGTGATTGGTGCGTTTCTCCTGGTCAGTCAAGTTTTCCTGTTTACGACCTTTTTTAAGCTGCTCGGTTGCGTTTTCAGTTGAGATGTTGTGTACATGGAAAAGACTACCTAAAAGCCGTATGTCAATGAGAAGTTGTCATCATATGTCAGCGATTTCTTAAAATGTGAGATTTGGTGAAAGTTCTCACTTGGCTAAACCCTGCAGTTTTTTTTTCGCCCGGCGTTTTTTCATTAGGGTTTCGTAAAGGTCCGTAAAGTAAGAGATCAACGAGAAAACGATAGGGAAGTACTGATGTTTTCTCACTGTATAATCGTGTCTGGAAGAGAATTTCACAGCGCTTAGGCACAACTATTCTGCAGCAGAATTACTTACTGGCCCTTAACAAGTAGGTTCTGATTTGCTGATTGTTAAGTCCACCAGCTGGGAGACGGTTTATGAATAATAATAACAATAATAATAACTTTATTTATATAGCGCTCTTATCCTGAGCTCATGGCGCTTTACAATGTAAAAAAGGGGAAAATGAAATAATTTACATATCACAAGCATGAAACAAAGAAAAAGACTGAACTTAAAATTAAGTCAAGTTCACATAAATTATATCTACATGCTGTTCAATTACAGCAAATTTACAAATAATTTACAAAATTGGAGTTTTTTGTTGGGAAATAGAAATTATTTTCACTCCGATAAATCCCAGGATTTAAGAAATTGCAGCTTCTAAGAACCACGGGAAAAAAAAAACAGATTCCCATTATTGGATATTCCCAACCAAGGAACTTGGTTGGGAATTCCCTGGTTGGGACTTGTCTCACTTTGCCAAATTTGGGATTTTTACGGGTATTCTTTAAATACCCCAAAATATCCAATAATGGGAATCTGTTCTTTTTTCCTGTGAACTAGAATGTCACTGTTTCCAGGGTTATGGTGCATATCATTACTGATGACAAACTGTTGCAAAAAAAACAAACAAACTACAACAGCAGACCCTAACAGAACACAAATAGTTTCTGTCTTTGCTTTGTTAGGTCACATGATAACACATTTATGTTCCCAGTTTTAATGTCTTTGAATGAGGCATGTTGAAGAAAATTGTGTCTTTTGAAAATTCCCATTGAAAAGCATGAAGTAATTTGTAAGTAAGATTCATTTTTCAACCCTCTCGGTGACAGTTTGTCAAATGGTATTTGAGTTTTCTCTTTCCATTCATTTTTCTCAAAGTCATAGCAATCAATTTTGTCTTTTCGATTCCATGCACAAATAAGTCGGATTAAACAATACAGCTTGTTATCAACACCCAGCAAAGTTGGATTGTAATGATCAAATGGGGTCTTCCTCAACCTTGCTACAAAATGCCATTCCTTTGTATCTTCATCATACATTTCACAACTCTCGGCTAGTAAATCACCTTTTACTCCACCAACCACAAAAATTTTGTGGTGTGTTGCAGTAGCGCGAGCATACCATCTTGGAAGCTGAAGGTTTGCTAAATTCTCCCATGTATCGTTAATGAGATCATATCTGTTGCAACTTGCAAGGATCTCATGTCGATCTGGGCTGCAATAACCACCACCAATGAAATAAACAAAATTGTCCTTGGCTACAACGCAAACCCCCAATCTTGAATTACAGTCTAAATCAAATGATGTTATGTCTTCCCAGGAATTAGTTTCTTGTTTGTACTTTCTCAAGAAAGAAAGATGTGGGGTCTTACTACAGGGTCCAGGAATTTTACGGAGGTACAGGGATGTACAGTCAGGGCAACATAGTATATCTTCAGCCACCAGGGCATAAATTGCCTCATCATTCACAGCAAATATTTTCTTCACTGTCCTGTGACCCTTATATGGAAATGAAGACCAACAATTTGATAATGGATCATAGCACAACAGTCTTCTCTCCCTGACTCCTCATCAGGAAATAAATGAAAATAAAGTTTTCCATGACAGGGCATAATTTCTTCAATATTGGGCGGAGCTGTGCCATTAAACTTGGACCATTTGTCTTCAAGTGGATAGTAACAACATAACATGTTGTCTTCCTGTCTACTGAAACCTTGTACACATATCACCATGACAGGCATCTCTAGTGACTTTCTAGGACCAATACTGCGCTGCTGAAAGTATTTTGATTCAATGACCTTCAAAGCATCCTTAACAAGCCCCACGCTGTGTTCATCACTAATCACAAACTCACTTGTCATGACGTCGCTGTACAAAAACTCACGTGATACATACACAAGTCGAACTTCACTGAATAACTCGGGGAAATATTTCTTCCGCACCAGTTTATTACGATTCACCCATCTAAGAATGACCTTGAATAAATCTTCTTCGGCAGTTACAGAATTGTTGTCATTTGAAATCCACATTTTGATTTCTTCGCATGACAAGCTCAAGAACTCCTCCGTTTGCGCTACATGCATGAAATTGGCATAAATGAAGTTTCTGGTCTCGAAAATGAGCTCGTCACATTGATATTTCATGCCAAACTGGTAAAATGAAACAGAATTTGATATCTTTAAGTCCTTCACTAAATGTTTTCCAGCAACAGCCTTCAGACGTGGTAAAACCAAGTAGTCTGACATGATGATCAAGTCTTGAGCACCAGTTTTTTCTGCAGCCGAAATCTGAACATGACCTGTGTAGATAAATTCCAATATATCCCCCAAACATTGTTCGTTTGTCATTTCTAAGTGGATAACTCCTTCGATAGACTCTTTCATGTCACTTTTAAGCAGCCTTTCAAAGAAAGGACTCGCCTCTGAAAGAACCCGTCTATGAGCTTTGAATTCCTTCCCATCTTGGATCGCCAGAGTAACGTCAAATGGATGATCAAGTGTTTCTTTTGGAAGGAAGAGTTGTTGTGTGCTTGAAACAGTGCGAATTGTGGCTTCTTGCGAAGCTTCCATTGAAATCAAAGGCATTATATAAAAGGATTCGATCAGCTGTTCTCTGGGAGCAAGGGAAGGGACTTTGCATGCCATTGCCACTACGTAGTTTATGGACAGGGTAGATTCCGCTGAGAAAACTGATTACAGGCGCAGGGGTAGTGGATTTCCTGGGACAAATATAATTGCTCGCGCCTTTTCTGACAGAATTTTGTAAACCAAGCCAAACGTAAATAGCGCCTGCAGATCTTGGGCTAATTCATTTAGTAATTAGTTATTAGTAATTAATTAGTTCATTTAGTAATTAGGGGTTAGCAGTCGCGATAACTGGAGAATCCCGGGGGTTACACATGTACTTGGGTCAAGTTTGGCTGGGTGTGCCCCGGGGTGTGCCGCTGGCCTCTCAGCAGAGCCCCCTACCACATATTCGGTGGCCAATTTTAGACACCATCTTAGTCACATTTAGGCAAATGTAGTTTTCGCGATCCTAACTTGTCACATTTTAACCTCGAATCCTCCCTTTTTAAAAACAGCCGTTTTTAGTGTCGTCACGCAAAGTGGTCGCCTACAAGAGGTTAGAAACAATGGAAAATTATAAAACCGTCATCGTAAAAAGTGGTCGCGGTCGCTTAAGAGACCAAGGTGGTCGTTTAGGAGAGGTTTGAACGATAAGGCTTTGACTGTTCAGCTTGGATCCCGGGTGCAGATGGCGTGACAGATCAATGTCATAACCAGTTTATGAAGGGGTTACTTACGTCATTGATGGCGTTATCATGACGTCATGACATTTAAGACCGAATGTCATTACACTTAAGAGTTAATTACAATTGACGGAAAATGTTATTCGAACTTAATTACATTTAGGGCGCAATGTCATTACTTTTTGGACTTGGTCACTCTGGCGAGAGGTTGTCGCGCATGGAGGTTCGACTATAGTGTTGAAACTAGGCATTTGCCGATTGTGCTAGTAAAAGTGGCATATTATGCTAGTGGCAGTGCTCGTTTTTTGCCCAAATTATGCTCAAATTATGCTCGCTTTTCAAAATTATGCTACTTTTTTAAAAAATTATTCTGTGCACAAACTTCACAACTCACAAGACAAGTTTGAAAATGTATTTTATTAACCCTGGCCAGACGTTCTGGGCCCGGTTGTTCAAAACCTGGGTAACTTTATCCGGTGGTTGGGCCTATACGGCAAATAAATCTGCTATCCAGGAACAAGTACCTGACAGCACTTCCTGGGCGCCATATCCGGGCAAGTTGTGCAGGCTTTGGTCTATCCTCTCTGTTCTCGCAACCTTGTAAACTATCTGGATGTAAGTTCACTGCACTTGACTGGTTTGGCGTGGCGGCCGCCATTTTGAAACGAGCACTGGGAGAAAGACTAAGGAGTCTGGGACCGAGACACAGACTTCCGGTTCCGTTTCATCGAACTCCCGCGGTATCTCAACACAAGTAAAAAAAAATCGAAAAATAGGAGTGGAAGCAACTGTTAATAGTAATCTATCGTTTTTAGTAGCTGAGATCTTCGTTTTCTTGAATTATTCTAAAATTGTGCTATTAAGACAAGAAAATATACGGATTATGCTAGCAGTGCTACTTTTGGAAAAAGGGCAAAAATTATGCTCAATTCCTCAGATTATGCCAAAAATTATGCTAGCACAATCGGCAAGAGCCTAGTTGAAACATAATGTAAGCCCTTGTGATCCCTCCTGAGGAAGGTTCCACTGAAACTAAGCCAGAGATATTGGTGGATAGATTTAACAGAGACAATATGACGACCGTGAGGACGGTGCGCGCAAAGCTGAAAACCGATTTTATCAATGGCAGAACGGCAAATTGAGCACCGAAAGTAGCGTTCAGTCCTTTCCAGCCTAGGACAAACTCTCAATCATGCAAAGATCAGAGAATATCTCGTGCGTTTTCTGACAAGCATCTTCAACAAACCATTGTATTAATGAAAAGTTACGACAAGCTGAATCCTCTTGCGAGTTATCTATCCGAAGAATCAAAAATAAAAGAGAAATAACATTTTACTTCCCTGAAAAAGTTTCTGCCGTAAAGAGATACACAAATGCCTCGAGTGATATTGCTGCAACAAATAGTGCATGCAAGAAAACAGTGCAAAGTATATAGGACATTTTGTCTTAAGCCTCATTTTCAAAGTGAGCTCAGATGGCCATCTTCACAAACCGATTCAATTTTAACAGCCGTTAATATGAAAAAACAGCTGACCACTTAGCCCGAGCCAAGAGCTGATAAAAGCGTTCGTGTATGCTGCGATTATTTCGCCTTGACCAAGAGATAACCCGGCTGGGCGAGCCAACGTGTTTATGTGAGGGTCACCCAACCATCTAAAAAGGACTACCCGGTAATAGACGGGTCACCCTTTTAGCCGATACAAGCAAAAAGTTTGTATCTTATATAAACGGTCCGCCAAGTTTTTAAGGAAATGTAGGAAACGTAGGCTCGCTCAAGGTACCTGGGGTCGGCGAGTGACCCTTCTACCATGAACAAGTTTTCTCCATATACATGTAAACGGAACCGTATTCTTTAATTTAAAAAGGTATCCAAACGAGGTTAATGTCGTGTTAACACATTCTAGTCCACTAATGAGTCTATCGCCTCGTTTCCATGTTAAAAACGCTGATCACAGCGATCTATTTGCTTTATATTGGTTTATTTTTATCCTTTTTAGTATAATTTAAGGAGTTCTTTTTAATCTATGACAAGCTTACTGGTAAAATTAAATATAGTAAGTTGACAAAAAAAAAGCGTGGCATTGTTTTCAATAGCCGTTATTGGTCGTGGGGAGTTCTGGTGTCGTTTTCTCCCCGTCCCCCACCCCCAGAGGCCATCATAGCCCCTCCCCTCCCCTCCCAGAGAGCTTGCTGGCAGGCTACCCATTGTAAAAAACAAAACAAAAGACAGGAAAAATTAGAAGAAGAAATAATATTGTACGAGAACGTATTAAGGAAATTCCGTTAAGACAAAGAAACAGATATTCAAGATCAACATAATTACCAGCATATTTAATTACATGAAAAAGGAGAACTGTGGAGAATACTTTGCAGGTAATAATTCCAGTATCATGGATTTAAAAAAAGAAGGGCTCTCAGCTACAACCTTGCTCTGTTTTCGGTTCTATCGATGTAGTGTTTATGTCTTGCAAAGTTAATTTTCACGTTACATGATCAGCCTTGCAGAATTCAGTTTGTCCAGTTATCCATGTTTTGACTCAGACTATCAATAATTCTAATAAGAAGTTATCATGTCTATTTGCCAAGACAGCAAATTTTTATCTCCAGATGGCAACAGACTGGATTACTTTCCGAGTTTATATATACTCGGGCATCACTGCTCAAATCGCCCTCGTCGGTCCAGGCGTCCCGTACCAGGCCCCAGTCGTCTGGCATTGGTTTTCCGGTAACCAAAGTCACAGCAAACAGCAAGATGAGAATCTTAATGAGATGCTTCATTTTCACCTAAATTAAAACAATTGACAGTAAGGAAAACACCATCTGATCTTAGCATATTCATTGTATTTTTATAAGTTGTAGGAGCGATGGGAAACCGCGCAACACTTATAATGATGGGCAGGGCCTAAAGCCCCGTCCACTAGAATCCGGGTAAGGAAATACGCTGTTTCAGAGAAAAATCTCCTGATTCGTGTGAACGGGGCGTAAGAAGTTCCATGAGAAAGTATTATAACGGATACAAGTAGGTTTTTAATACAATGGTCACGCTTTAATCCACATGACTAACTGATAAAAAATTTACCTTGTACAGCCTTATAAATAGAACAAAGAGGCGCAATGATAAACATATTTGCATTTTGCGCCATAAAGATAAGCCTTAACTCGTCAACAAGCGAGTTTGATGAAGAAAAAAAACTTCGAAACATAAACTGATTCGCCAGTCCCTTTCGACCGCCATTCTTCAGATAGATATCATTCGCAGAAAACGTGCGTGATTTAGGGCTTACTATTTTCTCCGATCAAAGATCAAATAATGCCCTGTAGGTAAAAAACACCTTAAGGTAGGTTTCCACAGTCGCGTAATTTTTACGTGCCGTACGCACGTTAATTTTACGCACATAAATAAAATAGAGGCTATGTATGAACGTTTGCGCATAGACGTAAAAGTTGAGCGAGGGTTTAATTTTTGCGTTTACGCACAACCTTTCATACATTGCCTATATTTCATTTACACACGTAAAAATTACGCGAGAGTGGAAATCTGCCCTCACACAAAACATTAGGGCCATTTATACGAGGAAAAATAAGACGCGTCTTACATAAGACGCGTCTTAAATAAGACGCGAACTTTCCGTATAAACGGCACATTTCGTCTAAAACAAGACGCGGCTTAGCTAAGACGCGTCTTATTAGATAAGACATGCTCGTACAAATGGTACAGTTCGCGTCTTATGTAAGACGCGTCTTATTTTTCCTCGTATAAATGGCCCTATTGTATTAAAGCTAACGACACGAGAAAAGGTAATCTTTTCATTTCATGGAATTCTCTTAGAGATTCTCTACGCGACGGAATAAAAAATGAAAGAGAAATCAATCACTTTTTACCCACCTCAAAACTTCTGCCTCAAAATGTTCTGTGAACGGAAGAAATACAAAACGCCTCGAGGGATATTGCTGCAAAATATATAAGTCGTTATATTTTAAGCCTTGTTTTCAAAGAGAGTCCAGGTGGACATCATCCTCGGAGACCCCGGGACAGTTAGTCGAGTCGATAAAATGTTCGTGGTGAAAGTTTACTGTAAGATCGATCTTACAGTAAACTTTCGCCACAAACATTTTATCGACCCGACGAACTGCCCCTGGGTCTCCGAGGATGGTTGGACATCTTCTCATACTTAACTCTTTTCAGGGGCACCCAACGTCAATTTTCGGAAAATATCCATGTGTTCGGAAGAAGATGTGAGATATAGAATTTTCGGAACATTTGTTGTAAAATTTCTTGCTTGCCTGCCTCTCCTAGGATTTTCGAACATCTAAAAAATAGTGTAATTGCCCATTTTTAACGGATTTTTACTTTAAAAAGGTCACCTAAACTTTTCGAGAGCCTTTTTTCTGGCTGAAATTTTCGAAAAAGTAAGTTTTGATCTCTATAATTTTCGGATCACTAGACTTTCAGCTAGGAAATCCGAACAGATGAAATATTTTCGGGGGATAAAAATACGCATATATCTACCGTTTAAATACTAAAATACGTTTAACAATGCTATGTTTAAGTGGTTTTGAACTATATTCTCGTTGGGTGCCCCTGTCTTTCCATTCATACGCGAATAAATTCATCTACTGCAGTATAAATGGTTCTGCGCACTTGGTCTATTTATGATATGGCCTAAGGCAACTCGGAGATGGGCTTTTTTATTAATGTTACTACACTCCATTGAAACTGTAAGTTCCTTAAGCTAACTGTGGTATTTTTGAAGATTCTATGTAAAATTAATATTACTAGATTAAATTTAGCAGCTCTTTACTTCAAGTACTGTTTAAAAACGAGCAGTAGTGTAATATTAGGTGTAAACACTCGAGGCGAAAACGGGCTCTAAGAAGGAGAAATAAAACTAGGAGAAGAAATAATATTGTACGAGAATGTTTTAAGGAAGTTCCGTTAAATCAAAGAAACAGATATTCAAGATCAGAATGATTACCAGCTTATTTTATTACATGGTTTCCAGTGTCACACTATTCAAAATAGATCAAAATAAAATTCAAAACCGTTCAATAGATAAAGTCCAGAAACTGGGAAATGAAAGGAGGCACATATACAAAGATCCTCGCCAAGATTCAGGTCAGAGGAATATTTCGTATACGAGATATCCGAAGAAATGGGGCGGAAATTCTCGAAAACATCTAATATGGCGGCTCAATCGGGGTGAAAACGGACAGCCAAAGGAGCCGTTTTATCGCCAGAGAAGCGTGATTTACGGTATTGTTGACGCAGTTTGCGCTTATTGTGAGTTTTGAAGTGTTCTTGGTCCTGTTGTCTAGGATTACTCTGGCGCATCGTTTCTGTAAATTGATTAAGTCTTGGACGTGCGGCTTCGGTTTGCTTCATGTTCCCAAGACAATAACCCCCTTGTCAAGTATTAGCTGGATAAGTGAGTTGTACAACAAAATTCTCAGCTTTCAGTCACAGAAATTTATCTGTTCTTTTAAAAAGGCGAAGTCGCTTTCCTATATTCGATACCGTTATTTAAAAACAGTTGTCTATCTTTATCCCAGGTAGTTTAGTATCGGCTACAGAATCAAGTTGAACCTCAACCGTTCTCACACTAAGATTTCTGCCGTTCAAGCAGTTAGCCCCAAACTTATGCTGTAGACAATCGCTTGCAGGGACGAGAATCATCAGCAAACGCAAACGCAAACACATCTTACATATGAGCTACTGGGAACCAAAACTCGAACTTACCCTATGGCTATGTGGAAGACGAGCTCAGAGCACTAGCCTAATCACCAATTAACCGACTCCTGCTTTAGTCACGAACACTGAGATACACTTTAGAAAATAGAAGTAGTTGATTATGTAACTGCAAAGGAAGCAGCGTACTTACCACGGAAACTGCGAGGTACTGTTCTCTGTGACGCAACCAGCAGTCAAATGAATGTTGTGCTGCTTGTTAGCTCTAATCAATGGTCAATTTTCTGTACGAGTCATAGAACCGTGAAATCTCAACATTTTCACACTTTTCCAATCGTGAGGTAATTATGAACCGTTGACCCGCTAGATGATTGTTTCTGTTGACATTTGCTTGAAAGAACTATCTTTGATCCTAGCGCACTTGTAAAATGGGTTAAAGATAAGAAGGCAGTCTGCCAAATCATTGATATCGTATCGGTTTGCTTCATGTCCCCAAGACAATAACCCCCTTGTCAAGTATTAGCTGGATAAGTGAGTTGTAAAACAAACTTCTCAGCTTTCAGTCACAGAAATTTATCTGTTCTTTTAAAAAGGCGAAGTCGCTTTCCTATATTCGATACCATTATTTAAAAACAGTTGTCTATCTTTATCCCAGGTAGTTTAGTATCGGCTACAGAATCAAGTTGAACCTCAACCGTTCTCACACTAAGATTTCTGCCGTTCAAGCAGTTAGCCCCAAACTTATGCTGTAGAAAATCGCTTGCAGGGACGAGAATCATCAGCAAACGCAAACGCAAACACAACTTACATATGAGCTTTTAGGAACGAAAACTCGAACTTACCCTATGGCTATGTGGAAGACGAGCTCAGAGCACTAGCCTAATCACCAATTAACCGACTGCTGCTTTAGCCACGAACACTGAGATACACTTAAGAAAATAGAAGTAGTTGATTACGTAACTGCAAAGGAAGCAGCGTACTTACCACGGAAACTGCGAGGTACTGTTCTCTGTGACGCAACCAGCAGTCAAATGAATGTTATCATTGATATCGTATCGGTTTGCTTCATGTCCCCAAGACAATAACCCCCTTGTCAAGTATTAGCTGGATAAGTGAGTTGTAAAACAAACCTCTCAGCTTTCAGTCACAGAAATTTATCTGTTTTTTTCAAAAGGCGAAGTCGCTTTCCTATATTCGATACCGTTATTTAAAAACAGTTGTCTATCTTTATGCCAGGTAGTTTAGTATCGGCTACAGAATCAAGCTGAACCTCAACTGTTCTCACATTAAGATTTCTGCTGTTCAAGCAGTTAGCCCCAAACTCATGCTGTAGACAATCGCTTGCAGGGACGAGAATCATCAGCAAACGCAAACGCAAACACAACTTACATATGAGCTACTGGGAACCAAAACTCGAACTTACCCTATGGCTATGTGGAAGACGAGCACAGAGCACTAGCCTAATCACCAATTAACCGACTGCTGCTTTAGCCACGAACACTGAGATACACTTTAAAAAATAGAAGTAGTTGATTACGTAACTGCAAAGGAAGCAGCGTACTTACCACGGAAACTGCGAGGTACTGTTCTCTGTGACGCAACCAGCAGTCAAATGAATGTTATCATTGATTTCGTATCGGCTTGCTTCATGTCCCCAAGACAATAACCCCCTTGTCAAGTATCATGAGCTGGATAAGTGAGTTGTAAAACAAACCTCTCAGCTTTCAGTCACAGAAATTTATCCGTTTTTTTCAAAAGGCGAAGTCGCTTTCCTATATTCGATACCGTTATTTAAAAACAGTTGTCTATCTTTATGCCAGGTAGTTTAGTATCGGCTACAGAATCAAGCTGAACCTCAACTGTTCTCACATTAAGATTTCTGCCGTTCAAGCAGTTAGCCCCAAACTTATGCTGTAGACAATCGCTTGCAGGGACGAGAATCATCAGCAAACGCAAACGCAAACACAACTTACATATGAGCTTTTAGGAACGAAAACTCGAACTTACCCTATGGCTATGTGGAAGACGAGCCCAGAGCACTAGCCTAATCACCAATTAACCGACTGCTGCTTTAACCACGAACACTGAGATACACTTTAGAAAATAGAAGTAGTTGATTACGTAACTGCAAAGGAAGCAGCGTACTTACCACGGAAACTGCGAGGTACTGTTCTCTGTGACGCAACCAGCAGTCAAATGAATGTTATCATTGATATCGTATCGGTTTGCTTCATGTCCCCAAGACAATAACCCCCTTGTCAAGTATTAGCTGGATAAGTGAGTTGTAAAACAAACTTCTCAGCTTTCAGTCACAGAAATTTATCGGCTTTTTTCTAAAGGCGAAGTCGCTTTCCTATATTCGATACCGTTATTTAAAAACAGTTGTCTATCTTTATGCCAGGTAGTTTAGTATCGGCTACAGAATTAAGCTGAACCTCAACTGTTCTCACATTAAGATTTCTGCTGTTCAAGCAGTTAGCCCCAAACTCATGCTGTAGACAATAGCTTGCAGGGACGAGAATCATCAGCAAACGCAAACGCAAACACAACTTACATATGAGCTACTGGGAACCAAAACTCGAACTTACCCTATGGCTATGTGGAAGACGAGCACAGAGCACTAGCCTAATCACCAATTAACCGACTGCTGCTTCAGCCACGAACACTGAGATACACTTTAGAAAATAGAAGTAGTTGATTATGTAACTGAAAAGGAAGCAGCGTACTTACCACGGAAACTGCGAGGTACTGTTCTCTGTGACGCAACCAGCAGTCAAATGAATGTTATGCTGCTTGTTAGCTCTAATCAATGGTCAATTTTCTGTACGAGTCATAGAACCGTGAAATCTCAACATTTTCACACTTTTCCAATCGTGAGGTAATTATGAACCGTTGACCCGCTAGATGATTGTTTCTGTTGACATTTGCTTGAAAGAACTATCTTTGATCCTAGCGCACTTGTAAAATGGGTTAAAGATAAGAAGGCAGTCTTTGCCAAATCATTGATATCGTATCAGTTTAGAAAAAGACACGTCATTCACGTTCACTTAACTGGGAATGAACCCGAAAAACGCAAGTGTTTTGTAGGAATCAGCTGAGGAATAAACTTCCTTTGTGGAAACAATCATACCGCTGGGCCGAAAAGTCCCAGGTACATATTTACTGAACGACTTGCCATTTCATTGACTTATTCTAGTTTTGGCTTTAAACTAGGGGTTTTTCCTACTCATAATTCCGAATAGATTGGCATCTCTGCGGTAGCAGTCACCTGAGTTTGACTTTTGGGAGCCAGTTGCATAAATCTCAAACGTGAGACACACCAGCTAATCCGTATTTCACAAAGTACAAATTATTAGCTACAAATGCTCTACTTTTTTCAGCACTCTTATATAATTCTATCTCGTTCCAAATGCGCATACTTCTTCAGTAGACTGTAAGATCGATCTTACAGTAAACTTTCGTCACAAACATTTTATCGACCCGACGAACTGCCCCTAGGTCTCCGAGGATGGTTGGACATCTTCTCATACTTAACTCTTTTCAGGGGCACCCAACGTCAATTTTCGGAAAATATCTGTTCGGAAGAAGATTTGAGATATAGAATTTTCGGAACATTTGTTGTAAAATTTCTGGCTTGCCTGCCTCTCCTAGGATTTTCGAACATCTAAGAAATAGTGTAATTGCCCATTTTTAATGGATTTTTACTTTAAAAAGGTCACCTAAACTTTTCGAGAGCCTTTTTTCTGGCTGAAATTTTCGAAAAAGTAAGTTTTGTTCTCTATAATTTTCGGATCACTAGACTTTCAGCTAGGAAATCCGAACAGATGAAATATTTTTGGGGGATAAAAATACGCATATATCTACTGTTTAAATCCTAAAATACGTTTAACAATGCTATGTTTAAGTGGTTTTGAACTATATTCTCGTTGGGTGCCCCTGTCTTTCCATTCATACGCGAATAAATTCATTTACTTCAGTATAAATGGTTGTGCGCACTTGGTCTATTTATGATATGGCCTAAGGCAACTCGGAGATGGGCTTTTTTATTAATGTTACTACACTCCATTGAAACTGTAAGTTCCTTAAGCTAACTGTGGTATTTTTGAAGATTCTATGTAAAATTAATATTACTAGATTAAATTTAGCAGCTCTTTACTTCAAGTACTGTTTAAAAACGAGCAGTAGTGTAATATTAGGTGTAAACACTCGAGGCGAAAACGGGCTCTAAGAAGGAGAAATAAAACTAGGAGAAGAAATAATATTGTACGAGAATGTTTTAAGGAAGTTCCGTTAAATCAAAGAAACAGATATTCAAGATCAGCATGATTACCAGCTTATTTTATTACATGGTTTCCAGTGTCACACTATTCAAAATAGATCAAAATAAAATTCAAAACCGTTCAATAGATAAAGTCCAGAAACTGGGAAATGAAAGGAGGCACATATACAAAGATCCTCGCCAAGATTCAGGTCAGAGGAATATTTCGTATACGAGATATCCGAAGAAATGAGGCGGAAATTCTCGAAAACATCCAATATGGCGGCTCAATCGGGGTGAAAACGGACAGCCAAAGGAGCCGTTTTATCGCCAGAGAAGCGTGATTTACGGTATTGTTGACGCAGTTTGCGTTTATTGTGAGTTTTGAAGTGTTCTTGGTCCTGTTGTCTAGGATTACCCTGGCGCATCGTTTCTCTAAATTGATTACGTCTTGGACGTGTGGCTTCGGTTTGCTTCATGTTCCCAAGACAATAACCCCCTTGTCAAGTATTAGCTGGATAAGTGAGTTGTAAAACAAACTTCTCAGCTTTCAGTCAGAGAAATTTATCCGTTTTTTTCAAAAGGCGAAGTCGCTTTCCTATATTCGATACCGTTATTTAAAAACAGTTGTCTATCTTTATGCCAGGTAGTTGAGTATCGACTACAGAATCAAGCTGAACCTCAACTGTTCTCACACTAAGATTTCTGCTGTTCAAGCAGTTAGCCCCAAACTTATGCTGTAGACAATCGCTTGCAGGGACGAGAATCATCAGCAAACGCAAACGCAAACACAACTTACATATGAGCTACTGAGAACGAAAACTCGAACTTACCCTATGGCTATGTGGAAGACGAGCTCAGAGCACTAGGCTAATCACCAATTAACCGACTGCTGCTTTAACCACGAACACTGAGATACACTTTAGAAAATAGGAGTAGTTGATTATGTAACTGAAAAGGAAGCAGCGTACTTACCACGGAAACTGCGAGGTACTGTTCTCTGTGACGCAACCAGCAGTCAAATGAATGTTATGCTGCTTGTTAGCTCTAATCAAGTGTCAATTTTCTGTACGAGTCATAGAACCGTGAAATCTCAACATTTTCACACTTTTCCAATCGTGAGGTAATTATGAACCGTTGACCCGCTAGATGATTGTTTCTGTTGACATTTGCTTGAAAGAACTATCTTTGATCCTAGCGCACTTGTAAAATGGGTTAAAGATAAGAAGGCAGTCTGCCAAATCATTGATATCGTATCGGTTTGCTTCATGTGCCCAAGACAATAACCCCCTTGTCAAGTATTAGCTGGATAAGTGAGTTGTAAAACAAACTTCTCAGCTTTCAGTCACAGAAATTTATCTGTTCTTTTAAAAAGGCGAAGTCGCTTTCCTATATTCGATACCGTTATTTAAAAACAGTTGTCTATCTTTATGCCAGGTAGTTTAGTATCGGCTACAGAATCAAGTTGAACCTCAACCGTTCTCACACTAAGATTTCTGCCGTTCAAGCAGTTAGCCCAAAGCTTATGCTGTAGACAATCGCTTGCAGGGACGACAATTATCAGCAAACGCAAACGCAAACACAACTTACATATGAGCTACTGCGAACGAAAACTCGAACTTACCCTATGGCTATGTGGAAGACGAGCACAGAGCACTAGCCTAATCACCAATTAACCGACTGCTGCTTTAGGCACGAACACTGAGATACACTTTAGAAAATAGAAGTAGTTGATTATGTAACTGAAAGGAAGCAGCGTACTTACCACGGAAACTGCGAGGTACTGTTCTCTGTGACGCAACCAGCAGTCAAATGAATGTTATGCTGCTTGTTAGCTCTAATCAGGTGTCAATTTTCTGTACGAGTCATAGAACCGTGAAATCTCAACATTTTCACACTTTTCCAATCGTGAGGTAATTATGAACCGTTCACCCGCTAGATGATTGTTTCTGTTGACATTTGTTTGAAAGAACTATCTTTGATCCTAGCGCACTTGTAAAATGGGTTAAAGATAAGAAGGCAGTCTGCCAAATCATTGATATCGTATAGGTTTGCTTCATGTCCCCAAGACAATAACCCCCTTGTCAAGTATTAGCTGGATAAGTGAGTTGTAAAACAAACCTCTCAGCTTTCAGTCACAGAAATTTATCTGTTCTTTTAAAAAGGCGAAGTCGCTTTCCTATATTCGATACCGTTATTTAAAAACAGTTGTCTATCTTTATCCCAGGTAGTTTAGTATCGGCTACAGAATCAAGTTGAACCTCAACCGTTCTCACACTAAGATTTCTGCCGTTCAAGCAGTTAGCCCCAAACTTATGCTGTAGACAATCGCTTGCAGGGACGAGAATCATCAGCAAACCCAAACGCAAACACAACTTACATATGAGCTTTTAGGAACGAAAACTCGAAATTACCCTATGGCTATGTGGAAGACGAGCTCAGAGCACTAGCCTAATCACCAATTAACCGACTGCTGCTTTAGCCACGAACACTGAGATACACTTTAAAAAATAGAAGTAGTTGATTACGTAACTGCAAAGGAAGCACCGTAATTACCACGGAAACTGCGAGGTACTGTTCTCTGTGACGCAACCAGCAGTCAAATGAATTGTTATCATTGATATCGTATCGGTTTGCTTCATGTCCCCAAGACAATAACCCCCTTGTCAAGTATTAGCTGGATAAGTGAGTTGTAAATCAAACCTCTCAGCTTTCAGTCACAGAAATTTATCTGTTTTTTTCAAAAGGCGAAGTCGCTTTCCTATATTCGATACCGTTATTTAAAAACAGTTGTCTATCTTTATGCCAGGTAGTTTAGTATCGGCTACAGAATCAAGCTGAACCTCAACTGTTCTCACATTAAGATTTCTGCTGTTCAAGCAGTTAGCCCCAAACTCATGCTGTAGACAATAGCTTCCAGGGACGAGAATCATCAGCAAACGCAAACGCAAACACAACTTACATATGAGCTACTGGGAACCAAAACTCGAACTTACTCTATGGCTATGTGGAAGACGAGCACAGAGCACTAGCCTAATCACCAATTAACCGACTGCTGCTTTAGCCACGAACACTGAGATACACTTTAGAAAATAGAAGTAGTTGATTACGTAACTGCAAAGGAAGCAGCGTACTTACCACGGAAACTGCGAGGTACTGTTCTCTGTGACGCAACCAGCAGTCAAATGAATGTTATCATTGATATCGTATCGGTTTGCTTCATGTCCCCAAGACAATAACCCCCTTGTCAAGTATTAGCTGGAGAAGTGAGTTGTAAAACAAACTTCTCAGCTTTCAGTCACAGAAATTTATCGGCTTTTTTCTAAAGGCGAAGTCGCTTTCCTATATTCGATACCGTTATTTAAAAACAGTTGTCTATCTTTATGCCAGGTAGTTTAGTATCGGCTGCAGAATTAAGCTGAACCTCAACTGTTCTCACATTAAGATTTCTGCTGTTCAAGCAGTTAGCCCCAAACTCATGCGGTAGACAATAGCTTCCAGGGACGAGAATCATCAGCAAACGCAAACGCAAATGCAAACACAACTTACATATGAGCTACTGGGAACCAAAACTCGAACTTACCCTATGGCTATGTGGAAGACGAGCACAGAGCACTAGCCTAATCACCAATTAACCGACTGCTGCTTCAGCCACGAACACTGAGATACACTTTAGAAAATAGAAGTAGTTGATTATGTAACTGAAAAGGAAGCAGCGTACTTACCACGGAAACTGCGAGGTACTGTTCTCTGTGACGCAACCAGCAGTCAAATGAATGTTATGCTGCTTGTTAGCTCTAATCAATGGTCAATTTTCTGTACGAGTCATAGAACCGTGAAATCTCAACATTTTCACACTTTTCCAATCGTGAGGTAATTATGAACCGTTGACCCGCTAGATGATTGTTTCTGTTGACATTTGCTTGAAAGAACTATCTTTGATCCTAGCGCACTTGTAAAATGGGTTAAAGATAAGAAGGCAGTCTTTGCCAAATCATTGATATCGTATCAGTTTAGAGAAAGACACGTCATTCACGTTCACTTAACTGGGAATGAACCCGAAAAACGCAAGTGTTTTGTAGGAATCAGCTGAGGAATAAACTTCCTTTGTGGAAACAATCATACCGCTGGGCCGAAAAGTCCCAGGTACATATTTACTGAACGACTTGCCATTTCATTGACTTATTCTAGTTTTGGCTTTAAACTAGGGGTTTTTCCTACTCATAATTCCGAATAGATTGGCATCTCTGCGGTAGCAGTCACCTGAGTTTGACTTTTGGGAGCCAGTTGCATAAATCTCAAACGTGAGACACACCAGCTAATCCGTATTTCAAAAAGTACAAATTATTGGCTACAAATGCTCTACTTTTTTCAGCACTCTTATATAATTCTATCTCGTTCCAAATGCGCATACTTCTTCAGTTTTCAAAGAACTGACAAAAGTAAATAGAAACAATTTCTATTCTGTTGAAAAACGACTCATCTTTTCCACAACTTTAACCCGAGCCTTTAATACGCTGATGGAATGCAGACGAAAGCGGGTTTAAGGCGATCAAAGAAGGACTAAATTTCCTCCAACTACTAGAAAATATAGCGGGAAGCGGCCAGAGAAGTCAGAGAAAGGGTTTCGTTGTGCGGAGAAGATCTGCAAAAGGTACTTGGTCCTGGATTACTTTCCCGTCCACACGAATCCGCGTAAAGAAATACGCGGTTTCAGAGAAAAATCTACTGATTCGTGTTCCATCAGAAAGTGTTATAATGATTTCAAGTAGGTTTTTAATACAATGGTCACGCTTTAATCCACATGACTAACTAATACAAAATTTACCTTGTATAGCCTTATAACTAGAACAAAAAGGCCCGATGATGATGATATTTGCATTTTACGTCATAAAGATAAACCTCGACTCGTCAACAAGCGAGTTTGATGAAGAAAAAAAGTCCGAAACATAAACTGATTCGCCAGTCCCTTTCGACGGCCATTCTACGCAAGCTCAAATAAAGATAGATATCATTCGGAGAAAACGTGCGTGATTTGGGGCTTAGTACTCTCCAATCAAAGATCAAACAATGCCCCGTATGTTACAGACACCTTAAGGTAGGTTTCCACAGTCGCTTAATTTTTACGTGCGTACGTGCGTTAATTTTACGCACGTTAATAAAATAGAGGCTATGTATGAACGTTTGCGCATAGACGTAAAAGTTGAGCGAGGGTTCAATTTTTGCGTTTACGCACAACCTTTCATACATTGCCTGTATTTTATTTACACGTGTAAAAATTACGCGAGAGTGGAAATCTACCCTCACACAAATCATTGTATTAAAGCTAACGACACGAGAAAAGGTAATCTTTTCATTTCATGGAATTCTCTTAGAGATTCTCTACGCGACGGAATGAAATCAAAGAGAAATCAAACACTTTTTACCCACCTCAAAACTTTTCTGCCTCAAAATGTTCTGTGAATGGAAGAAATACAAACGCTTCGAGGGATATTGCTGCAACAAATGATGCACGGAACAAAGTAGTGCAAAGTATATTGGTCATCATCTTTTAAGCCTCGTTTTCAAAGAGAGTCCAGGTGGACATCTTCTCATACTAAACTATTTTCCATTCATACGCAAATAAATTCATTTACTTATAAATGGTTCGGCGCACTTGGTCTTTTTATGATATGGCCTAAGGCAACTCGGAGATGGCGTTTTTATTTAATGTTACTACACTCTATTGAAACTGTAAGTTTCTTGAGCTGACAGTGGTATTTTTGAAGATTCTATGTAAAATAACTAGATTAAATTCAGAACTCTTTACTTGAAGTACTGTTTAAAACGAGCAGTAGTGTGATATCAGATGTAAAAAAAATCGGGGCGAAACGGGCTCTAAGAATGAACCTATGTTAAAATAGCTGATTACAGCGATCTATTTCCGTTTTAAACAAATACTGGTTTTATTCTTATCCTTTTATGCGATCTTTGCCCGAGGGTTTCTTGTGCTTTACGAAAAAGCAGTCCATTATAATTTGGGGGGTTCCTTTTAATCTACGACAAGATTGCATGGAAAAATTGGTTACAATAAGTTGACAAAAAACGCTTGGCATTGTTTCTTATAGCCGTTATAGGTCTTGTGGAGTTCTGGGGTTGTTTTCTCCCGTCCCCCACCCCCAGGAGCTATCAGAGCTCCTCCCTTCCCCTCCCAGAGAGCTTGCTGGCAAGCTACCCATTGTAAAAAAAATGAAAACAAAGGAAAGGAAAAACTAGGAGAAGAAATAATCTTGTACGAGAACGTATTAAGGAACTTCCGTTAAAACAAAGAAACAGACATTCAAGATCAACATAATTACCAGCTTATTTTATTACATGAAAAAGGATAACTGTGGAGAATACTGTGCACGTAATAATTCCAGTATCATGGATTTAAACAAAGTAGGGCTCTCAGCTACATCCTTCCACTGTTTTGGGTTGTATCGGTGTCGTGTTTATGTCTTGCAAAGTTAATTTTCACGTTACATGATCAGCCTTGCAGAATTCAGTTCGCCCAGCTATGCATGTTTTGACTCAGACTATCAATAAATTTAATAAAAAGTTATCATGTCTATTTGCCATTACAGCAAGGCACACGTAGACGGCAACAGGTTGAACTTTCCGAGTTAATATGTTCTCGGGCATCACTGCTCAAATCGCCCTCGTCGGTCCAGGCTCCTATGTCGTTGTCCCGTACCAGGCCCCAGTCGTCTGGCATTGGTTTTCCGGTAACCAAAATCACAGCAAACAGCAAGATGAGAATGTTAATGAGATGCTTCATTTTCACCTAAGTTAAAACATTTGACAGTAAGGAAAACACAATCTGAACTTAGCATATTCATTGTATTTTTATAAGTTGTAGGAGCGATGAGAAACCGCGCAACACTTATAATTATGGGCATGGCCTAAAGCCACGTCCACTCGAACACGGGTAAAGAAATACGCAGTTTCAGAGAAAAATCTCCTGATTCGTGTGAACGGGGCGTAACAAGTTCCATTAGTCTGCGAAAACATCCGTTTCTCCTCGCAATTCGCGGCTGGAGACGTTTCGCGTGGGCCAGCTACGAAAAGCGAGGAGAGACGGATGTTTTCGCAGGCTAGCTAGTTCCATGAGAAATCATTATAACGATTACAAGTACGTTTTTAATACAATGGTCACGCTTTAATCCACATGACTGACTAATACAAAATTACCTTGAATAGCCTTATAAATAGAACAAAGAGGCCCGATGGTGAAGATATTTGCATTTTGCGCCAAAAAGAGAACCCTTGACTCGTCAACAAGCGATTTTGATGAAGAAAAAAAGTTCGAAACATAAACTGATTCGCCAGTCCCTTTCGACCGCCATTCTCCACAACTGAAATAGAGATAGATGTCTTTCGGAGAAAACGTGCGTGATTTCAGGCTTAGTATTTTCTCCAATCAAATATCAAACAATGCCCTGTAAGTGACAAACAGCTTACGGTTGGTTTCCACCGTCACCTAATTTTTACTTGCGTATTTGCGTTAATTTTACACAGGTAAATAAAATAGAGGCTATGTATGAAAGTTTGTGCGTAAACGTAAAAGTTGAGCGAGGGTTCAGTTTTTTGCGTTCACGCACAACCTTTCATACATTGCCTCTATATCATTTACACACGCAAAATTACACGACACTGGAAATCCACCCTTACACAAACATTGTATCAATTAAAGCCAACGACACGAGAAAAGGTAGTCTTTTCATTATAATTTACAAGGACAGAATACAAGAACCAAAAAACCAAGTAAATCACTTAACACGGTGCGCGACATAAAACGAACTCGAAGTGAAGGAAGTAAAATGAACAGATTTATTGAACCAGAGATCAATGTTCCTCGAGCTCGGAAGTCACAACTTGACACAGAAGACTCGACGGGGTCGATTGACACGACAACGGTCCCTAAGTTGGGAAAGTCAAAATCGGTACAAAGTCGTACAAAGTCGATTCGAATTTGGTTTGCACACGCACCAGTGTTATCTGGACTCAAAAAGCTAAGCTGAGCTTGATAGAAGATGAGTACGAGTGTAGATAGAAGTAAAACCCCAATGGCTGACAGAAGTTAACACCATGAAGTCTACACTAGAACAGAACTAAATATGATGAAAACGCTGAATTTGTAATAAACAAAACGTGCTTGAAAATGATCTAGACATCATTACGTATTTCCCATGCGGACATAACAGAAAAGGGCTGGGAAAGTAGAAACGTTCGTGCACTAATAAGGCGTTTCAAAACCAACATTCATTTCGCGGAATTCTCTTAGAGATTTTCTACACGAAGGAACAAAACATGTAAGAGAAATCACTTTTTACCCACCTCAAAACTTTTCTGCTTCAAAATTTTCTGTGAGCAAACGCTTCGCGGGATAATGCTGCACAAATGATGCGCGGAACAAAATAGGCAGCTTCTACACTACTCAACGAAGCCTTATGGTAGTGCCAAATATATAGGTCATTGTATTTCTAGCCTACGTGTAGCCGCACCCTCCCCCTTTCTCACGGGGAGGGTGCGGCTACACGTAGGCTATTGTATTTCTAGCCTCGTTTTCAAAGAGAGTCCAGGTGGACATCTTCTCATCACTGTGAAAAATAAATTCATTTACTTATGAATGGTTCAGCGCACATGGTATTTTTATGATATGGCCTAGGGCAACTCGGAGATGGGCTATTTTATTAAGGGCTTTTTGCATAGAGGTGGGGGACCCCAGATACGTTGACTGTCACAAAACGAAAGAATACGCATGTTTTGTGGACTTTAGAAAAGCATTTGATTCGGTGTGGCACGATGGACTCTTATACAAGCTGTTACAAATAAATGTCCGAGGAAACTTCTATAAAGTCATAAAAAGTTTATACTCAAACTTTACCTGTTCTATTAGGATTGGAAATAACCAAACACATCCTTTTCAATACACTAGAGGTGTGCGTCAAGGCTGCATTTTAAGCCCTCTTCTCTTCAACCTATACGTTAATGATCTAGCTTTTTCATTCAACAATATTTTATCTGATCCGTTTGTGCTACCAAATGGCACCAAACTCAATTCTCTTTTTTATGCTGACTACCTTATTATATTATCACGATCGAAACTAGGATTACAAAATTGCCTCAACAAATTGTCTTCATATTGCAACTCCTGGATGCTTAAGATCAACCCCAAGAAAACCAAAATAATAGTTTTCCAAAAAGGCACAAAAAAATGTGATTATGTTTTTCACATAGGCAATGAAATGATAGACATTGTAAAAGACTATAATTACTTAGGGACTCGCCTCTCGTCTTCCGGAAATTTTACACTCTCACTTGAACATCTTCGACAAAAAGCCCTTCATGCTCTATTTAGTCTAAGACGCCACACTGATTTTAGTAAACTGAAACCCTCCCTTGCAAATAAAATTTTTGACACAATGATCTCAGTTTGTTTCTTATATAAACGGTCCGCCAAGTTTTTAAGGAAATGTAAGAAACGTAGGCTCGCTCAAGGTACTTCTGTTCGGCGAGTGACCGTTCTACCATGAACTATACATGTTAACGGAACCTTATTCTTTAATTTAAAAAGGTATCCAAACGAAGTTAATGTCGTGTTAAAACATTCTTGTCCACTAATGAGGCTATCACTTCGTTGGTTTACTTTTATCCTTTTTAGTATAATTTAAGGGGTTCTTTTCAATCTATGACAAGCTTACTGGTAAAATTAAACACAGTAAGTTGACAAAAATTGGTCGTGGGGAGTTTTGGTGTCGTTTTCTCCCCGTCTCCCACCCCCAGAGACCATCATTGCCCCTCCCCTCCCCTCCCAGAGAGCTTGCTGGCAGGCTACCCATGGTAAAAAAAAAAAACAAGACAAAGCAAAACAAAAGACAGGAAAAACTAGAAGAAGAAATAATATTGTACGAGAACGTATTAAGGAACTTCCGTTAAAACAAAGAAACAGATATTCAAGATCAACATAATTACCAGCTTATTTAATTACATGAAAAAGGAAAACTGTGGAGAATACTGTGCACGTAATAATTCCAGTATCATGGATTTAAACAAAGTAGGGCTCTCAGCTACAACCTTGCGCTGTTTTGGGTTCTATCGGTGTCGTGTTTATGTCTTGCAAAGTTAATTTTCACGTTATATGATCAGCTTTGCAGATTTCAGTTCGCCCAGCTATGCATTTTTTGAGTCAGACTATCAATAAATTTAATAAAAAGTTATCATGTCTATTTGTGCCTACAGCAAGAAAAACCTAGACGGCAACACTTTACACCTTCCGAGTTAATATGTTCTCGGGCATCACTGCTCAAATCGCCCTCGTCGGTCCAGGCTCCTATGTCGTTGTCCCGTACCAGGCCCCACTCGTCTGGCATTGGTTTTCCGGTAACCAAAATCACAGCAAACAGCAAGATGAGAATCTTAATGAGATGCTTCATTTTCACCTAAGTTAAAACATTTGACAGTAAGGAAAACACAATCTGAACTTAGCATATTCATTGTATTTTTATAAGTTGTAGGAGCGATGAGCAACCGCGCAACACTTATAATTATGGGCATGGCCTAAAGCCACGTCCACTCGAACACGGGTAAAGAAATACGCAGTTTCAGAGAAAAATCTCCTGATTCGTGTGAACGGGGCGTAACAAGTTCTATTAGTCAGCGAAAACATCCGTTTCTCCTCGTAATTCGCGGCTGGAGACGTTTCGCGTGGGCCAGCTACGAAGAGCGAGGAGAGACGGATGTTTTCGCAGGCTAGTTCCATGAGAAATCATTATAACGATTACAAGTACGTTTTTAATACAATGGTCACGCTTTAATCCACATGACTGACTAATACAAAATTACCTTGAATAGCCTTATAAATAGAACAAAGAGGCCCGATGATGAAGATATTTGCATTTTGCGCCATAAAGAGAACCCTTGACTCGTCAACAAGCGATTTTGATGAAGAAAAAAAGTTCGAAACATAAACTGATTCGCCAGTCCCTTTCGACCGCCATTCTCCAAAACTGAAATAGAGATAGATGTCATTCGGAGAAAACGTGCGTGATTTCAGGCTTAGTATTTTCTCCAATCAAATATCAAACAATGCCCTGTAGGTGACAAACAGCTTAAGGTTGGTTTCCACCGTCACCTAATTTTTACTTGCGTATTTGCGTTAATTTTACACAGGTAAATAAAATAGAGGCTATGTATGAAAGTTTGTGCGTAAACGTAAAAGTTGAGCGAGGGTTCAGTTTTTTGCGTTCACGCACAACCTTTCATACATTGCCTCTATATCATTTACACACGCAAACATTACACGATTGACACGACAACGGTCCCTAAGTTGGGAAAGTCAAAATCGGTACAAAGTCGTACAAAGTCGATTCGAATTTGGTTTGCACACGCATCAATGTTATCTAGACTCAAAAAGCTAAGCTGAGCTTGATAGAAGATGAGTACGAGTGTAGATAGAAGTAAAACCCCAATGGCTGACAGAAGTTAACACCATGAAGTCTACACCAGAACAGAACTAAATAAGATGAAAACGCTGAATTTGTAATAAACAAAACGTGCTTGAAAATGATCTAGAAATCATTACGTACTTCCCATGCGGACATAACAGAAAAGGGCTGGGAAAGTAGAAACGTTCGTGCACTAATAAGGCGTTTCAAAACCAACATTCATTTCGCGGAATTCTCTTAGAGATTTTCTACACGAAGGAACAAAACATGTAAGAGAAATCACTTTTTACCCACCTCAAAACTTTTCTGCTTCAAAATTTTCTGTGAGCAAACGCTTCGAGGGATAATGCTGCACAAATGATGCGCGGAACAAAATAGGCAGCTTCTACACTACTCAACAAAGCCTTATGGTAGTGCCAAATATATAGGTCATTGTATTTCTAGCCTACGTGTAGCCGCACCCTCCCCCTTTCTCACGGGGAGGGTGCGGCTACACGTAGGCTATTGTATTTCTAGCCTCGTTTTCAAAGAGAGTCCAGGTGGACATCTTCTCATCACTGTTCTGATACTAAACTGCGCAAATAAATTCATTTACTTATTAATGGTTCAGCGCACATGGTATTTTTATGATATGGCCTAGGGCAACTCGGAGATGGGCTATTTTATTAAGGGCTGTTTACATAGAGGTGGGGGACCCCAGATAGGTGAGATAACATGTGGCGGGTCACCCCACCTATCATGTAAACGTGATCACATTAAAGTGAGAGATTATATGGACAAGCGGGTTACGCCACCTAAGCGGGTTTCCTCACCTACCTGGGGTTCCCCATCTACATGTAAACAGGCCCTAAATGTTTCTACAATCCGCATTGAAACTGTAAGTTCCTTGAGCTAACTGTGGTACTTTTGAAGGTTCTATGTAAATTTACCAGTTTATATTTAGTACTCTTTACTTGAAGTACTGTTTAAAAACGAGCAGAAGTGTATTATCAGGTTTAAAAAACTCGAGGCGAAACCAAGTGTTTTTAAATCTGATAATACACGACTGCGATTTTTTTTGAACGCCTTCAAAATTTCTGGTATAGGTCAACTTATTCTTGCACTAATAATTAGATTTGGGGTTATTTTGGTCTAAAAAAATTGGACGGAAAGTTAAGCCGTGTCTTTATCAGATACGGTATAAAGACACCATTAAACATTAATTTCTTTGGTTTTTTCTTTATGAATTATTAATGAGTTTTTTAAACTGGCCTCGATCCTGAAATGACAACAACAGTAAAATGGAAAAAAGAAATCTTATAAACCTCGACAGTTCCAGCTTCACCAAACAGTCCGTATTTTGCGAAGCTAAAAACGTGTGTGAGACTCTGATGCTGATCAAAATAAACTAACCTGCGAACAGGCGGGGTGTTTTTTCACTTTTACAGTCGACTCCCGATAATTCGAACCTTCAAGGGAAACAGAAAAAATTTCGAGTTATCGAGGGTAAAATTATGTGGAAAATGTTCTGAAGGGAAATAAAAATTGCTTCGACTTAGCGGGAGCTTCGAGTTATAGAGGGTTCGAGTTACCGGGATTCGACTGTAGGGCATGATCTCAGGGTTCCGTTCTACGAAGGTAAACAGCAAAAAGAACGTGACATTGTTTTTTTATCGCCGTTAAAAAAGAAACAAGACTTTCACTAGGAATATTTATCGGATTTTCCCAATAAGGCAATGTAAGAAATATTTAAACGGCTAGCATGAATTTCAGACGATTACTTCGAGTCGTTTTTACTCCCTTTCAGAAGGTAAAAACGATTCGAAGTAGTCTGAAATTCAGGCTGGATAACAACAGCCGGAAGAACTTCAAAATAATGACCATTCTGTGACGTGTGTAGTTCTGATTTAATAGCTACCAGTCTATCGCAGTCTTTCCATGGCTTGTTTTCAGGTTTTTAATATTGCATGATACATGAAAGAAGTCGAGAAATTACACGCAAACACAGTGATATTTCCAGTATCACACAGGATTTAAACAAAACAGAGCGCCTAAATATGCGCGAAGTTTCTGACCTAAAAACTGTTATAAAATCGATACGAAGACATCATGTCAAAACGTTAACCAAAGCAGCATTTCAACTTGAAACGGCAGTAACCGCTTTGGGTTACACTACTGATCAAACGGCCCTCATCGGTCCAACATCGGTCCAGGCTTCTTTGTCATTGCCCCGTACCAGGCCCCAGTCGTCAGGAATGGGTTTTCCCATGACCAAAGTCAACGCAAACAGCACAAATAGGACCTTGATGAGATGCTTCATTTTCACCTAGATCAAAATGCATAAAATCGAATAGATAGCATGAGCACGTACAGGTTAGGAGCAGGTCGGCAAAAGATTTCTCGTCACTGGGGGAGATTCCCAGTTCAAGCTAGTTTAGAATCAATGCAACCGCTGAAGTCAACGTTAGTGTTGGCATACTGTGACACATTAAATCAATAAGTAATAAAAATCGTTTTCCTTGACCAATAATAATAACGTAATAATGTGACTGATAACGGTTATTCAACGCACAAATTCTGTTCTCAGTCGACTAGCTATAAGGAATCAATTTAAGTTTTAAAAGCTCCTGTTTAAGGTTATTTGTTTATTTTGTTTATTTGTTTACTTTTTCTCCATTTATTTATTTTACAAGCCATTTATATTGTAGTACAAGATTTTGAAGATGAAGATGCTATTTGTAGAATAAATATCAGGTTACAAGAATAAATGGAGAGGGCAGGATATAGTTAAACTAATTACTTGCCCTTTGATTAAATTACAGTTTTATTTAGGTTAAAAGAGAAAAAAAAGAGAAAAGTATAAACCCTATAAACTATGAGAAATATATGAAAAATATACTAAAGAGAGGAAAAAAGAAAAGCGCATACACACACACATAAAAAATGACATTTGAGAGTCGGTGTGGCGATGATTAGTACTGAGCAAGATAATGGTCGAAAAATGCTCTTTTAAACAATTTCTTAGTTGTTTTTTCACGTATATTGAATATCATTCCAATAATAGCATCCTATAACTGTTAGACAGAATCTTCTTTTATATTTATTCTAAAGCTACTGACATTTAGGTGTTGCAGGAATCGCTTCTTGTGTCATAGTTATGTTCCTCAGATACCGTGGCAGCCGAGGCTAGAGTGAAATTAGACGGCTTTTTATCTACACAGTGATCATAAATCAGTTGGCAGGTATTTAGCTTAACAATGTCAGGAAGCTTATTAAGTAAGTTCCAATGGACTTCAACTTCGAGTAAAAGGTCTAACAGTTGCTAATCAAAAAGTTAAACTGAGCTTAGGGCGAGTTGCAAGATGCTTCGAAAAAAGATCCACCTACCCCTCCCTTAAGCCAACATTATCACTAAGTTCTCACTTCGGGCAAAATGTTGGCTTAGGGGAGGGGTAGTTGGGCAGTTTCCCAGAAACCTAGATTGATCCAAGAAATGTGTACTAGTTTGTGGGCGACTTTTTAAACAAAGCCTTCCTAACAGTAATACAACAAGCAGAAGCTACTTTTTCGTGATATATATTCGCGTGCGAAAATTACCTTCTCCCACAACTATCATATTTTCCATCGTGCATACCAGAGTACGTTTCATCAGGCGATCAGTAATCCGCTCCTGGGCGATTCGTGATCTTCAAGGCAAAAAAAGACTGGTTTGGTGAAGAAGTTATTCAACGCACAAATCCTGTTCTATAATCCATAATCTACTGATTCGTGTTCCATCAGAAAGTATTATGGTCACGCTGTAATCCACATGACTAACAAATACAAAATTTACCTTGTATAGCCTTATAACTAGAACAAAAAGGCCCGATGATGATGATATTTGCATTTTACGTCATAAAGATAAACCTCGACTCGTCAACAAGCGAGTTTGATGAAGAAAAAAAGTCCGAAACATAAACTGATTCGCCAGTTCCTTTCGACCGCCATTCTACACAAGCTCAAATAAAGATAGATATCATTCGGAGAAAACGTGCGTGATTTGGGGCTTAGTACTCTCCAATCAAAGATCAAACAATGCCCCGTATGTGACAGACACCTTAAGGTAGGTTTCCACAGTCGCGTAATTTTTACGTGCCGTACGTGCGTTAATTTTACGCACGTTAATAAAATAGAGGCTATGTATAAACGTTTGCGCATAGACGTAAAAGTTGAGCGAGGGTTCAATTTTTGCGTTTACGCGCAACCTTTCATACATTGCCTGTATTTTATTTACATGTGTAAAAATTACGCGAGAGTGGAAATCTACCCTCACACAAATCATTGTATTAAAGCTAACGACACGAGAAAAGGTAATCTTTTCATTTCATGGAATTCTCTTAGAGATTCTCTACGCGAGGGAATAAAAAATGACAGAGAAATCAATCACTTTTTACCCACCTCAAAACTTTTCTGCCTCAAAATGTTCTGTGAACGGAAGAAATACAAACGCTTCGAGGGATATTGCTGCAACAAATGATGCACGGAACAAAGTAGTGCAAAATATATAGGTCATTATCTTTTAAGCCTCGTTTTTAAAGAGATTCCAGGTGGACATCTTCTCATACTAAACTATTTTCCATTCATACGCAAATAAATTCATTTACTTATAAATGGTTCGGCGCACTTGGTCTTTTTATGATATGGCCTAAGGCAACTCGGAGATAGCGTTTTTATTAAATGTCACTGCACTCCATTGAAACTGCAAGTTTCTTGAGCTGACAGTGGTATTTTTGAAGATTCTATGTAAAATAACTAGATTAAATTCAGTACTCTTTACTTGAAGTACTGTTTAAAACGAGCAGTAGTGTGATATCGGGTGTAAAAACTTGAGGCGAAACGGGCTCTAAGAATGAGCCTATCGCCTCGTTTCCATCTTAAAATAGCTGATTACAGCGATCGATTTCCGTTTTAAACAAATACTGTTTTTTTTCTTATCCTTTTATGCGATCTTTGCCCGAGGGTTTCTTGTGCTTTACGAAATAGCAGTCCATTATAATTTTGGGGGTTCCTTTTAATCTACGACAAGCTTACTGGTAAAATTGGTTACAATAAGTTGACAAAAAATGCTTGGCATTGTTTCTTATAGCCGTTATAAGTCTTGGGGAGTTCGGGGGTCGTTTTCTCCCCATCCCCCACCCCCAGAGACCATCAGAGCCCCTCCTGCTCCCAGAGAGCTTGCTGGCAGGCTACCCATTCATTGTAAAAAACAAAACAAGGAAAAACTGGGAGTAGTAATATTGAAAGAGAACGTTTAAGGGAACTTCCGTTAAAAACAAAGAAACAGATATTCAAGATCAGGATAATCACCAGCTTATTTAATTACGTGAAAAAGGAGAACTGTGGAGAATACTGTGCACGTAATAATTCCAGTATCATGGATTTAAACAAAGTAGGACTCTCAGCTACAATCTTCCTCTGTTTTGGGTTCTATCGGTATCGTGTTTATGTCTTGCAAAGTTAATTTTCTCGTATATAGTATATGATCAGCCCTGCAGAATTCAGCTCGCCCAGCTATGCATGTTTTCACTTAGACTATCAATAAATCTAATAAAAAGTTATCATGTCTATTTCCCACAGCAAGGCAAACGCATTTGGCAACAGAGTCCATTACTTTTCGAGTTTATAAATTCTCGGGCGTCACCGCTCAAATCGCCCTCGTCGGTCCAGGCTCCTATGTCGTTGTCCCGTACCAGGTCCCACTCGTCTGGCATTGGTTTTCCCGTAACCAAAGTCACAGCAAACAGCAAGATGAGAATCTTAATGAGATGCTTCATTTTCATCTAAACTAAAACATTTGACAGTAAGGAAAACACAATCTGAACTTAGCATATTCATTGTATTTTTATAAGTTGTAGGAGCGATGGGAAACCGCGCAACACTTATAATAATGGGCAGGGCCTAAAGCCCCGTCCACACGAATCCGGGTAAAGAAATACGAGGTTTCAGAGAAAAATCTCCTGATTCGTGTGAACGAGGCGTAAGATGTTCCATGAGAAAGTATTATAACGGGTACAAGTAGGTTTTTAATAAAGTGTTTGCATTAACGTCATTAAGATAAACCTCGACTCGTCAACAAGCGAGTTTAATGAAGAAAAAAAAACCCGAAACATAAACTGATTCGCCAGTCCCTTTCGACCGCCATTCTTCAGATAGATATCATTCGGAGAAAACGTGCGCGATTTGGGGCTTAGTACTCTCCAATCAAAGCCCGTATGTGGCAGACACCTTAAGGTAGGTTTCCACAGTCGCGTAATTTTAACGTGCGTACGTGCGTTAATTTTACGCACGTAAATAAAGTAGAGGCTATGTATGAACGTTTGCGTATAGACGTAAAAGTTGAGAGAGGGTTCAATTTTGGCGTTTACGCACAACCTTTCATACATTGCCTCTATTTCATTTACATACGTAAAAATTACGCGAGAGTGGAAATCTGCCCTCACACAAAACATTGTATTAAAGCTAGCGACACGAGAAAAGGTAATCTCTTCATTTCATGGAATTCTCTTAGAGATTCTCTACGCGAGGGAATAAAAAATGACAGAGAAATCAATCACTTTTTACCCACCTCAAAACTTTTCTGCCTCCAAATGTTCTGTGAACGGAAGAAATACAAACGCTTCGAGGGATATTGCTGCAACAAATGATGTACGGAACAAAGTAGTGCAAAATATATAGGTCATTATCTTTTAAGCCTCGTTTTTAAAGAGAGTCCAGGTGAACATCTTCTCATACTAAACTATTTTCCATTCATACGTAAATAAATTCATTTACTTATAAATGGTTCTGCGCACTTGGTCTTTATGATATGGCCTAAGGCAACTCGGAGGTGGCGTTTTTATTAAATGTTACTAAACTTCATTGAAACTGTAAGTTTCTTGAGCTGACAGTGGTATTTTTTAAGATTCTATGTAAAATAACTGGATTAAATTCGGTACTCTTTACTTGAAGTACTGTTTAAAACGAGCAGACTCGAGGCAAACGGGGTCTAAGAATGAGCGTATCGCCTGCTTTCCATGTTAAAATAGCTGATTACAGCGATCTATTTCCGTTTCAAACAAATACTGGTTTTATTCTTATCCTTTTGGGCGATCTTTGCCCGAGGGTTTCATGTGCTTTACGAAAAAGCAGTCCAGTATAATTTTGGGGGTTCCCTTTTAATCAACGACAAGCTTACTGGTAAAATTGGTTACAATGAGTTGACAAAAAATGCTTGGCATTGTTTCTTGTAGCCGTTATAGGTCTTGGGAGTTCTGGGGTTGTTTTCTCCCCGTCTCCCACCCCCAGGGGCCATCAGAGCTCCTCCCTTCCCCTCCCAGAGAGCTTGCTGGCAGGCTACCCATTGTAAAAAAAAAAACAAAACAAAACAAAACAAACGAAAAACTAGAAGAAGAAATAATGTTGTACGAGAATGTTTTAAGAAAGTTCCGTTACAGCAAAAAAACAGATATTTAAGATCAGCATAATTACCAGCTTATTTTATTACTTGAAAGAAAAGAGCTGTAGAGAATACTGTGCACGTAATAATTCCAATATTATGGATTTAAACAAAGTAGGGCTCTCAGCTACATCCTTGCTCTGTTTTGGGTTCTATCGGTATCGTGTTTATGTCTTGCAAAGTTAATTTTCATGTAGTATGATCAGCCTTGCAGAACTTCAGCCTGCTATGCATGTTTTGACTCAGACTAGCAATATATCTAATAAAAAGTTATCATGTCTATTTCTCACAGCAATTCAGATGCAGAGCGCAACAGGTTGAATCACTTTCTGAGTTAATATGTTCTCGGGCATCACTGCTCAAATCGCCCTCGTCGGTCCAGGCTCTTTTCTCGTTGTCCCGTACCAGGCCCCACTCGTCTGGCATTGGTTTTCCCGTAACCAAAGTCACAGCAAACAGCAAGATGAGAATCTTAATGAGATGCTTCATTTTCACCTAAATTAAAACATTTGACAGTAAGGAAAACACAATCTGAACTTAGCATATTCATTGTATTTTTATAAGTTGTAGGAGTGATGGGAAACCGCGCAACACTTATAATAATGGGCAGGGCCTAAAGCCCTGTCCACTCGAATACGGGTAAAGAAATACGCGGTTTCAGAGAAAAATCTCCTGATTCGTGTGAAGGGGGCGTAACAAGTTCCATTAGCCTGCGAAAACATCCGTTTCTCCTTGCTCTTTGCCGCTGAGGACGTTTCGCGTGGCCCAGCTACGAAGAGCGAGGAGAAACGAATGTTTTCGCAGGCTAGTTCCATGAGAAATTATTATAACGATTACAAGTAGGTTTTTAATACAATGGTCACGCTTTAATCGACATGACTAACTGATAAAAAATTTACCTTGTACAGCCTTATAAATAGAACAAAGAGACCCGATGATGAAGATATTTGCATGTTGCGCCATAAAGATAAGCCTTGACTCGTCAACAAGCGATTTTGATGAAGAAAAAAAGTTCGAAACATAAACTGATTTGCCAGTCCCTTTCGACCGCCATTCTCCACAACTCAAATAGGGATAGATATCATTCAGAGAAAACGTGCGTGATTTAGGGCTTAGTACTGTTCTCGAATCAAAGATCAAACAATGCCCCGTAGGTGACAAACAGCTTAAGGTTGGTTTCCACCGTCACCTAATTTTTACGTGCGTAAGTGCGTTAATTCTGAATTTTACACACGTAAATAAAATAGAGGCTATGTATGAAAGTTTGTGCGTAGACGTAAAAGTTGAGAGAGGGTTTAGTTTTTTGAGTTCACGCACAACCTTTCATACATTCATGAGTATATCATTTACACACGCAAACATTACACGAAATGAAATCCACCCTTACGATTGTATCAATTAAAGCCAACGACACGAGAAAAGGTAGTCTTTTCATTGTAATTTACAAGGACAGAATACAAGAACGAAAAATCCAAGTAAATCACTTAACACGGTGCGCGACATAAAACGAACTCGACGAGATGTGAAGGAAGTAAAATGAACAGATTTATTGACCCAGAGATCAATGTTCCTCGAGCTCAGAGGTCACAACTTGACACAGGAGACTCGACGGGCTCGATTGACACGACAAAGGTCCCTAAGTTGTGAAAGCCAAAATCGGTACAAAGTCGTGCAAAGTCGATTTGAATTTGGTTTGCACACGCATCAATGTTATCTGGACTCGAAAAGCTAAGCTAAGCTTGATAGAAGATGAGTACGAGTGTAGATAGAAGTAAAACCCCAATGGCTGACAGAAGTTAACACCATCAAGTCTACACTAGAACAGAACTGAATAAGATGAAAACGCTAAATTTGTAATAAACACAACGTGCTTGAAAACGATCTAGAAATCATTACGTACTTCCCATGCGGACATAACAGAAAAGGGCTGGGAAAGTAGAAACGTTCGTGCACTAATAAGGCGTTTCACAACATTCATTTCGAGGAATTCTCTTAGAGATTTTCTACACGACGGACCAAAACATGTAAGAGAAATCACTTTTTACCCACCTCAAAACTTTTCTGCTTCAAAATTTTCTGTGAGCAAACGCTTCGAGGGATAATGCTGCACAAATGATGCGCGGAACAAAATAGGCAGCTCCTACACTACTCAACAAAGCCTTATGGTAGTGCCAAATATATAGGTCATTGTATTTCTAGCCTACGTGTAGCCGCACCCTCCCCCTTTCTCACGGGGAGGGTGCGGCTACACGTAGGCTATTGTATTTCTAGCCTCGTTTTCAAAGAGAGTCCAGGTGGACATCTTCTCATCACTGTTCTGATACTAAACTATTTTCCATTCATACGCAAATAAATTCATTTACTTATGAATGGCTCAGCGCACTTGGTCTTTTTATAATATAGCATAGGGCAACTCGGAGATGGGCTATCTTATTAAGGGTTGTTTACATAGAGGTGGGGGACCCCAGATAGGTGAGATAACATGTGGCGGGTCACCCCACCTATCATGTAAACGTGATCACATTAAAGTGAGAGATTATATGGACAAGCGGGTTACGCCACCTAAGCGGGTTTCCTCACCTACCTGGGGTTCCCCATCTACATGTAAACAGGCCCTAAATGTTTCTACAATCCGCATTGAAACTGTAAGTTCCTTGAGCTAACTGTGGTACTTTTGAAGGTTCTATGTAAATTTACCAGTTTATATTTAGTACTCTTTACTTGAAGTACTGTTTAAAAACGAGCAGAAGTGTATTATCAGGTTTAAAAAACTCGAGGCGAAACCAAGTGTTTTTAAATCTGATAATACACGACTGCGAGTTTTTTTGAACGCCTTCAAAATTTCTGGTATAGGTCAACTTATTCTTGCACTAATAATTAGATTTGGGGTTATTTTGGTCTAAAAAAATTGGACGGAAAGTTAAGCCGTGTCTTTATCAGATACGGTATAAAGACACCATTAAACATTAATTTCTTTTGTTTTTTCTTTATGAATTATTAATGAGTTTTTTAAACTGGCCTCGATCCTGAAATGACAACAACAGTAAAATGGAAAAAAGAAATCTTATAAACCTCGACAGTTCCAGCTTCACCAAACAGTCCGTATTTTGCGAAGCCAAAAACGTGTGTGAGACTTTGATGCTGATCAAAATAAACTAACCTGCGAACAGGCGGGGTGTTTTTTCACTTTTACAGTCGACTCCCGATAATTCGAACCTTCAAGGGAAACAGAAAAAATTTCGAGTTATCGAGGGTAAAATTATGTGGAAAATGTTCTGAAGGGAAATAAAAATTGCTTCGACTTAGTGGGAGCTTCGAGTTATAGAGGGTTCGAGTTACCGGGATTCGACTGTAGGGCATGATCTCAGGGTTCCGTTCTACGAAGGTAAACAGCAAAAAGAGCGTGACATTGTTTTTTTTTAATCGCCGTTAAAAAAGAAACAAGGCTTTCACCAGGAATATTTATAGGATTTTCCCAATAAGGCAAGGTAAGAAATATTTAAACGGCTAGCATGAATTTCAGACGATTACTTCGAGTCGTTTTTACTCTCTTTCAGAAGGTAAAAACGATTCGAAGTAGTCTGAAATTCAGGCTGGATAACAACGGCTGGAAGAACTTCAAAATAATGACCATTCTGTGACCTGTGTAGTTCTGATTTAATAGCTACCAGTCTATCGCAGTCTTTCCATGGCTTGTTTTCAGGTTTTTAATATTGCATGATACATGAAAGAAGTGGAGAAATTACACTCAAACACTGTGATATTTCCAGTATCAGGAAGGATTTAAACAAAACAGAGCGCCTAAATATGCGCGAAGTTTGTGACCTAAAAACTGTTATAAAATCGATACGAAGAGATTGTGTCAAAGCGTTAACCAAAGCAGCATTGCACTGCTGATCAAATGGCCCTCATCGGACCAGGCTTCGTTGTCATTGCCCTGTACCACGCCCTAGTCGTCACGAATGGGTTTTCCCATGACCAAAGTCAACGCAAACAGCACAAATAGGACCTTGATGAGATGCTTCATTTTCACCTAGATTGAAATGCATGAAATCGTATAGATAGCACGAGCACGTACAGGTCAGGAGCAGGTCGGCAAAAATTTCTCGTCACTAGGGGAGATTCCCAGTTAGAATCACTGCAACCGCTGGAGCCAATCAGTGGAAAATCTGGGCGGCTATTGTCAAACAACCTTAATGTTGGCATACGGCGACAAATTAAATCAATAAGTAATAAAAATCGTTTTCGTTGACCAATAATAATAACAAAATAATGTGACAGATAACGGTTATTCAACGCACAAATTCTGTTCTCAGCAGACTAGCTATAAGGAATCAATTCAAGTTTTAAAGGCTCCTGATAAAGGTTATTAAGTAAGTTCCAGTGGCCTTCAACTTCGAGTAAAAGGTCTAACACTTGCCAATCAAAAAGTTAAACTGAGCTTTGGGCGAGTTGCAAGATGCTTTGAAATCAGATTACAAGAAGAAACTGCCCAACTACCCCTCCCCTAAGCCAACATTATCACTTAGTTCTCACTTAGGGCAAAATGTTTGCTTAGGGCAGGGGTAGGTGGGCAGTTTCCCAAGAACCTAAATTGATCCAAGAAATGTGTACTAGTCTGTAGGCGACTCTTTTAATGAAGCCTTCCTTGACGCTTCAATAGTAATACAACAAGAAGAAGCTTCTTTTTCGTGATACATATTCGGGCCCGAAAATTAACTTCTGCCAACAACAATAATATTTTCCATCGTGCATACCCGAATACGTTTCACCAGGCGATTCGTGATCTTCAAGGCAAAAAGTGACTGGTTTGGTGAAGAAGTTATTCAACGCACAAATCCTGTTCTCAGTAGACTAGCTATAGGGACTTAAGATTTAAAAGTCATTGAGTAAGTTCCAGTGGTCTGCACCTTCGCGAAATACCTATCAAGAACTCCAAGAAGGCCCAGATCCAAACTGCAATTCGCAACAGAGATGCTTAGAGATGAGATTACAAGGAAAACTGCCTTGTACTATCCTGTAGGCAAAACGTTTAACGAAGCCTTACTTGACCCTTAGTACCCTGCAAGCAGGAGTTACTTTGTCTGCACACTAGCCTGCGTAGCAAGCGTTTCCAATCGAGTTATTGCGCGAAAGTTAGAGCGGAAGCAAAAAAAAAAGGTTGAAGGGGGAGGGGGAGGGGAGAAGAGGAAACCTTTCTTTCCTTCTTTCCCCTCCCCCTCCCCCGTCATCCATTTTTTTTTTTGCTCTTGCCCCAGCTTTCTAGACGAACCTCGCGAGGAAACGCTTGCTACGCAGGCTATCTGCACGCAAAAAGTATCCTCTCCCCACAAATATTATCTTCCCATCGCGCATGCGCTAGCCTACATTGCTTGTCCATCTTTATCGAGGGGTAGCTTGCGTAGTAGAAGGCGGTTTTGTTTGCCGTTTTAAAAAGTAATCACTAAGCTCGTTTGCGCGCTCAACAAATAAAACAGCAGGTACGCAGGATACGCATGCGCTAGTTTCATCACGTGATTCGTGAGAGTGAAAGACATGTTATGAAGGTTAGGGATGCGTGACGTTGTGCGCTTTGTCTGCATTTGCATAATTAACCCTGATTAGTTTTTCTGTGTCTGTTCACTCGCTTTACTGTGTCTCTTTCATAAGTAATCGGCGGACGTTTCACAGCTCCTCTCAATATCGTTACTGGATAATTACGCAGAGCCTGTACTCTTCTGATCCGTTGCTTGCTTTCTGGTGATCAAAGTCGACTGGCCAAAGACGCCGAACCGGACGATCCTATCTTCCGTGCTGGGTATGTATGACTTAAGCTGACCGTCTAATGTCCTTAAGGCGACCTGTTTGCCTTATATGAGATCTATCGGTTGTACAAATCCTTTCAACGTTGCAGTCTTCATATCTGCATTTAATTCATAATGCACAATAAAGAAAAACTATAAGCAGATGCCAGCCTGAAGATTGTACGTGATAGATACCCAACAAAAAGTGACATTTCAGCCAAACTGTCTATCTAATGGACGTCTATTTTTAACAAAAGATAAATTCAACCTTTACATTTAAGGTCATTTAAATTAGGAAAAGGTAAAGTGATGCGAAATGCAATATTCTCAGCTCCAGTAATAAAATAGATACTAGATATTTCCATGCGAGGTGATAACATTGTTTTTGAGGTACTTAGAGTTGTATTGTTTTCCGTCTTTTGTTTGTTTTGTTTTGTGTAATTCGCGGGCCACTACCGACAGTTAGATGCACAAGTGTTATTTATCGGTATTACATTGGTTGACAAGATCGTGGTCTTGAACCAATATGTGGAGACATTAACCGCATGGGGCATAGAGTCGGGGCTTTAGGTAGAGATTTCACGTGTCGAGAGGGTAAGGAAAGCTGTCATTTAGAATTACTAAATTACTAAAATTATTAATTAATGAATAACACGTTTAATTTGTAATGACAAGACGATTTTTCCGTTTTAAAGGATGTCCTCAAACGGGGCTTCCGTATCCTGGTGCCAGGGGCCCGTTTCTCGAAACCCAGGTAATTTGTCGGGCCCGAAATCAAGTATTCACAGTGAAAGCATGGGTCCTGGCTAGCAAACTACTCCATTTTATTTCATTAACTGATAGTTTTATCTTGTTAGATGCCAATCTATTGAAACCTTTCTCTTGCATGCAAACAACAACAGTTTTACGGGCCCTTTGATTATCGGGACTTCCGAGGCTCGCAGCCAGTTTAATACAACAGTTGCAAAGCAAGTGAAAGTGGTACATTGTTTCCTTTTTCAATGGAGGTTTACGAAAATGGTACCTTTTCCGTCAAAAATGGTATATAAGGTAAGGGGTTGGTCCTCGAGACAGATCCTACACGTGCGAAACGTTGTTGAATTCCGCTCCCCCCTCCTCACCGGGCATAGAGTGAACTTTTTCTCAACGGACACCTCCCAAATCGGACACCCAGAGTTGTTCCATGCCATAGAACCTGGGAACGGGTTGGCTTCAATCATTTTTTAACACTCTAGGATCATTATACGTTTCTGGGAAGTTGCCCACCTACCCCTTCCCTAAGCCAACATTTTTCCCTAAGTGAGAAGTAAGTGTTAATGTTGCCTAAGAGGAGGGTTAGGCGGGCAGTTCCGCAGTCCCTGTAAGTGTGAACATAGCCTAAGTGCCACTCCCAAAGGTTCTCATATTGAAGAGAGGTGAGTGTATAACCATTCGACAATAATTATTTTTTCAGGGTAACTGACAGCTGTCATTCAATGTACAATCCCGATTTCTCACAGCCATGGCACTTCAGTGATGTGGTACTGTCAGTGGATGGGACCAAATTTCACGTTCACAAGAGCACCCTCTCAATATGGTCCCCAGTATTCGAGAAAATGTTCACATCCGACTTTGCAGAGAAAGATGCCAAGGAGATAGAATTACCTGGGAAAAAGGCCTCAGAGGTTGAAGTACTCCTTAGAATCGTGTACACACATGGGAAAGGTCAAAGAGTAACAGGTAGTGAATCATAGAAATTTGTAAATTTTCTCGCGTCTGATTTTTCTTTCCTGACAACAGTCTTAATGTTATATGTTCAAATCTTGTCACCAGTTTACTCTGCGCTTGTCACCAGTCTTAGCAATACATCGATGTTTCCCGCGCTTAGCTTGGCGTAGATCCCGCGTTTAGCACTAGTTGAATGCTTTCATGTGAGTCTGTCAACACTGCTGGACTTGATGATGGTTGCATTCTTTCCCGCGTTTACACTGACGCCGTAATACAGCAGTCTTATTTTTTTAAAATCACCGTTGCGATGGCTACATGATAAATCGCGTCTTTCGCGGCAAAAAAATGTTACAGTTGTTGAAAGTGTAATGGTTTGGTATTTCATGGGTTTTTATATGATATATAGAAAATTACATGGTCGCTTGGAGGTACAAAATTTCTTTTCTCTTGTTGGAAAATATTTCACTCGTTCGCGAACACTCGAAGAAAAATTTCGTATCTCCATGTAATATCCTCTATTTAGAGGTCACATGACACAATATAACTTTTCTTTTGGCAGCTGAAAATTATCAGTTTCTGCTGGAACTTTCCGAGGAATACCAGATGGAGAGAGTCAAAGAGTTATGCTGCGAGTTTCTGTCTTGCAATGTTCAAGATACCAACTGTGTAAAATTTTACATGATTGCAGAGAAATTCTCTCTCCAGGCTATAATGAACGAAACACTCCAAGAAAGTAAACATCTACCTTTAACCTCTTTAGAAAACGACGAATGTTTTAAGGAACTTCCTGATAAAACAAAGTTAGATATTCTCAAGACTAGAATACGCGAACTGGAAAAGACCCTTGGGGAGTATGTCAATACATGCTACAGTCTTGTTACCAATGTGTATAAGAGAGTAGCCGAGAAAGTACAGAGCAATGAATGTGATAATTATGAAGTCCACCGTTGCGGTGCAAATGAGCGTTTTAAACTGTCGTGTAAGTGCTGCAGACGAAGGGTTCAGAATGCTGTTTGTGAGTTGGAATATTGGGATTTTAGGACATTGTTGAAGAAACTGTTTGATTTGAACAACTGCAACAGAACAGCAAGGCAATTTAAGAACTCGGGGACCTAACTGCTGACGGTGTATAATTTGTTCAAGAGTCACCGTCGTATGGATAAATTTTTGTCGGCTGTTTTCTGAGGATGGCATTGATTGGCTTGAAAACGTCACCTTTGGTGTTGTAAGTGTTGCGTCAGCATGCAAGAGAAGAAGTCATCCCTCACGAATTGAACAAAAGTATGTGAAAATTTTCCTTGAAATAACCCCTTTTAAAACGCACAGTCTCGGAAATTCTGGGAATTAAAGCGATGGTGGCCTGGGTTCAACATAACGCTTTTTTCAGATTGCCTCAAAAATCCTGCTTAGGACTTTGTACACTGACTGATCGTTAGCACAACTAAGAGGTCAAATTTAGCAGATAAACCTTCTTTGTTCGATGGAATCCTATTGGTCCAACTTAGACATACGGTTATCGGAGAACCTTGCGACGCTAGGACAAAGGTGGCCCTTAAAATGTTTGGCATGGAAGGGCAGGAAAGAAATTAAGTTAATTATTTAACCTGAGAAGACGGGTTACAACTGCTTTTCGAATATTGGAAGCTGAGGTATACTCGATCTCCTCTTGGTTGGAGCAAAGTCGAACCCCGTCCCCTAGCTTTAAAAAGAAGGGATTGGATCTTTCAGGTGGTGGGTTGCAACGTACGTTTGCATTTGACAGAAATTTAGAAATTGCAATTCAATATTTTAGTGAACCACTATCCTTAATGAAAGCTAAAGTGAATGATCCCTCTAGAACAAACAACCAGATAGTTGATCTTAAGGCCTGACAAAAACGATTTAACTTCGTTTGTTTCTTAAAACTGCTACATTTACTTTGGTTAAGCTTAAGTGTTTGGTGCATGTGATTTTTTCCTTCTCGGGTAAGCAAACTAATTAAAATAAAGTTTCGGCATTGCTTGGTTTAAGGTTACAATGCAACAGTTTATTTATATTTCACAAATTAAAATTGCTGAAATAATTAAACGTCAAAAAGTTGTCCAAGGGAACTGGTTAACTTTCTCCAAATAATTCTTCTACGTAAAACCCTGTAAAATAAAACCCTTTGAATATAACTCTGAATTAAGCCTTGTTCCGTTAATTAAACCCTGTGAATATTTTATCCAGATTTGTGACTACGACCTTGCGAACAAAAACCCCGAATTAAAATCCTGTCCCACCACAAGCTCATTCTCTCTTGCCCACCATGAATAAAACCCTGCCGTTTAAGCCTAGGAAAAAACGCAGAATAAAACCCTGTGATTAAACTTCCGAAATAAAACATAACCCTGTTCTGTGAATAAAACCCTGTGAATTATACCCTGTTTTGCGAATTAATAAATTGCATGATAAAATTTAGAGTATTTAAAGGAAAAATATCGAGGAGTATTTTTTAATGGGGATGATAACTTTTACTCTTTATTTTCGTTTTATTGTATAACTTGAATGGGTTGGTGAGATTTCCAGGCGTAACGTTACTTATACAAGTAATTAAAGATAACCTATTGCAGCTAATACTGTTTCAGATAAATTAAAACCCAGATTTATGTTCAGTTAGTGTTCTCGGTCTCATCCAGCTTCCTCTTCATCTCATCGAGCTCTTTTAAAGTAAAAAGAAAGTAAAACAGGAAGTTGAACAGTGAAACTGAAAGTGTAATTAACAAGTGTGCCCATTGTTTTAGAATCCAAAAATAATAGCTACACTTGTAGTAGTTATATTAAATAGAGAGGAGAAGTCGTTACGTCACGTTGCCATGGCAGCAAAATTTTTGGATGACACCAAACCGATAAAGTCACTTAGAAGTCTATTCGCACTATTTCAAACTTTACCGATCTCATTCAATTTCATTTAATTTGGCAAATCTTGGCGAAATTTTCTTTGGGACCGTATCTATTGTTATCTAAGTTTAGAAAAAGAAAGCGACAATTTTTGTGTTGTGTTCACCTTCTCCGTAAAGCGGGCTCGTGAAATTAGGAAGTTTGATGTCGTAGTGGTGCAACGACGGCGAAGAAATGTACAAAATAGCGTGATGCACGAGCAAAGTTGTTTTTTGTTAATATAAACATGTTATTTTTTGCCTTTCTACTTGCCGTCGCCGTCGTCGTTGGTTTTTTTGTCATCCAGAAATAGTGCTACCATGGTAACGTGACGTCATACTTCTCCTCTCTATAGGCCCCTGATCCACAAGGTTTAGACTGCGACCAGTTCCTTTTCCTTTTCGGTCAAGGCCCATGCAGGGGAGTCTTTTTATATCAAAATATTTTAAATGATATTTCTCCGCATTAGCTTCGACCTCAAGCAAGTTTCAGACCATTTCCCAGAATACGAAAAACCCCTTGCAGTAGGGGCGGTTTACAGGAGTAACGTTCTCTCCTCCGCAGAGGCCTCTTACGGAAGGGTCTCGTAGGGAGGCTGGGAAGAGGAGAAACAAGAAAGCGCGCGAAGGACGTTGGGAAGGGGAAAGAGAGGAAGGAAGTTTCCCGCCCTTTCTCTCCTCCCATCGTCCACCGCGCCCTTACTATTTTTTAAATTATTACTGGAATATCCAGCGGGATCCCTGCAGAGGAGAAAGGGAGGGACGAAAACACAACTGAGGACAAGTTAATGACGTTAACATCTCGTAAAGACTAAAAGCGCCCCGGTCTTGCGGCTTTCGTGTGAACAGTAGTAAATTTATAAATTGTATTAGTTTACTCAACTTAGAAGAGCTGGTTTTACGAATTTTGTCAAAATTCAAACAGTGGGAAATGTCACCAAATTGAGAGGAACACCAGATAACCGCTCAAAACGTTAAAAGAAGATACAAATAAAACAGCAAATACAAAAGAAGGCAAGGTGGACAACGCTGAGGAAGATTATGACGAATTTTGAGAACTTGTTAGCCTAACAGTTTCTCAAACTTCACTTTTGTTGTTTGTAACGTTTGACAAAATGCTCAGAAAACATATTTGTTTGTCACAAAGCTGTGATTTTGTAATTTAGCAGTAATATATTAGCGAACGTCAAGTTCTATGCCGAATTCGGGGCGCGTATTTGACAATATTAACAAAGTGAACTACACATCATCGACACACACTCTTTTAAAGCTGCGTAGCTTGAAATAAAACAGCTTTTATACAGAGTATATTAAACTAGCCTCGTGCAGATGTCTTCTATTTCCTTTGCTTTAACGGAGGGGAAAACTAGTTAAAAAGTAAAAGAAAAACGTTGATTCTTATTACTAATCGGAATCCTCACCTTTTGTCATAGTATCAAATGCACTCTCCAAACTCTTGAACTTGTCATCGAGTTCTGTGTTTTAGTAAAATAAACATGAATCGTGAAAAATATAATAATCATTATTATTATCATCATAATCATAATAGTTATTAAAACAGTGATGATCATGATTATTATGACGGTGATAACAATAATAATCAATTGTACTGAAAATAGAACAATTTTTTTCTTTGAAGTTCTTGAAGAGTTAGTGGTCATTGAAGAAAATAAAAAGATATATCCCAAGTCGGTTTACAAGTTGGCTGAGTGGGTGTTTTTAATTCACTTCTCTGTGACAGGTCGTATCGTTTAAACACTCCTTGCGTGATCAATAACTCAAGTTTAATTTTCTCAAATTAAGATCATTTGTTTAGATCACTGACATGGTAGGGAGTCCCTCTTCTCTTAATCAATCCATTTTTGGATCAATAAAAGATTGTGGAAAACTTCCCACTTACCCCTCCACTGACCCCAACATTTTGCACTAAGCGAGAGAATAAGTTGAGGTTGACTGAATTAGGGGAGGGGTGGATGGACCAAATAGCAAAGCTGCTCAGTCAAATTGTTATTCCGAAGTCAAGGAACGGGGAAAGATTACGGAAACCCTTGGCGAGTGACACTGCCGTGATCAGCCATTACTTTATCTCAACACTAAAAGAAAGAAAGAGGGGCGATCGGTAATGAGAATAACTACCTTGAGCATCAGTGTTGGTTGTCAAATTGTCCTCGCTCGGTTCATCATCCTCAGCTTCATCGCTTTCTTCGTCTTGTTGCTCTTCATCATCTTCCGAATACTCGTCCCTGGCCTCCTCGTTATCGTATGCTTCATCTTCGGCCTCATTGTCCAATTCGTCGTCTTCCGATTCATCTTTGACCTCATCGTCCCATTCATTTTCGTTAGATTCATCTTCGACCTCATCGTCCCGTTCGTTTTCGTTAGATTCATCTTCGACCTCATCGTCCAATTCATTTTCGTTATTTTCACCGTCGTCCCATTCGTCGTCATCCCATTCCTCATCATCCCACGCGTCATCCTCGTCCCAGTCGTCAGCCCAGTCCCTTTCTGTCGACCAGTCATCTGGCGCGGGTTTCCCCATGGCCAACGATAAAGCAAGCAGCAGCAATAGAGTCTTGATGAAATGCTCCATGTTAATCTAGCTCGATTACAATGAGACGAGATAATACATATTTTAATGGTTATAATGAGAGAAACCTTCAGTTACATGCAACAGACAAGTTTCTTACCTGCGTGCAGTCTCCTATTTCCTAGAAGACGTCTGCACGCAGGCAAGCCAGTTTCCTATTACCAAAATTCATTCTTGGCCTCGAGGGTGAGCGAAATAAAACAAAAAAAAAAACGAATTAATCATCCGTGAATTTCATTGCTCTTTTTTTGTTTTATGTCCCTCAGCTATGACTTTTGATTATTTGTTAGAGGGCTATTATATTAGAGTTTAATATAACACTTTTTCTACACACGCGAGTGATCGCATATTTTTAAGCGGCTGAGGCAAGACATGTTTTAGAACTTGCGTCTGCCGCGCCATTCATGGCAACGTTATTTGCCTTGAAAATATGCAATAGCGTTACCCCCCCCCCCCTAGAACGGGGTACTCAACAAAGTGTTACAGGGGGAGGCTCTTTCCCCAGGGCCAATCCCTTACCCTTTTATACACCACTTTTGACAAAAAAGGTACCCCTTCCATATACCTTCTATTAAAAAATGGTGCCTCTTTCTCTTAGTCTTCTTTTCCTTATATCTAAGGTGAATTTGTTTAGAACATATCACTTAAGCGCCCTCAAAATACCTATATTTCCCTACCCTTTCACACACCTCAACTCGTGAAATTCCTACCCTTTCATATACCTGAAGCCTGAAAAAGGTACACTGTACCCCTTTCGGGCGGAGCTTCCCCGAGAGAGAGTACCCCCTCTCGGGTCGCACATGCGTATTAATAAAAGAGAAAGCATGAAAAACAAGACATGCTGAGCCTCTTACAGGGTCCATGATATCCCTTTCCATAGATGATTGACGTAACAGTGTTGGACCTTTCGAATAACTTACAAGTATTTTCTACATTCACGTCCCTAAAGGAGGCGATTACATTTCACGTTAAAACGTTAAAAATATTTCGCGAATTTTCCTTTAACTTGTTTGAGGTGTTCTTTTGAATTATAATGTGAACTTGACTTGATTTATTCTTTGAAACATCTAAGGGCGATAGGTATATTTGCTGCAGTCATATTTAACCATCCTGATGTTAATTGTTTCCTATGCCATTAGACAGAGCCAGAAACTCATAACCCCTTATGAGTTCTGACAGAGCCCAGGCAATGCAAGATAACTTTCTCACAATGGTACAGTTTAAGTCGGGAAAAGACATTAAATAGATTTTTATAAGTATTCGCCTTAAATTCAAAATTGTTCCTCTTTTCTTGAATGTTGTTGTTAAGATGCTTTTATCCTCTGTCACGTTTACACTTTGCTATTTTTGTATTATTCGATTTCTAGTAAGAATGGTAATGAGTGTTTTGCCATTTTCGCAAATAGAAACAATCAGACGCAAAAGCTATCAGCAAGTATTACTGTTTGCTCACTTGCGGGCTAACTGTCTATTTATAATGTAAAGACAACACGTGTGCTGTCCTCTCAACTGCAACTTTTCCACACTTTACATTGCTTAACCCGACTATCTCAAACAAACGTATTGGAAACCAAAAGACTCCGTCACACACCCAGCTCAAGATTCTCCAGTGCATGTTAATATTGAAATCGAGTTTCAGCGTGCGTCACAATTGCCGTACTTTAACATTTTTTTATCTTGTTTTATTTGTATTGTAGTCCTTTAAAACATTAAAGCCATTTGTCATCACTCGATTTAATGCTGGGCAAACAAAGTTCGATGACTTAAATTAATCAGTTGAGCTCTAAATTCTCTTGCAACGCGTCTTTCAACTAGACAAAGAATAGACAAAATGTCAGTGCGAAACTTGAAACATATGACTTGTTATTTTGCCAAACAAAGATATTTATGTTTTCAGAAGGAAAGCGCCTTAAATTTATTATTTCGGTGTCTAGTAGGATTTCAGAAAAACACCCAAAGCAAATGAATTGTATTTATTTATATTTGCGATACGTGAATAATTCTCTCATCATGTTCCAAATATTTTTAGGGGACTTTCTTCGAAGATAAAAGAAAAATTAGTGCTAACATACCTTTCAATTTTCTGATGCAAAAGAGTTACGCTTCCTTTCACTAAAATCGCCGAGATTGAATGTTGAATGTAGAACCTCTTGGTCAAAATGGTGCGTAAAACAAAATATTTCAATTTTAAATTACCTTTTTTTTCCCATAGAAACGGAAAGTGCTTGTTGGGCATGCAAAACTTCAGAGTCATATGACGAAATTAAAAGGGTCGGTCAACAGTCTTAATTAGGGTTTTCGTGTATTAAATTTAGTACTTTTCCTTTTAATCCTCACCGAGATTTAATTCGATCTAGAAAAGCCTTTTAATTGGTTTAAACTGTGTCCTTAGCACAGCTAATGTTTCTAAAAAAGAATAATGGGGTAAGGGAATGTTTAAGATTTATGAAGGAGACATTTTAATTCAGGTATAAGTGATGAAAAATTAGAAATTGAAGATAAAGACAAACACTAGTTCGCTACAACAAGATGTCACTTTACCCGTTAGAGAACTAACTGGTTTATGTGTAAACCCTTTAATTTCCAACCCTTTTTTCAAAAATTCTAATCTCCTCTCTTTTGCTAAAAAAAATCATCTACAGTGCGCCCTTAAGTTGATGAAACAAATATTAACGAAACAAATTTAATTTTAGACGAGAAGTCCCCGTGTACAATTAAAGCATTTTTATTTTGCTGATTACCAAAAGAAATTATACAACGTAAACCGCCTGATTTGGAATTGATTATGCGGAAGTCAGTCCTGCTTTATTTACATGGAGAATAGATTTAAAAACCCGTCAAAAATTGCCGGAGAATATGTCAAAGAACAAGGAAATGCAAGTCCAAGGAAAGTGTAAAGTTTGTTTTTAATTAGGTCCCATTTATACTGAGGTCGCTTTAATGAGATCCATCTGAGATCGATCTTATATTTGGTCAGTCTTATCCTCATTTACTCCAAAAAATTGTGGCGGTCCAAATTTTTGGTCTGCACTGTACGCCAACTGTCGTTACCGAAACACAAAGGTAATATTTACTACTATGTTTTTCAACGTTCATTAAGCGCTTTCTTCAGACGAGTTTCTCAGGCATTAAATTTTCCGCTGTTTTGAAACTAGAAATAAGTGTTGTAAGCAGGCATGCAGGCATGCAAGATCAGTCACGTGTAACAAGCAGTAAGAGACTCGAGCGGGCAAAACGCTGTTAGCAGTGCCTCGCATTAGACGGATACAGGCCCCGCGCAGTTCCAAACTCTTCTTCACATACGCTCTTCTACATGTTTAAGCGGACATCTCTATCAAGAGGACACATGCTAACAAGAGTCTGTGTTTGCCCGCTTAATTAACCTGAGGATTTAGCCTTCAAGCTATTAAAACACATGACGTTTCGGCGACGACATGTCACCATTTAATAGCGAATGCAAATGAACAGAGAGGATTGCATTTGATAATGGTGACATATCGTCGCAGAAACGTCATGTTTTTATCGCGTTACTTTTTGTGCTTAAATGTTTTTGTTATTAGCAGATTAGACCTTTCTTAGGGATAAGGAACAGACTTAAAAAGACGAAGGGTGGGGGGAGGGGGGGGGGGGGGAGGCGAAGGGGGAAAAGCTCCGCAGCCCCCTTATTTTTAGACCAAAAGGGTACCCCTTATCTCAGGGTCTGGATGACCGCCCCTCCCCCCTAATCTGAAAGTATGGATCCGCCACTGTCTCCCATTCTTCTCTCTTGATTTGGCCTAAGAACAAGAACAGAACCAAGAGCAAGAACCTATCGACTAAACCCTTTCACTGTCAAACTTTAGCCAAAGGCAAATTTCAACCAAATGTCCAAATTTCATTTTCTGAACGTTTGAAAAACAAATAGCACCACGTGTAAGTACAGGCAGGGAGCTTTCATTTGAATGGTCACATCATAGGTTTCCGTCCGCAGACTCAAAAGTTAGAGTCACCTTACAAACTCCATCAAGCACCCTGGCAGTGAGAGGGTTAAAACCCATTTGCTTTTCAACAAACGCCAACAAGTCGCCAAATGAGCTGATTTTCAATAGAATAACGTAGAATCTCGTAGACGGTATTTATTCCACGACCACAATGCACATGCGAACACAACATACAGAAATAGAACATATAAAAAGTCGATAGTAAAGCGTAATATATCGTCGAATGAAAATCCTTAAGATTTTATGAATGGAATTGCATTTCTACTTGATTATTACGACATTCATGGTGAGCAATGTATTTATAAATTTTTATTATTGTCTATAGAATTTTTGTCACCAGGAAAAAAACAACCTACAACCCAACTTACATATTTTAACAAAGAACAAAAAAATGTTTCCTTAGCCTGTGTTCAGAAAATTTTAAGGAAAAGAAGACTATGTACAAAGGCTAACTTGCATATTTTTGTCGTCAAATGTTCTTGGAGCATGGCATCATTCACCTCGATCACCAGCTGCTGTTCAGGGAAATGAGCCCACCCTCCTCACCACGAAAAGAGAGTAGCGTTCCTGTAACATTACAACATGATACATCCAGTTGTCATTCAGCCGTTTAACCTGGCCACAGGGTCTTGTCGCTGTGTATTAGGTTATACAGTTGGCATTCTTTGATACCAACTGGCAAGTAAGTTGATTACCATGCAAACGCATAACAAGTCAATCCTCTGGCCAGTTGGTAGTCCTGTGGCCAAGTCTTGTGATTTGACAGCAGTTGCCACCACAAAAGGTGATGTCATCTGTTGGCTGCTGAAGTAAGGTCTAAAGGGTTGGATACGCGAAAGATGCCGGAAAGTACTTGACTGAACGAGTGAAACATTTCTTCGGATATACCCTGAAAGTGAAAGGGACAATACCAGTAAGAAAATCTGTAAGAGACTTGGTCTTCTCAAGCGTTCGAAACGATTTCTTACATCCCGTGAAAGGGTTGTGTTCTACAATGCTCTGGTGCAGGCTGTGTTGGATTACGCTGCCTGCGTATGGGGTGACAGCTTCATTGGTCATTCTAATACTATGCTCTGCCTTCAGAAGCGCGCTGCTAGAATAATTATGGATGCTCCGTGAGACGCTCCTTATACGGCTCTACTCAGCGATCTTAATATTCACCCATTTCAAGAGCAATTGCGAAACTAAAGGCAAAGATAGTTCTTAAGGCATTAAATGGTCTGCTGCCCAGCTACATTGCTGAAAAGTTTTTAAGATTCAGCGCAGTCTATTCCAGGGAAACAAGAAACAGTAATTAAACAATAATACGGACAGCGCCCATTTATGTTCAGTGGCCCGTATCCCCTGTTTCCCCTGTGCCCTGGTGTCTCCTGTGGAACCTGTGGCCCCTGTGTCCCGTGTGCCCCTGTGTCTCCTGTGTCCCTTTTAGTGTGGAACCTGTGTTGCCTGTGGCCCCTGTCCTGTCCGGTCTTGTCTTGTCTTGCCCAAGGAAAAAGAATCCCCCGGCCGACTTCTGGTTGTACAAACATTCACTTTAACATCTGTGCTATTACCGATGCGATTGAAATAATTACAATAAAAGTAATCCTCACTCGTCAATTCAGTCATCTCACAAACGGTAAGTGACCCAAGACTGAAACAAATACAATAGCACACGAAACTTTTATTTTGCAAAGTTTTGAAGGGCCTATTGTTGAAAAGCTTTCTCTTACATAGTCTCTGTTAACTAGAGCCACAAAAGTTATAATCACCTTTTCTGGCGAATCATAAGTACAACTAAAAGAGAACAAGGGACCTAAACATTATAACGAGGCTGACACTCTTTACGTTGACACTGAGGGTGGTTACCAGAATTGGCCGGCTATACTGTTTTTGAAAACTTTAATGGGCTTTTTACGAGAGTTTTCGATAGAAAACCGTCAATGCCGTGCAAACTGTTTAGGAATAGACTGATTCGGTCGGATAGTCCAGAGTTACAATGAATTCTCCATATGGTGTCAGGTCGATTCGCCCGAAGTGTATTTGTCTATTTTTCTATGAAAAAAGGAATAAGGATGGAAAGACAGTGACTGCAAATATCGAATCCAAGGTTAACTAAAATTACATCTAGGAGAAGTATGTTCACCATGCTGTAGAGTGTTGTAAGTCATCGGGCGAATCGACGTAAGTCCTGACGAACACCATCGGGCGAATGGACTTTCGGGCGAAAAGACCATGAATATGACTGGACAGGTCTGGCCAGCCAGTTCGGACTAATATTAACTGCCCTATTAGGCATACATAAGTTCTGCCAATTAAAAGGGTACCAACCTTAGGTACCATGAACTGCAAGTTAAGTGACTCTGATCCACTCCAATTGCTACACTCCATCATAAAACCTGCATCAGTAGTAACATATACAAAGAACACATTCAACAACCCCTAGTTGGAATAACCATTCACCTATTCAGAACTAGAGAAGTTAATTAAAGGCGTTAGCATGGACCTGATTTCAAACATTTCAGTAGTACTATGTAAAATGATATCAGAAGTGTTATTTTAACTAGAGCAACTTGACGAGACTTTAACTAATACCGCCACCTTTCATATAATCAGTTCCACGACGATAACCTTTTAAAGAGACCGTTCCTGGTCAAACGGCAATTTAGGGCGTTTCATCGCGGGCACATCGGTGCGAATAAAGTTCCCACCAGGTGTATGGGAGTTCATAGATTCGAATCCTGCCAGGAACTAAGGGTTTTTTCCTTGTTCCTGCATGAACGTAACATGGAAGTAAGTTTATTACACCTTTTTCATCACTACTGGGCTTAAAATTCGCCATCTTTCTGTATCGTTCTTCATCTGACATGGTTGATGCAACATGTTGGATCAGTTCGATCACTGTGTCGGATCAAGTTCAACCTTTTCGGCCTGTTCAAACAAATCAAAACCACCCTTTAATATGGGTTATTCTCTCTTGATGCTTACAATTTGGCACTTGTAGAAACCAAAAGGAAACTGGACTGAGCTAACTTTCGCAAAGACTTTTGGGATCTTCACTTGAGACCTGCCGGTCACCCATTGGCCAATTTTTTTCCGGTCACCAGCAACAGTTCCAGAAGTCTTTGCAAAAGTTAACTTGACCCAGTTTCCTTCTCGCTTCAAAAGTGCCCAAATGATCGTTACTATGTGACGTATGTTCCCAATTTTCTGTTCACGTTTACATTCTAGTGGCTTGTCGTTACCTTTGACGCATTTTAATATCAGCTCTGCCCTTTTCATACACCAGGACACAGTCATCTCCTGAGAAAAAAAAATCAAATTTATCTTTTTAATACTGACATTGTGTAACCATGTGAAAATGCGGTGTTCCAGTTGGGTAAAAAAATTTGGAGGGGGTGCGTTATGGTCAGGTAAACCATAATGTACCCCCTTCAAATTTTGTATAACCATTGTCGTCTATTTCTCTTGCAATGATTGTAATGCCCAGGAGAAATTATTGACAATAGTTATGCAAAGTTTTGTGGGTAAACTGACAAGATCCATGATGGTCTATATGAACATGTGAATTAGGTGTGAGAAAATACATGCACAAGCAAACTAACCTCGGTCATCTCATGAAATAATAGTAGTGGGATAGTAATAGTGGTGATACTGTGTCTGACAGCTGTGTGTAATGCATTCCGTAAACCCACAATCACAGGATTCCTGGTGCTGATGTTGGATGCTTTCACACTATCATCAACCACCAGGTGAAAAACCACATGTACTTCAGCCAGGTTTGAGTGTCGTGTGATATAAATTTCTCCTAGATATGACAATAATGAACATTTTATAATCATGAAACAATGAAAAAAAAATCAAGAGATCATGATCTGGTTTCCACTAAATAGGGATACACTACAAGCACTTCACACAGGTTTGAGAGCCACGAGATTAAAATTTTCCCTCGAGAAAAAAATAATGTTCTTTTATATATTTATTACAAAATAATTCCAAAACGATCACTATCTACCGTTAGTAGTATAATCTAATGCAATTATTGTTACTATCCCTAACATTGTTTATCTTGCAATATTATTGCATATTGCTTGGCTTTGCACAAGTTCCATGTATGCTAAGACTTCCATGCCATAATTATACTGTTATAATGAGACTGAATAAGCAGCCTTTGGGCTCCTTGCTCCTGACTAACACAGTCCATTGCACTTCAAGGCCTGGGGCTGAATTAGCCTAATATAAGGCTCTATTTTTGTTTGGTAAAGGCAATTACCAAAGAGAATGTAAGAAAGTTAGTAAACATGGGGTCTGATCACAGGTTAGGGCTGACGTTAGGCTACTCATTGTAAACTAAACTAACCTGTATTGAGAGTTATTGGTCGTAGAGCCACATCAGCTGCAGGTTGCTGTTGTTGCGGTTGGTTGCTGGATGTGGATTTTGTGCACTCTCTCTTTTCAAAATTTTGTTGAATGATACAAAGCTGTTTGTCAAGATCAGGAAAATGAAATTCTGTTCCAGATTGCTGACAGATCTTGGAAAAATCTGAAAAAGCAACAATTAAATGCTGCATTCACTTTATGATGAGGATAATGTGCCTTAAGGGTTTGAAAGCATCTTGGGTTAAAGCCATTTATTCATATAACATTGTCAATTGGCAGTCATGCTACCGCCACCACGGAAAAAGAAAATGTTGTTAATAAAGTCTTTTTTTATTTACTGTCTAAATTTGGGAATTGTGGACTGTGGACATTAAATTGTTTCGGATGCTTATTATACGCTTGTAATAACACATATAAAAATTACCTGAGATAGAAAATTAACTGCAACATATACGTAAAACGTAAAAACCATGTTGATTCATCTTACGTTTCATAATTCCTGAGTATGTGTTAATGCGATCCTCCACCAACAAAACTAATCCTGACAGTGTTTCGGAGTAGAGTGACAAAGCTGTCTGTATTCTGTGAGGCTGTGACAACACTGACCTAAAAAAAAAAAGCACTAATTTATTTTCTGTTTGTGCCAAGTGCTTCACTTTCATCCTTGATTTCAACAACAAACAACCATGTTAACAATAACATCTGAGCAGTTTACAAACTGAAATTGACATACTAGAACTAACTACTACACAAAGTTAAGTTTATAGTTTGCTAAAATACCATAAATTAGAAAAACCTTACTTGATTGACACTACCAACAAATGGCACACGCTAATCACGGCAGGCAGCAACAATAATTAATAAAAAGCCTTGAACAAGTTTAGCGATGTCACTAAGATTTCAAGTTACCAGATAAATACAACAAGTAGGCGGGGAATCAAACAGCTAGGGATCTCTTTTGGTTCTATTTCCATTTATGTTCCTATTATTACATATAAAAGTTAAAATCCTAGTTTTTATTGCAAACACCAACAATAGAGAATCATGGTTATTGAGAAGTTTTTACCCTCCAGGCCTTGTCTTGTGCTTGCACAGGTCAAGAACATTGCCGCAGATCAATCGAAGATTGTGTGTTGTTTTCTTTTGGGCTCCTGCCATAGAAACAGATATCATATCATAGTATGTTTTCTTGGTGTGTGGTCTAAAGGATTGCAAAAAATGCACTCAAAGATGATAGGATATTAGGTACAGGACAGTGTACTTTCCCAAAATTACATCACTTTTGAGATATATAATAACATAATTTACTAAATTATTAAAAAACATTGTACTCCTTATCTGTTTTCGTATCGCCTTCAGAACCTGTGAGCATTGTGTTATTAGATGCAGTTCTACAGAAAAATGGAAATTTATAGACCCACTGTTATTGTCTCACCAACAAAATCAGCTTTTAATCATGACAAAAAAAGGGAATAACCACCACAATCATGCTGCATTTGTGGCAAGAACTTGAACACTCTGACTGTCTCAATATGAACCTCAAACTACATCGTGAATTTGTTTGACTTTCTGGTTATTGGGTACTGTTCATAAAAGTATTTCAGATTGCCTGATGTGGATTGTGGTAGCAAAAGACTGAACACCTAGGAGAGGCTTGTATTGTACTTACCAAGAAGAACAGTAAAACTTTCCTCAAGCCTAAATTCATGTTCAGTGCTTGAAAATTCATTCACTGGTATGCTCTGCACAGATGGACTGCGACTCCTGTATAAATTTAATCCATACCATTTTTGCAGGTTAAAACAGAGCTTTCTATTGACCTCAAATGATTGTTCCAAATTTCTGACCAGCTTATATCACTCCCTGTCTCAGTTGAGAGACAACTGTAGTCACCAGATATAGACTGCCTTTTTATACCCCTCTTAAACCAGTGGAGGATTTTAAAGTTTTCAGACTCGAACTGGTGACTCCAGTAAAATTCCCTAAGGGATGATTTGAAACTTTTGAGGATTGATGAGGAGGAAATTGGCCCATAATGTTCGCTAACTCTCACTCTGAAACCTAATTTAATTGATTATACAATTTCAAAATTAAATTTCAGCAATTACATTCATTTGCTGTGTGACAACATCATTTTTGTCACATAATTGCCTGATCTGAATGCCTGCTCAAGTGTGTGACATGGCTACTTAGGGAACAATGTGAGAGTGTCCGTTGACTTAATTTCACAGTTAAGGTAAAAAATACTCACTTGCCAATTGTAAATGAATCAGAGGTTGATGACGGATCTGTGAAAAGTAATCATAAGTTTATTATATTAAACATTTTGATAATGACAATCATCATTGTCATTATCATTTTCTGCTTGAGCACATAACATCTCTAGGACAGAGAAACTTATGACCCTAAAATCCCTTGGAAAGTTAGCTATTTGAAAAAGCCAGAGTTCTGACAGGCTAAGAGTTTCTTTCACCTTTATAACCATGAAAATAGTGCAGATGATTATACCATAAAAGAGAAGTGGCAAACCTGAGGTGACACGAACCACGTCTTCATGAACTTTTGTCACCCATTCTCGGTACTCTCTTTTTTGTAGCTCTTGAAGTTGTGACAGCTCACTGGACCAGTATGTCTCGAGCATCTATGAAAAAGTATCTTCCATGAAATTATGTACATAAAAACCTTAGCACTAACTTTAGGCTCTTGACACAGACAAAAATCTCTCTTGATTCAGTTGGCATGAAGGAAAATAAAAATAAAACTGTTTACTTAGGTACATAAAATTTATATCAAGAGAGGGTGGGTGTCTGCAAGGAAGAACTCTGACCAAGGAGATCTCAACAGAGTTTGTAACAAAAATCTGACTAACTTGTGCATCTTCACAGTGTCTGGCTGCCAGATCATTGACGTCTTTGTCAGTAGTGACAAGGCCAAGGTTGTTAATGGAGTCTTCCATTTCTTGTTGTTGCCTTAATTGAAAGAGTAGCAAAAACACGTGTCAGCTATAGTAATGAAATGAATTATTCTAGAAGTAAAATTACATGTTCCATGTTAATGTATTATAGTAACTAGATTTCGCTACATTACGAAACAAACATATAACTGTTATTAAAATAATATTCTCTTATGAAATTAACCCTGTAATTTCTTAAGTGACAAATAATTTTATTGCCAATAACTTTGGGAATGATTTGACAATTTTTGTTATTAAATTTTCCCCACCAAATTACCTTACAAAGATAAGATTTGATTAAAGAGTACTTTTTATGGAATACATACAACCATGATTTGCAATCGACTTGGTTTTCAGTTTTTGGGAAGCATGAATGAAAGGGTTCTATAACATACTTTTCTTCCATGGTTTTTATTGCACTCTCCTTTTTTGTGACAGCATCATCCATTGCCAAAGCATAAGTGTTCTCAAGCTGCAAAAGAGTTTCAAGGGCAGATGAATGAATCAAAGACTTGTACATCTCGGAGAATACAGTCTCCTCACTCTTATCACTAACAGAACTGTAGCTGCAGTGCTCCTGAGTGAAGGCATTTGTCCATGATGTCACATAATCACTTGCATTCTGCGATGACTGTTTCATTTGTTCAAGAGCTGTACATGCCATTTTGTCATGGAGTTCTTGATAAGATGACTGGTGAAACTCATCCAAAGTTTTTGTCAGTTCTAGAAGAGAATGGAGCAAAAGAATTCCAGTTGGCCAGTTTTCCAAAGGGAGTTATTTAATATTAGCAAATACATTCTCTTACTAGACTAGACATGTTAGGAAACATACATACCCCGTGTATGTTAGCACCACAACAAAAACCAATACCATATATATAATCATATACTTGTTTATTTCATGAATCTACAAGTAACTGAGGAACACTATGATAGATGGATGTGATCTTATTACAAATTGCTATAGTGAGATCTAAGAATAATCTTGTAAAAGATAATGAGTCAGAGTTGAAAACCATTGTTTCCAATCAGAAAGACATTTGAGCCTTTGCACAACTGGGGCAGAGTTGTATAAACTCCTGAGGCCGGTAACGAGTGATGATGGCTATCACATTCAGTGCTGTCAACTCTCCCGGATAATCCAGGAGACTCCAGATTTTGGACCGTATCTCCTGTTCTCCAGATTAGAGTATGAAATGACCCGGATATTCACCAACTTTCCAACAATAAACTTTGCATTGTTTGAGCTATTTTACTGTTAACATCAAACGTTTCTTCATAAACTTTGGTATGGTATATTATACCTTTGCAATATATGCAATAATGTGAAACATCGCAATTTCCTGACGATCGGGTCAACGAGTATTTTTTGCACAAATGACGTCATATACCATGCGATATGATGTCATCTATCATCCCTTCCCTATCACTTCTCAATATTTCAAGACGTGGGGGGTTCACACACAAGCACTTCTTAGAATTGAGAAAATCACATAGTCGTACTTGTTCTCATCTTAGAATCTAAAGTCTCTACTACTGGGACTGTTTAGACAAGGTCCATGGTTAGCTCTATTAATTCTGAGTTAACCATAAATGGAGCATATGACTCTTTACAGTTACTCACCCTGTAGTCGAAAGATATGAAATATACCCCTGCTTTTTCAGCTGGAAACACCCTGTCATTCCCCTACCAGCCCCACCCCCACAACCCCCCGCCCCAAACCTTCCCCAGTACCCTCACCTGATTCAAGGTAGCAAGGCAGGTTGTGAAAATGGATCAATCTTTGGACAAATTCCTTTGCAGTAACTTCCATAGGAATTGGTATTGGTACAGTAAGTCTCTGAATCTTTCCACTATCTTTGAAGTCAAACACAAAGTCGCGCTTCTGATCATCATAAGTTGAGCAGAGTAACACATCCACCATTTTGGAACAATTTGATGTTACCCTGCTACTGCAGATCTCTATTTTTACATCTAATCGCCTCGAAAATATTAAAGCAAAACCTTGTCCAAACGTCTCTCCTTGAAGAAATGCTGCTTTAATCGTCAACAGAAGAAAGAAATTGATCTATTTTAGAAGAAAACAAGAAGACTCTGGGTAAGAGATCGATTGGAGTTTCCGCAGACAGAGGAGAGGGACTGGTGACTCTAGCTTTATGAGCCCGCAAATTGTACAGCTGACACCTCGGAGAATCCAAGATGGCGGAACAGGGAGAGCATATCCATGGTAAATTTTCTAGTTTTATTTGTATCTTTGATCTTGTAGTTGAAATGTTGGTGTTATAATTCTGCCTTTAAGTGATTTATTATTATTATTATTTTATCTTTGAATGATTTTATTGGCGCTGCGAGTAGTTTAATGCTATTTCCGCAACAAAGTGCTTTGGAATCCCAAAGGATTTACCTCGGTTAATTGAGATTTTCTTTGGTTTGTACCTGTTATTTCCCTGCGTTGTGGACGTTGCGTTGAACTCTTTGTTTTTTTTTATATTTAATTCACTAGTGAAGGTTTAATATAGGCTCATACACCTAAGATGAGCTAAAACTTTGATTTTTTCAACTGAGTACAGTTGATATTATTAAACCTAAATTGCTCACCAGGGAGAGACTGTGAAGCTGATATTTAGGTCGCCATTAGCTGTAACGAAGATCTATAGATCAAAATGTCAGCTTTTCAATCCCTTGATAGTGGCCAATTTACTTTATTCACTCAGTTGATAATACTAAATCTTTGTGTTTCACTCCTCACCAATTCAAAACCACTGTTTCTTTTGAAACGGGGCTGTGTAAAATGCAGACTGCGGACTGACTGCAGACTACTGTTTTTAGGGTTAGAAAACAATGGGACTATTTTTGTCACGTACTCATTTGCATGGTGAAAACAATAGTCCGCAGTCTGCCTTTTACACTAACCATTTAGAAACAAACCTCAATACTCATTGTTCAAAGTTGGAAACAGTCATAGCTGAATTTCAGGAGTGATGGCAGAATACCCATCCTCCCTAGCTACAGGGAGTGAAAGATGTTTCAAATGTATTACTTATATGATAAGACGAAAAGGGAATTGAAAAGTTGAACGTGAATTTTAGCAAAGTAGGTACCTTAATTATTTTCACAAGTGAACGAGATTAAAAAGCTTGCCCAGTGATGAGACAGAAATCAAAATACTATATTGATTATTTTGTAGACAGTTTATCAGTTTCTTTAACAAATCCCTTGGAACGATTTGCCAATCCATGCGACAATTTTATTCATCTGTTCGAATGGTTTGTGTGTCCATTAAAAAAAAATTAGCATCTGATTGAACCAGAGCTCCTCTGCATTCAAACGGTTTGTGTCTCCGTTCGAAAAAAATTAGCATCCATTCAAATAGTTTACCTATCCATTCACAAAAAATCAGCATCTGTTCAAACTGTTCTCCTATCTGTTCGAATAATTTATTGATCCTACCATTCATAAACCGTTCGTTATCTGTCCATTTTTCCCAGTCGAACAGTTTTTGTTAGTTTCCGTTTTGCCTTTCACTGTCTCAAATAATTAATGCTTTGAGAATGAGCCATAAACATAATCTGTTTGCTTTAATTTCATGGCCATTTTTAATGGCTATGCCAAATTACCGGTAGAGTTGCAGGGTACTCTGCAATTTAGCTGCCTTTCACCATGGGTTTCATGCTACCCTGTTTTACTATTCAAAATTCACACCAAGCTTGCATTACTGTCATTGTTGCTTATGCAGGAAAGGAAGAAGCCTTCAGTCCATTTTCTATTATGGCAAACAATAGCATTATTGACTTCTGGTAAGTTAATTTTTAACTGTTCACCATCTGAGTTGGGCCAAGTAGTCACTCATAAAGGTTGAACAAATGTTACTTTTTAAGACAAAAATTGTTAGTATCATCCAATAATAGTGTTTTGGCAAGGCTTAACAGTTGCGACTTTGGAAGTAAGAGTCACAGGCACCCATTTCTAGTTTTAAGTTTTGAGAATTTGCAACACTTACAGTGACATTGCAAATAGAAAATTGTCATGGAATGCGAGAGCTAATGTCTTAAATTTTGAAAACTCTGAATAGGGTAATGTAATTTTCAACAGAAAAAAACAGCTGATTTGGAAAGATAGTCTAAAAAACAACAAACACTGCAGGCCATGGCTATAAAAAGCGTTCTTTCCCCATTGTCCTTATAATATAGACCTTGGACATTAAAGTGAATTCAGTTTGTTTTAATTTCTGTTATATTAAGTTTCTGTTTTTTTTTTATTTTTTGAAAGTCGGACATCATTGGCATCCATGGCTGGAATCTCTGCTGGAATTCTTGGACTCTCAGCTCTTAAAGGCTTCATCTTTTATTTTATAGCTTCCTTGTTTATGTCTGTAAGTTACTTGCTTACTCTCTATACTTGTCCACAAGTTTAGTTAACATTTATGGGGTACATGTAGGGCAGTACACGGCTCTTTGAAGGCCTCACAGGATTGCTGAGAAAACAATAAACAAACAACAGCAAACAACTCAAACTCCCTGCTAACTCAAACTAACGTAAGTCCAATTTCCCTTGGATTTCACCCCACTTTTCAGTCATTTTTACTCTGTTAACTCAAACTCGGATAACTCAAGACCACGACAAGGGAGCAGGAGCTTTTAGTTGTTCTTTCATTCCATCTGGAATTGTCATAGCCTGAACAAAAGGAGTATATTCTGATAGCTACATGTAACAGTCTTGTACTTTCTTTTTCAGATCTTGATTTGCTTAAAAGCTGGTACACATTGGAGAAAATTTTTCATCTCTTGGTGGGATCTTAGTACTTCAGGAATCTTTGGTGGAATATTTGTATCCTTAGCTGTTTTTTTACAGTTAATCCTCATGAAACAAACACAAAAAAATCCCAATAATTTTAGTAACAAAGGTATATTTAGGGGCACCTTAATTTTCCATTGCATGGAACACAGTTTGACATTGCTTTTGGAAACCATGGATTGCCCATACAGCCTATGGCTAGTAACCCTGCACTGGATTAACAAGAGCAGTAATAACCCTAGTCGATTCCTGGGGGGAGGGGGTACTGCCCTACATAGGTTATGTGGGTATGTGCTGCTGTATAGGGAAAGGGATTTCAAGCAGTTTAGTCTTGGAAAGGATAATATAGAAATCAGAGTGTTTGGGTCTTGAATAGGGTATCATTTTCCAGAAGTTGGTTCAAGACTTTAGTCTAGACTAGGAAAACTGGGGATTGACACTAAAAGAATTAAATTGGTAAATGTAAACTTACCCATAGCTCAATAAGTAGTTGGACATCAGGGTTTATGGTATTGCGGTATTGAGCTTTTTTCAAGCGGTATTTCGGTAATTTTGATTTTAATGTGTGGTGTTGTGGTATCATCCAGCCTTGCGGTATGCGGTTTTCATCCTTCTGGCTTACTGTATTCAGTAAGAGAAGATCCTCCATGGTATTGCGGTACCGTTCATTTGGCCTGTCCTGTCTAATTTACTGTATTTATTCGGCTATAAGCCGATCTTGGCTATAAGGTGAGACCCTAAACTTTAAAGTCATAGAATCAGCATAACCAAGAATGAAAGATAAATCCAAAACACCCGACTGTAAGTGAGACCCATTGGTTTCAAGACTCTTAGCTACTGTAAAACATCATGAACATTACTGTATTATTTATTTTTTTGTTGTTCTCCTTAACTGCTGATTTTCATTACTACATTCAAGACATACTTACTGTTTTGGACGTATCCTTTCTGAAATTTGAACAAGTACAGCTGTAGGAATTTCAGTGTTTTGTACTTACACCATTTTCTTTGTATTTTAATTTATTTTACTAACATTAACAGTTATATATTATTTTGATAGCCTTTCAGTAACACGGATCTTCATGACCATTGTTTGATTCAGTAGAGATATCGGCTTGAGGGAATATTGTTGGTTTGAGAAATATAGCCTGCGTAGGGAGCGTTTCCGTTTGGTTTCGGAGCAAAGAAATACCGAGGAAGGGGACTTTCGGTATTGACCACGCGAGTTAGAAATACTATATATAAACTTTTATCTGTAATCATTTTAATTTCCATTGAGCAAAGCTAATAACCGCAGTGGGCGGCCATAACTGCATACACATTTTCAAAGCATGCAGTTAATATGTACCTCTCATTTGCCGAGTTCTCAGTCTTTTTCCATTAATATTTACAATACAGAGCGAGAAAATGAGGCTGATAAGTTGTTTATTATGCAGCTTCCTGTTTTGGGGAACTGGAAACAAGTGAAGGTTATGCATTTTGACAGTCATTTGACAGGCGTCAAAAAAGAAATTTTTTATTAGCTCACAAAGACAATAGCACTTTACAATGGCTTTCCATAAAAGTGTAAACATGCAAACTATGAGCACTGTAAGTTTTAGCTCACTGATGTGACGCTCTTTTATTTTGGAAAACTAGACTCTGTGTTTAGCTCGAAGTTGCCTCCATCTTTTTTTCGTTCAGTCTTTGAAACACTAAAGTCAATGGCAAAAAAGCTTGTCAAGGTAAGCTTAAGTTTGTTATCATTGTTGAAGGACTGCTGGTCTTTCTTTGGCAAAATGTCTCGGATCGCTGCCAGTTCATTCTTATCTTCTTCGCTGTGATCTGTGATAAAATTTTCAAACACTGACTAAAATCCTCTTCTTGGGTAAGATTACGATTCAGTTTCTTCCTCAGCTTCGTTCTCAAATAAACACAAGTTAAGATTTGGAAGAATTTGAAAGTCACATCCAAGTCCACAGGGTTTTCAGACATATGATAACGTTCCTTTAATCATTTCTTCGATATAGAAAGATTTAGAGCTGCAATTGAGTGTTTGCCCTTGAAATTTTTGTCCGTACAGTAAGTTATGGACCGCAAATTGACCAATCATAAGGCGAAAACAGACTTAGCCAAATAATCAAAAAAATGATAGTTACCATAGCACTTACGAATTACTAACTGCTGATTGGAGGTTGTAACCTCATTGGGTACGTATGTATTTAGTGATACTTGCCAAACCTCTCTTTTTGCCATCATCCTGGGTCCTTTCCATGTCCACTTTTTCAGTGATTTTTCCTCATGTTATTTCATTAACCTTATGATCAAGATTTTTATATGGAATGGTTCATGTCTACTGATTGAAGGATACCACAAACTACCAAACAGCACTTCTGTTGGAAAGGATGGTGAAGTACTTCCCTTTCAGTGGAAACATTTTCCAGTTGGTTAAATCCTTGAACGAGTAGAAAACATTGAAAAACTGCAAGAACACATGTGTGCTTGCGAAAGATCCCACAAGTTGTAATGTGTGCTCGAGAATATATCCATGCCCACACTGTAGAAAGAATTTGCTCCATGCTTTCCACCCAGCCTCATTTTCCAAAATTTCCCCTATTGAAGTAAAGTCAAAACTCAGCTAATGTGTGGTCCACGATGCTAAAGTTTTGAGAATGTTGTTCTTATCCCATGGCTCAGGAAAAGAAATACGCTATCTGACACCTCTCTGGGATTACAATTTCAGTCCCTTCTGCAGGCTTGGTATGGATATTTCCCTGACACATATTTTCCGTACAGCATCTGAGTGTCCACTTCAGAGCCAGTGGGTTAAACCACATTTTAGTTGCATTCATAATTTATAAATATAAATCAAAAGAAATTAATGTTTAATGAGTGTCAAGTTATATCTGATAAAGACACGGCTAAACTTTCCGTCCAATTTTTTTAGACCAAAATAACTCCAAATCTAAATATTTGTGCGAGAATGAGTTGATCTATATCAAAGATTTTGAAGCCGTTCAAAAAACTCGCAGTCGCGTATTATCAGGTTTAAAAACTTTCGGCTTCGCCTCGAGTTTTTATATCTGATAATACACTCCTGCTCGTTTTTTAAACAGTACATAACAACACATATCCAAGTATTTTGTACTATTCAGGGATTGTCCCCATCAACGTTGTTCTATCAGGGTGGCAAAGGGGTTTTCCGTGACGCGTGATGGGAGACCCAAATTATCAGCGTAATGCGTGATCGGGCCCAAATTAGCCGCGTGAGGCGTGAGTGATGCGTGAGTTACTATTTTCAAAACGCGTGACGCGTGATTTTTCTTTGAAATTTGCGTGATGATTAATATCATTCGAAACTAGTTTTGGTTATGACACCAACTTCTTGCCCTTTTATGTCGTTCCTCGACCTCTGATTTCCTCAGATAGGATACTTGTTAATGTAGTTAGTATTTTATTTTATTTTTCCGTGATGCGTGATGACTGAAAAAAATCGGCCTGATGCGTGTTGGGTACCCCCCTCCTTTTCCCCCATGTTCTATGCGCTGTATTTTTTCCATCTGTTGGTTAACAGGTGGCAAAGACTTTATGGACTGCCTTTAGTAACAAGTGCATTCTACAGAAGTGTCCAATAACATTTGTTTATGGTACTAACAAGTTACTGTTAATAATACTGGAATTAGCGCCTGGGGCGCTTAAATCTAATTTGTTGATCCAAGGGTGGGGGAGGGGATGCTAATTTGATGGGGCACTTATTTCGTTCTTCAATATTTCGACCTCAGTAAGATGACATTGTGACAGTTAATCGGAATTCAACAACGTATCTTTCTAACACCAGCTTTCAACATTCTTTTTTTAAGCAAGTTTTGTCGCTATTCTTAAGCGCTTTTCTAGTGATTTTACATGTTATGCTGTATTCACTTGGTAGCAGCAATTACAGTTTTTCGGTTTCTATAATGGGACGTTCTGCATCCTGAGTATTTCGAAAACTTCACGGAAATAGCTTTATTGTCAAGTGCTCTATTAATGCATGCTCCCCCCCCCCCCCCCAAAAAAGTGACGTTCCCGCGAAAGGCTGCTTCTTTCGAAAGTACAGGAAGGTCGTTATTTTCGGATCTTTACGGTCGCTCTTATTACAGTCGTTACTTCGAGAACTAGATGCGTTACATACCGCGGGGTCCCTACTTCCTGAAGTCCTTGAAAAGCTCTAGCATTTAATTTTAGAATTAAAGGGTGCCTAAAAAAGCCTTGGATGACATTAACATAACATATTAACAAGATTAACATATAAAGGGCAGATTTTGGAATAAAATCCATCTTGGCCTGCGTTAAACACTCGTTGAAAACTACACGCAAATGATTTTCATATACACCCACTCTAAAACGCCCCCTTCCACAATATGTAATCATTAATTTACGTATTTAAAAAAGGTCCCGCTAGGAAAAGACTGGTTGTATATTTACGTGTAACGAGAAAGGGTTAGGTATTCAAGTTGCTCCAGTCCTTGACTAAAACGTAAAATAGTTGGTCCAAGGGACGTAATTTGTCACCTGTGTTGTGTTGTATTGTGTTGCATGGGTAAATATTTCTAAATCGGAAGACCGGTGACCTGGTCGCTTCGTACTATTTTCTCTCAGGACTCATGTACATAGTGTCAATGACTGTACGTGATGCTTTTCCACCTTTTTTCTCTTTTTTTCTTGGCTTTTTTTCCTTTTCTTCCTACTGTTCCTTTACTGTTTCCTTTACTTCCTAGGAGTTTCACTCGAGCTTCGTGAAGGTCCTGAAAGACACGTATTTCGTAGCCTGCGTGGCAGGCATTCGAAAGGGAAGGGTAAGGGAATTGAGGGCGCGAGACCGCGCGCGAGAGAGGAGGGGAACCTTTCCTTTCTCCCTCGCGCGCCCAAATTTCCCCTTCTCCTTCCCCTTTTAACGCCTGCCACGCAAGCTACGTATTTCGAGTATAGATCGCCTCATGTAAGGAACTCGGGATTCCGGAATCTGGAAACCTTTATTGGTGGAATCCGAAATCCCAAGAATTTTTGCTGTGGAACCCGGACTCCGGACTCCCGGGCGCTGGAATCCGTAATCCAGCGCAAGGAATCCGGAATCTAAGTTCCACTGACAAGGAATCCTGTAGTTACGCTGTGGTCTGGGATTACCCTACTAATATATAGATTTAGCAAGGGCTAAAAGCGAACCTCTCCTTACTATTAATAGTTTACTCAAACAAAACATAAAATCGTGTAATGATAAAGAAACGTTGAAGACAACGAGAACGGTAAAAAGCAACAACAACAATTAAAAGTAGGTCTAGGGTGCTTTTTTGGGGAGAATCAAAAAACGGATTTGTGATCTCAGATCATATGAATTCTTCACTACCAAAAAGATCTGAAAAAGAATCATTTACCACGACAACGGCATGGCCTCGTGCTCCTAGTGATGAGGAAAATAGAGGGGAAACAAAAAAACAAACTGATCCTCGCGGTGAAGACAAGAAGGAAAAGCAACATTAGCTACGTATGAATATACGAAATGTATAAATTTTCGTTTAAAACACAAACGTTTCTCGAATAGAATAGGATAGTAAAATTATAAGAATTAAAACTGAAGCCGATGAATTGTTTTATTTAATTACTTGGAAAATAAATCAGCATAAGCAGACACTACATACGTACAAAAAACATGACAATTAAGGGTTTAAAAACAGTCTACGAATGTAAATAGATGACAAACATGGAATGATATGTGACTAATGGCTCAAAGTTACGGCGTCATCAACATAGGTTCAGTTAGAATGTCATACAATAACAATGTACGGCATCTGTTGTGTACCATTTTTGTTCGGAAACCCGCTTCTCAAAAATACTTTTTTCAAATCCTTTCCCAATAAAACAACGTAAGACTTTCAGAAACTTCCTTTAGTTACACGTTTTTTGGAGGAAAGATTGTATGTGTCCCTGTTCACTTTTTTCACCGCCGCTCATTTTCACCTTGGTGGCCGCTAGCATTTCTCATTTTATAACCGCCGCTATAAAATTTTGATGCTTTTCTTCCTGCGAAGAACTATGTCCTGCTCTAGCTCTTTGTCTCTTTTCCACCGTATCCACCTCCCATTCGGGCTGTTTTCCAACTTCTTTCCCCCTCCCCCAGAGTCTGTACGTACTGGTGGGCGTACGCTGACGTCACAACCAAAATTTCTCTGATGGATAGATAACTAAATTTTCTTAACAATGGGGCTCCGCTCCCGCGCGCTTCGCTTCGCCAAGCAGCATGGCAAAGTCGCATTCACAGCCGGTCGATTTGCCCCTGGCCCAGCCCCTAATGAAACTCCTGCATCATCATCACTATCATCATCGTCATCTCCATCACCATGGGCTTTCGGCGTAAAAGATGATGCTTTGAACCACTGTGGCTTTTCCACAGTCTCCCACACTGTAAGATCCCGCATGGCAGATTCTATTTCTTTCCCCCCAATTCCAGTATCAAGAGCGAACAGCTGCGGATAGGTTTGTTCCGTGGGGGTGCTGAGAAGTTAGGGCTCCATAGAAGAATTGATGATATCACCGTCTCCCAGCAAACTTGAGCCGTATGCTTTTTCCTGCCGCATGCGTGCTCAGCCAGATATTTTGTGCTGTGGGGCGTGAGAGGTTTGTGTATGTTCCAACCAATCTTTTGTTGTATTTTGCAGTATGTGTCCAGTTTTTGAGCCAACGAGTAGTGTAGACTTTACTAGTTCCGGGATCAAGTACATTTTGAAACTGTTTTTGAGCTCCGAGTGCCATAGTTTTTCAACCTTGTTTCATGCTACTCACCCTATTACTTACAGTGTTTCGTGTTAAAGAACTTACCCTTGTATTTGCCCCCTTTCCCCTTTCCCCGCCCCCCCGCCCCCTTTTCCATGGCAGTTAAAAATGTAACTACTGTTCACTTCCCTGTAAGCAACTTAGTTCCGGGTGTGGGAAGACTGGGGGGGGGGGGGGGGGGGGATTGGGGGTGTTTACTTGTAGATTTCCTCCTTCCACGAACACAGACCTTCGTGTGACGCTTCTTCGATTGCACCCTTAATTTTGTACGCCACGAACACTCTTTAAAATGTTCCATATGTCCAATCTCCATATGTCATGTGCACAATCCAAATTATCATTTTTAAATTAACAAAGACAAATCAACCCCCCCCCCCCCACCCCGCCCGCCCTTCCCCTTCCAGATCCTTGAGTGTGCCGGGGGTTTCTCAGGGTTTAATCACCACCATAAGTGCCAGGAGCCCATAGGCTGATATAAGTGCATGATACGAGCAAGCCCATAGGCTGATATAAGTGCATGATACAAGCATTTTAATTAGTAGTGTGGGTGATTGTACGGAACAAAGAGAAATGCAACGAAGGATCCGGGAAAATACAATCCGCCAAATATCTGACGGACATCTCCAAGCAAAAGAAGAAAGAAAAGAAAACATATCTCGGGAGTTCGGGTTAGTAACGGGCGATTTCTAAATGGCCAATAACATTACCCTTTTTTTCGTTTCAATAATTATTTACACGAGGCATGGTTTTAACGTTTTTATAAAGTAACAAAACAATTCGTTTTCGCTGCATTTTGATTTTTTCGCTTTTCGTGATATTGTCACAATGGCCTCTCGCCCCAGACCTCTGTGGGCGTGGTTCTACAGGAAAAGCCCGGATGTTGCCGGCTTCATCTTGTGTCGTCATTGTACTAAGTCGGCCATCTGTTTTGGGTGACATGGAAGGTACTGTCGATCGGCCTTGTAAATAGATTTTCTCTGCTGCTTTAACAACTATTCGAGGTGGCTTTGGAAAGTTGAAATATTGTTCTTATGATTTTTTTCCGGCTTGCAGAGATCCGAAATTGGTGGGAGGTACCATCGATAGCACATTTCTGTTCGTTGTTCCGTGCTGCCTTCGGACTGACTGACTTCGAAATTGAGGTAACAAAATCTCTCTATTACCAGTTGAACAAGTCGTGAATTTCTTTTCTTATCACTTCCTGAGAATTTAATTCTAAAGACTCAGTTATTACGTCCTTTTTATTTCCTAAGCCTTTGACCTTTCTTCGCCCAAGTTATTCTCTGTATTGTTTATTTAAAATTTGAATTTATGGAGCCAGAAAACTGGTAGCGTAAATTTAAACTTTTAGACGGGCATATATCGCTTTTACTCTGGTCTTATTTAAGCTTATAATACATTGTTTCACTTCCTTAAGGATTTAGAAGATGCACTTGTCATTGATGGTTCTAATGAAGAGGGAAACAACCGATTTTTGGCCGATCTACACGCGAGATTATTGAGGGGATTGTATGGCATAAAAGAAATAACGTAAGACAGTTTTACTTTAGTATTGTTTTATTTTTATTTTGTTTCATACAGCGGTTTATTCTTTTTAAATTTCTTTTAAAATGTCTTAACTATTCATTGATTGGTTTTGTTTGTGTGATCATAATGTGTATGCCATGTAACAAGATTTGAGTTTATTTCGTGTGCAAACGTGAATGTTTCAAATTCGTCTCACCAGTCCGCCTCATGGTAATACGCCTCATTGTCTAATAATGTAAGCCGTTTGCCCTAAAATAAAATTATAGCGAACACGGAGTTGTGCAAATATTGCTCCCATGTTATTTTCGCTAGTTTTCAAATTAAGTCTCAGGTCAAAAACCTTGCTAAGCACAATTCTAGGTTGTCCATGTTGACATTCAGACAAGTTCGATTAATTCTCTTTTCATTGTTGTACACTTTTATTACGACGATAAAAACCGTGGCTTACATTATTTGTCGTGGAATCTTGGAAAATGTGTTTGTGTTGTTAAGTCTTAATAACGTGTTTCAAAAAATATTTTGCTCCTCTTCGATTCACGCCGAGAATCGATTTGCAACGTTGAGGTTCGAATCACGTCTTGATCGATCGTAGAATACTTATCGATGTTGGACGCTTCCTCCATTATTTCCTTTCGAAAGGAAACGTGGCGCTGAAATAAATTTTGCAATCGAAGATCTACAAAAAAAAAGGCCCTTCGGGTTGTAACAATTTCACGCTTTCGACCTTTTAGTCGGCTACTAGGAAATTACCGAAACTTGTGACTTGGTATTTTGACACGTGAAATTGCTATATCCTGTCGTAAATTTATGCCAACTAAACGTTCATCGGTGTGTAGTGGATTCTGTCATATTTAGAGACTGATGGAAGGGGGGAAATAATGGTTTGGCTAGTACTGCTAAGTGAAAATCCTGTCTAGTTTTGTTGTTATAGTTATTCTTGTTTCCTTGTATATTTCATTGGCTCGTGACAATTTCCATGTTTATTTCAGGGCTGAGAATTTTGAGCCGTATCTCTCACAAGTGTTGAAAATACGCTGGGAAGACGAGTTAGGGAGGAAAAATCCGCTTGCTGATCAGGAATACAGGTACAGTGCGGTGCTGTTAAAGTAGCAGTGCTTTTTGTCAGCTTGGTTTCGATATCCTTTCATTGTTGATCTGCATTGGCGCATGTGGCCGGACAACGAAGTATTGTTTTTTGGCAGTGAAATGTGACTAGACAGGTAGAATTTCATTTCCAAGCACGATTTACGTTTGTCGTGGTGGAATCTACCCAGAAATTCATATTTCACAGTTTGGGTTTGTGAACACTTTCTTTTTTTTTGGAAGGTATGGATAGCAATTATTTCATTCACTTACCCTGACATTTTTAATTATGTAACTTGCTTGTAACAAGTTGTATTTTTCAATTTTTTTTTTTCCTTTGGTCAGTAGTTTTCTATGCGGTAGACGTTATAAAAACAAAAAAAGTGAAAGATTTTAGCTTGCAAAGAGCAAACCTGGTGTGTTTTCAGATATAATTAATTTTGTTTTCAAAGATGACACAAAGGGCTTTCAAACATGTTTTTGCATATAAGTTGTAAAAATATTAGTCCAAGGGGAAGGGTTTTTCATTTAAATCCCTAGCTGGTGTTTGTGATTTGACATTATTGTTCCCAGCAAATTTCAATATCAAATCTGATCTGGGAATTCTGTCACTTGTACAAAGATTTCTGACTTGTTCAAACACTCTGATGTCAAGATATTTAACCTCATTGACAGGGACTTAATAAATCTGACAAGCTTACCCTCACCTCAGAGTGGTCCAAAACCGCAAATTGTTTCAGAAAAATCCAAATTTGATTTCTGCAAAATACTAGAAACCGATCATACCTTGTAGAAGTACTGTTGAGGTTTTAATTGAATGGTCAATACATAAGATTTTGACTCAACTTAAAAATAGAGTGAAATTAGATTCCTTAATAATTATCTCTGCAATAAGTGAAAGGAATATGACTAAAACAGTAACCATTGTTTTGTGATAAAAACTTCTTTGCACAGCCATTCCCAATTTTGACATAAATTTTCTTCAACCATCTCTAATCTTGTAAAAGTTCAATGTTAACAGTTTCATGCAAAGATGTCAACAGTATTTGCTTAACTATCATATATGGTCCTTGAAAACACTTAAATCGGCCCTCCTGAGATTTCAGGATTAAACTTGAAATTATTGGCATAAAGTTTGGTTAACTATAATGTTATCAGAATGCAACACTGTCATAATTTGATTACTGAGGAAAAATTTGTAAGATTATCTTTTCTGTTTTAAGCGTTGATGATTATTTACACTGTATCAGAGTCATTAAAATGCTTCGTTTATTAATTCTTTCTCATTTATATTGATTTTCAGCAAATTTCAAATATAGTATTGTTTGATTTTTCCCACTTAGCAAACTCTCCACCAGAGAAAAAGTTGAGATCCTACATAATCTGTGTGACTTTCGACTTGATGTTGAAGATGTTCCTGAGCTACTCAAGGTATTGTAGTATTAAAGAAAATTGCATACTTGTATGGCTGTTCAACTCTGACCTTGTACCAATTTAGTGGATATTATATAACTTTTTGTTGCATGATGATATCCAGCAATTAATACAATAATTTTTTACATTCCAAGCATAACATGATAGATTAGGAGTTAATTTAAACCTGTATCATCATGACCCTTTAACTCCTAAGATCTGATTAGTAATTCTCTTTTCTTGCTGCTATACATTTTATTGAATGTTAAATTGAAGGTTATGTCAATGTAACATCTTCTGACTGATAATTTGCCTATTCTCACCACCTATGCTATCTGTTGGATAATGTATTGGATATTCAAAGGAAAAGTTACTTGGCATACAGATTTGTATTAATTTAGATAAAACTAACTGAAGGTTGGTAGTCTTTTTTCTCATGACAAGAAAGTTGGTAAAATTTTACTGATAACAACCCAAAGGAACAAACAAAAAATATAGAAGGCTTTTCCTTAGGTGTCGTTACTTGGGTGCTCATGCCTTCAATCTAAACAGCATGCCTGAGTCCTATTACAACAAGAATTGCTTTGCCTTTGACCTGTCATTTAAGCTCATCTTTTGGGATCAGTCAGTGTGTTCTTGTAGGAATAATTTCAGATTCTAGCAGTTACATACATATAAGTTACAGCATATCAACGTAGAACTTGTGGTGTTGTTTGATGTCCAATAGGGTCTGGATGCGGACAGCTTACGTGTAGAACCTCTGGGATTCGACTCCGAAGGAAAAACCTTCTGGTATTTCTACGGTACACGATTATATCGAGAAGGAAAACCACCACAGTCAGAAAACAAGTCCAACAAGAAGTCCAAAAAGAAGAAAAAGGTGGAGGGTAAAACTAAGAAAAAGAAAGCTAAACTCAAAAAGAAGAAGAAAGCCAAGGGATCTTCATCTGACTCTGAGGAAGAATCTGAATCAAGGTTAGCATTTGAACTTTACTTGCTAAGAAATGTTTTGAGTGAATTTGAGGTCAAAGTTATACAGTACAGCCTCAAATTTTTATGTATTTTTCCTTAACACAGTCATGGTGACCTTTCCCCAGGCCCAAATTTTAATTTTTTAATGTGCTTCATGGTTTGTTAAGAGGTATCATATCATTGCAGTAAGTTAACATGGCCCGTAACAGTTAGCCTGCGCCACTGACAAAACTAAACCTCCAGCTAAGTCCGTCTGCAAAATAGTGCTGAGATCCTTGATCTGGACACCTACCTGTGTATCAGGATTTGACTACACATCATGATTGGCCTATTAAAAAAGCCATTGTTGATTTGCCAATCAGGTTGAAGGGAAATTGGAAACCCACTTCCAGTAATTCCTTGAGTTTGTTGGGGGCCCAGAACAAGGATCTCAGCACTGCTTCACAGATGTTACTAACCATGGTTAGATTATGGCTTAGCCTGAAAAAACAGCCGACATTTGATGACGCTACCACTGGTTTCCCCACCAAACAACATCTGAGAAACGAGCGCAGCAATTCCATACTGATAACTGGTCACTACCCAGATCTGGTTAGTGCATCTTATCGGTCGTGCCGCACGGGAAATTCGATTCAACCAATCAAAAGCACTACCCAGATCAGGGTAGTGACGCGCCATCAGTATGGAAATTCTGCACTCGTTTCTCAGACGTCATTTGGCGGGGAAACCAGTGGTAGCGTCACCAAATTTTGGCTGTTTTCTCAGGCTAATTACGGCTGAGTCACAGTCTAGTTACTGTCTTTGTTTCTTTCTGATAGGTAGAAAACCCCTTAAGGTTATAAATTCCTCTTGTGGTGGATTCTTCTTCTTGTCACCATCTCCTTTTCTTCATTTACTTTCAGAGTAACCTTTATTAAACTACCCAAACCATTGCCAAGAATTTTGTCCATGACATTACTTACTACTACTATATGAGAGATTTTTGCAGTTGATTGGCTTAGAGCAGTGGTATTTCAGCTTAATTTGAAATACCTACATGTGAAAATTACAAAACTTTTGAGGGTAGTAGTTAAACAAATAATAGCATGATTTGTGTGTGATATTTGGCGTAAATGCCACTTTTGATATTTCAAAATTGTCTCAAATTTCACTCGTCTAATGGCTCATTCAATTACGTATAACAATTTGAAATATCACTCGTGGTATTTATGCCAAATATCACTACAAATCATGCTATTACTTATACTAATTCAGTTGGCCATTCCCTATGAGTGACCTCTTACACTGACTGTGTTAATGTATTTATCAAAATCAAAATAAAGGAAATTTGAAACTACATGGCGAGTAAGCTCTCCATTTAAGGTGGTAAGCAGTTCAAGTCATTAAAGAATGTGCAAGTGAGGGTCAAAGTGCGAGGGGCTCTCGCATCCCCAAATATGCGTGCCACTTGCTTGCCACTTGGCTTTTCACAATATCCACCAAATGGGGAGCTTATTTGCATGTTAGAAACTACAGTACTCTGAGAACATTTGACTTGAGCTTGATTTAAAACAACTGGTTAACGTAATGACTGGCATTCTTAGTCCAAGCAGTGAGCATCCCAGCAGTGATTATGCTGATGATGAAGATGAAAATGATGAGGATCAAGAGGTAGCTTCTGAGGGAAAAGAAGAACAGCAAAAACAGGACTGCCCACTCTGGACTGTTGTGTGTTCCACTGAGGAAGAGTGGCAGCAGCTCGCTGAGTCGTTCAAGAAGAGTAAACACAAAGATGAGAAGATGCTTTATGAGACACTCAGTGTTGATTTTGTTCCAGAGATTGGCAAAATGATTGAGGCAAAGGTATGGTTGCTTGCATTATGTTGTTTCTTGATACGGAAAGATTGATTACATGTAGCAATGACGTCTTATCTTCTCATCAAAGATACAGACTGTACATGCATTGCAGATTATATTGATACATCAGCTTGGAGAGATAAATAACAAATATCTACCTTAAAAGCTCTTCAATGGTGTGTTTAAGTTGGTGAAATTTACTCGAGGATTGGTGTTTTTTTTTTAACTTAATACATATTTATGAGGAAGCAAGGTAGAGGAAATTGTTTGGAAGGAAATAGCCTGCTTTCAATATATTAAAATTCTAACATGACCCCGAGGCTTTAGGGTCAAAATTGCAAATTTTTCACTACGCTGTTCTCTGGCAATTCCCAGAAGAGACTTGAGCACAAAGAAAACCAATCCAAATATAGAAAAATTACCCGGAAGCCATGGAGTCATGTTAGAATTTTAATATATCGAATGTGGGCTATTAGTGATATCCTTTACCATTGCTCTGTAATAAAGGATAAAGCCATGAGGAAAAAGCTTCTAATGGAGATGGCACCAAGAAGAGCTTCTGATAGAATAGCATCAAAAGTGCAGGTAAGGGAGGAAGAAGAACAACAAGAGGAGAATGAGAGACAACGAGAAAGAGAGCGACTGGCAGAGGAGAGGAAGAGAGAAGAGGAAGAGAAACAACGGGAAAAACAACAGCAGCAAGAGAGAAGGCAACAAGGTTAGATAATGATGTTGATAATAATTTTAAGTTAATGATAAAATCAGGGTTTGCAAATTTTATTGATGAGTGGAGTCACTGTGACTTCTGCTTCACAAATTTTGGAGTCATTTAGGAATATTTGGAGTCGAGTATCACAACGAAAAAAGCCATTCTCAGACTTTCGAGCACGTAGTCCTCTCGTGTATACACTATCGTGATGGATACACGAAGTAGCTGTGGCAGTCCGCTGACCTGGAAAGCTCAAATCCATGATGGCGGTCATCCAATAAACTTTGATCGTAATTAACCCTCTTCCTATTTGGTCGTGCAGTATAATTCTTTAATTTCGATGATTTAATTAAAGTTTACAACGTTTACAATTAACGTAAATTTGATTTGTTGCGAAAATGGTAAGGACAAAACTGTGTTTTTTACCGAAAATTTCTGCAGTCGAAGTGGCTCCCTGTTTGTTACCGAAAATTTCTCGCGTCGAAGTGACTCCCTCCGTAACCTCTGTGGAGTCATCTGAACAATTTTGGCGTAAAATATGCCAAATTTGGCGTATTTGCGAACCCTGTAAAATTATATTATTATTTTGTAATGAATCATATTCAATTAACTGGGAGAGTGGGACAAGTCTCAATAATTCCATTTTGAGTGTGTACAATGCTTAGTGCTCTTTTTGTTCCTTGTGGTTGTTTTTCTTGCCTTTGCCTTTGGAAGCTCATGCTTGGGAGCTGGGACCATACACTGTAGGTCTCTCTAAGTTAGTCATGGCTTTCCTCCTGAATACCCATGGTGTGACAGGTGTTGTGTGAGAACAGTAACATTAGGGGTGCTGTAGGGCTGCAGTGATGCTCAGATGTATCGGTGAACTGCAATATTTCTTCTCACGATATGAATATTTATATTTGATCAAGATAATATCACGATATTATAATATGCTGTGCAACATCTTAATAGTAACAGTATGTGAAATCACTGTATTTATATTCCATTCTGAAGCTCCGCATTTCAGCCCTTTGAAAGCATCTTATGATGGAAACACATTAAAAAGGAAACCATTCCTACTTTGTGTGTCTTATCTTATTCAAGAATGATTAGGGATAAGAAGGCAAAGAAACATGGGCACTTATTTGTCACTTGACAAGTGACAAATAAGTGCCCATGCCCACACAAGTTGTGTGCTTCATGGTGTTTTGTGCCCACAATGTATTGTGCACTTTTCAGAGCCCCCAAAATAAAAATTTTCCCAGGGGTAGGGTGCAAACCCCAGCCATACCTAACACCACATGCAGCCACATGTACACCCTGTAAGCCACGTGAAAAGTTTTCTTCTCCTTCTGATCTAATATTGCTGCCTTCTTTAATAAATCTCTTCCCCAGCCTGAACAAATAATTTGAAGAACAGGATTGACAGTACTTCTGTAATTTTAATTCCCCAAAAAACTTCACTTGCCCATTGGGCAAGTTACATAAGAACAGAATTCACTAGCTCAATAACAAAATCTACTAGCCCAGGGCTATCAGACACGACTTTCTTTGCACGTTGAATTCTGATGCCCTGCACACAGTAGATACATGTATATAAAGACAGGCATTCAACTCCAAAGATTAACTTTGTTTGCAGAGAGAGCCAAACGAGCACGTATGCGGGAAGAAAGGCAGTGGCTCATGGCTAGTGGTGAATTTCATCCTGAGGAACTGAAAAATAGTTTTGGTCAAGAAGAAGAAAGCAAGGAAAGTGAAGTGGAAAAGAGACCCAGCTCACGAAATAGAGAAGTCACAGAAGACATTGAGCTTGAGGATAGAGATGAAGACCTTTACACTGGGATGTATAAAGGTATCAGATCTGTTAAAAGAAGCTTACATGCTGACATAAATGACCTAATGCAAATGCCCTAGGCAGCAATGCTTCGCCCCTCTCTCTCCACAGGTAACAGTGTGGTAGTGTGACATTCCAAAGTGGTAATGGGGGTTTCCACCCTCAACATTTTTCAGGGAAGCCTCTTGCAGCAAGGAGAGAACCAACATTAAACTTAACCCAGGCTTCAACTCCAGGATTTGAACCTGGGGCCATATTGGTACATTGTTGGAAGACGAGTGCCCTCGCCACTGTGCCACCCTTGCTCCCCTTACATCTGGGGGTAAAGGACTAACTAGAATACAGTTAGAAGTATTATTGTCATCAGGTAGATAGGGCCACACCCTGCCAGTAGGTACAAACCCTGTCATTATTAATCTTTTTTTTCTTTCTAGTGTTGGATGCCTTGAAGAAGCATAACAATGCTTGGCCTTTCCTGGAGCCTGTTGAAGAATCTTATGCACCCCAGTATTATGAAATTATTGAGGTACATTGTTTAAGCTTTAAATATCTACAATGCATACTGTTTCAGGCATTTTTCAGTATTGCCGGTACAGCTGTACCTGAAAATTTGATGTTCCATCGAAATACCCTTGCACTGAGGAATATTTTTTTTGTCACCTATGTGTTATTACAGCCAACTCTCTCTTAACAGACACCTCTATAAGACAGACACCTCAGTAAAATGGACATCTAGAGTTGGTCCTTGCCTTTCTTTACTCCCTTCATTTGACTCTCTATAAGACAGACACCTTGGTAAAACAGACACCTAGAGTTGGTCCCTGCCTTTCTTTACTCCCTTTATTTGACTCTCTATAAGATGTACACCTCGGTAAAACAGACACCTAGAGTTGGTCCCTGCCTTTCTTTACTCTCTTTATTTGACTCTCTATAAGACGGACACCTCGGTAAAACAGACACCTAGAGTTGGTCCCTGCCTTTCTTTACTCTCTTTATTTGACTCTCTATAAGACGGACACCTCGGTAAAACAGACACCTAGAGTTGGTCCCTGCCTTTCTTTACTCTCTTTATTTGACTCTCTATAAGACGGACACCTCGGTAAAACAGACACCTAGAGTTGGTCCCTGCCTTTCTTTACTCCCTTTATTTGACTCTCTATAAGACAGACACCTTTGTAAAACAGACACCTAGAGTTGATCCCTGCCTTTCTTTACTCCCTTCATTTGACTCTCTATGAGACAGACACCTTGGTAAAACAGACACCTAGAGTTGGTCCGTGCTTTTCTTTACTCCCTTTATTTGACTCTCTATAAGACAGACATCTTTGTAAAACAGACACCTAGAGTTGGTCCTTGCCTTTTTTACTCCCTTCATTTGACTCTCTATAAGACAGACACCTCGGTAAAACAGTTACTTAAAGTTGGTCCCTGCCTTTCTTTACTCCCTTTATTTGACTCTCTATGAGACAGACACCTTGGTAAAACAGTTACCTAGAGTTGGTCCCTGCCTTTCTTTACTCCCTTTATTTGACTCTCTATGAGACAGACACCTTGGTAAAACAGACACCTAGAGTTGGTCCCTGCCTTTCTTTACTCCCTTTATTTGACTCCCTATTAGATGGACATTACACTTATACGGACACTGAGTGCCAGTCCCAATGGTGTCCGTCTTAGAGAGAGTCAGCTGTATTCACTTTTAATTTGTTTTGCCAGGAACCAATGGATTTGTCTACCATTGAGCAGAAACTTGATGACAGTAAATACAAAAGCATAAACGATGTGAGTAGTGCTAATTATCTTTTATTTATCATGTGAATTGTGCATTCTGTATACCACACAGGCTTATTTAGTGCTAATCTAATTTTACATTGTACCTTGACATTTTTAAGGGCTTAGGTATTTACTCATGGGAAGAGTCTCTGTGCATATTAACCGACCTTGAGTTTCTGAATTGTGCACAATGCACAAAGCTGAATTATTGAGTATGATGGTGTAGGGAAAGACACTGTGCTTTAGGTTTTGATAGTTCAGCTGCCAGTGCCATACAGGGGTGTGGTCAACCTTTCATATGTTGGGTGGGTAATTAAAGAGTTCTTTGCAGTTGGGATTCCGTCCAGTTTTATTAACTATTTTGATTCGCAAAAGATATTTTCAATTGTGTTAATCACTGGTGAGTTCTGTTTCATTACAGTTTACAGCAGATATGAAGTTAATGTTTGAAAACTGTCTGGAGTACAATGGTTCTGATAGCAGTAAGTGGATTTTCATGTCCTCATCATCTATAATTTTTTATGCAAGTGCAATTTTGGCAATGTAAATTCAGAATTTCAAACTTGTTTAAAATTAATTTGTGAAGAGAAATATGATGAAAATTACTACTGCAAAGGAGGTTTGGATATCGTATCCTTGAGACCACAGAATGTTTCACATTGACATGTTGGCTTTGGGTTTCTTCCAGAATATTATTATTTCAAATGAAGAATCAAATGACGAATGATCCTCGCAGTTGTGAACTCGATTTATGCAATTGCATAAGAAGCCTGAAAAAAAAATTCAGGACTTCAATGGGATTTGAATCCATGACCTCACGATACCAGAGAGGCGCTCTAACCAACTAAGTAAGCTATGAAGCTATGAATGTTGGGAGCTGGGCAATTATGTGTTTGTATGTTCCCGTGAAAGAGATGAATGTGACAAATGTATGTCGAACTAAATTTCATATTCACACACATTTGTCACAATATTATTATTTGCCATCTGACATTGGATGAAGATTTTAATCTGATATCAGGATACCTTGAAGTGGCCTGGATTATTTTTAAAAAACTAAGCTGTGCCTTTGTTTTACAGGTTAATTTAGAAAAGAAAGTCAGGACTTTCTTTCCCCATGGTCAAAGTAAACTGTCCATGATAATGAGGTGTCCGTAGTAGTCGGGGTTTGACTGTACTTTATGTCATCATTAATTGGGAACTAACTAACTACCCCATTTTTATTTAGTGTACACAAAAATGGCCAACAGTCTGGAGGCTGCTTTCAACCGGCAACTAAAGAAACACTTTCCTGAAGATGATGACAACAGTGATGAGGATTTCGAAGAAGAACTTGCGAGGAAGAGCAGAAAAGAGAAGAGAAGACGTGGTGAGGCAGGTTCTGGGCCAGAGATGTTCCGTAATGCACCGCAAACCAATGAAAGCCCCTTTGCAAAGCAGATGGGGCCACCTGGCATGCAGCCAATGTTTCAAAATCGCATGTTACCTAGCAACATGGCTAATGGGGGTATGATGCCTTCCCATCATCCTTCAAGAATGCCGTTTCCAGGGCCCCCACACTTTGCCCCAGATGGAAGGCCCTTATACCCTCCACAGTTTTATCAGAACGCATTCAACCCAGCTGCATTTGGGAGATATGGTATGTCACAACCAGGACCCCAGTTTAATAGGTTTAGATATCCTCAAGGGAATCCCGTGAGCCAAATGGGTCAGCCACCACAGGCGTCTCCTTATCCACCACAGCACATGGCTGGAAGGATGCCATTTCCTTACAGAATGCCAGGTGCAGGTGGAAATATGGAGCTTGCACGCAGAGAGAATGACATGAATAGCCCTAATCAGACGGAACAAGCAAGGCAAGCATCCCCACAGCAGGCTGTCCCAGCGGTGTCTACATCAGGTATGTATGTTGTAGTTAATTTTTTATCTTAGGTAATTTTTATTTTTCCTTTGTTTCTACTTCATTAGCAGCCATTACCAAACCCAAAAACAACAGCTGTATATGTACTTGAGCATGACTATGGTATGAAATAAAAAGTGTTTCTGACAGTCCTTTCACTGTATATGTATTGGCTGACTGTTGTCATTTGCTTGGAGTTGTCAGTCGCCTTGGCTTGTTTACAGACATTCCGTTTTCTCTCTAGAGAAAAGCGCGCGTATGAAAATAAAAACCGCTAGGAATTTATCGACTGTTAGCGCAAAGGGGTGGAGGTGGGTAAATGAAAAGAAAAAGGTCTGTGGACAGCCTCAAGTGTCATCTTGATGAATCACATGATATTGGGACAATTTTTAAGGTTTGGTAAACAAAAGAGTGCCTGTGGCCGCGTTTACGAGGGTCATTGAAAACTCAAGTACGAACCATGGCGCAATTTTAATTAAGAAAATTCGTGTAATCAGTGCTGTTTAGTCGCACCCTATGTACGTTTGTTGATTCACCCCCGTGTGGACGATTGTATTTCCAGGAGAGCCAACACCTTCCTCGGTAACTGGAGGTACAGAAAGAGGACGCCAACCCCAACAGCCCCATGGAGGACCATCTTATTACCGACCTCAGTCCTTTAATCAGGCGCTCCTTGGGTACCCACGTAATGGTCCCATGCCTTATGGGGCACCTGGTGTTGCACCGTATGGGCAACCTGTGGTACCTGGGAGAGAACCTTGGCGCATAGACCGACGGACCCCTGAAGCTGCTCCTCAGAGAGTACCATCAACAGAGGGGCCCCTTAGAGAAGAAGGTACTGTTAATTAACGTCGTTTTGAATCAAAGTAATTCAGGACTATCCGACGTTTGTCTAAAAACTGAAGTTTACTGCCTCTTAATACAGCAATGCCCGATGTGACAAATCGGCTAATAATGCAAGTCCGAGTTCATGATTTTTCATTTTATTGGCTATTTCTGTTCGTTAATGTTCAGTCCATTACTAGTTTCAATCGCTTGCCAACAAGGTGTCAACAACCAAGTAAATCACAGATGGTGAGGCCTGATTTAATGGTTTGACATATTATGCTTAACGTGCCTGTAACGTTTGATTTGATTGATAAACATTGAAACCAAATATGTTGGCCGTTCAAATAATTACAGTATCTTTCTTTAACGTCTTCAATAATTTTTTGCCATCGAACCTCCTGTAAACAACCTTTCTGTTCATTTTGAGCGCAAGTGATTTGTGTAAGATAATGTTGAAGGTCTTCTAGAACAAATCAAGTGTTCCTGCGATTTTGTTGCTTGAGAAAACAGCCGACATTTCGCAATGCCACCAAAGATTTCCCCGCGAAATAACGTGTGAGGAAGGATCGGAGATATTCCATACTGTTGACTCCTTAATACCCAGATCTGGGTCGACTCGTGCGCCTGATTGGTCAGAGAAAAGTGTTTGGTCAATCAGAATCACTTCCCAGATCCCAGTAGTGGCGCGCCATCAGTATGGAATTTCTGCGCTCGTTACTCAGACGTCATTTCGCGGGGAAACCTTTACAGCGTCGCGAAATGTCTAAGTAAATGATGATCAGGTAAACTGCTTCAGGGGCGGATCTAGGGGGAGGGTGCAGGGGGTGCGCACCCTCCCCTGAGATGACCCGCGGTTTTCTAATACAACTGGTATTCTGCAAAAAAAAAAACTATGTGGTTTATTGGTGTTGAAGTAGAGCAAGAGACGAGTGCACCCCCTCCTAAAAAAAATCCTGGATCCGCGCCTGTGCTTAACTACTTTTCATTATATTTGAAGGTAAAGCGAGAGATCCCTCTGAACCAACAAGAGACGCAGCGTTGCGTCCCACAGGCAGCAAACAAGCAAGTGAAAGTTCAGATAGCGGCGAAGAAGAAGGAAAGCATGGTGAACCTAAAGAAAGCCGACCCAATGAAAGGGACGAACTGAGCGTTGAAGGAATGCAGCAACAACAACAGCAGCAGAGGAATAAAGTTCCAGCCACGCTTTCTATTAGCCACATATTAAGCGGTGCTTCAAGGGATGACCATCACCGTCAAGAAAGTGCTGCAGCACAGGACAGCTCTCCTCACGGTACACCACAGGGAACCCCAACTCCACAAGGTACACATCCTATGCCTCATGCTTCCGCGCGTCAAGGCATGAGGTCACCAGACAGCAGGGATAGGCTCACTCCATCAAACGAGCAATTTAATATGGCTTCTGGTAAAGGACCATTTGAGAACATTACAGGAAGGGCCTCTTACGAGAACCCGCACGGACGATCCCCTTATAGAATGGCACCTAATGAGGCCTTAGATAGACCTGGTCCATATGGGGACCCTCGTCGGCAAGAGTCTTATGAACATAATGTGGGGATGAAATTTAACGATAGAAAACATTTAGGAAATGCTGCGGAGAGCGTTATTAAGAAAACGCCTCACAGTACGGCTTCTGATTTAGGTTTCTACAAGAAAATGCCGGAACTGAGACCAATACGCGAGGCGAACGACAGTGAGGAAGAGCAGTCAATGCAAGATAGAACAGTGAAGAGTGTATCTGAAAACGGGCATTTAGAGCCTGCTAAAACAGACGCTGTTGGTCAGCGGATGTCAGGTGACATGAACAAACATCTGAAGGAAGGAAGCCCGAGGGGGGTGGGGGTACCGTACAAAGGCTGGCCTGAGCTACAGTTTGATTCGTCTTCTATCACTCCAGGCAGCTTCCTTCAAGAACTTAACGATGCGGGGCCACCATCCTTGCCTGGAATGGGCGGCGAGAAACCACCTCCTGATAAGAATAATCGCCTGCCTTTTACGTCCATGTTAAGGGGAATGAACCCATCCCAAGGGAATCCGGTTGATCGCAGGGCCCAGTATTTAAGTTTAGATGCGGCGAATCGAGCGAGGATGCGAGAAAACATGTTAATGGGCAATTTACTGCACAGCGCTGAAGAGAAACGCGAGAGGTTTGAAGCGGGTTCTCGCGCGGGTGACATGAGTGCTTATATGTACGGCAACAAACATCCTTCAGAAATGATACCGCCTGCTCTTCAATATCGACCAAACATATCTTCATCTTCACACCAAAGAAACGTGGACCCCTCAGATATGCCACCGGGAGCGAATTCGCAATTTGTGGACCTGAATTCCATGCAATACCGGTATCCCGGGGGACTCCCAGGATCCCGGGGGTCTCTGTCTAGAGAACAGATGTATTTTCTTGAGCAGCAGCGGAGACAACAGATGGCGTCCTCAATGGACGCTATGATGGCAGGGGGGCAGGAACGTATGATGGGTTATGGTGGTATGTTACGTCAGCAGCAGCTGTTTAACGCTGCGTACGCAAGTCACATGAGAAACGGCCAGTATCCAGGTTTTCCAAGTGAAGGTGAGAGCCCTTTGCATAATTAAAACTCTGTTTACACCGTCTTTAGTTATTTCATAACCAACAAGAGGTGTAGTGGGATTGTAAGGAGGGACCCACGGCCTTGGGGAACGACAGCAGCGATCTGCCGTGATGGAACCTCGCAAATTTAGATTATACCTTAAGCAATGCTGCGTCAAAAAAACTCCGGTCCATGCTGCTCTCGGTGCCATTTTTTCGTTCCTATGCCTAAAACGACCTCAACCATGCTTTGAGCAACTCAGCCCTGGCATATCAGAAGGGATAAAGGCATCACTTCCGGTTGACGTGGATCGCTCAACAACTTCCTTGCCTAAGCTGCTCCCTAATGTTGAGGATACAACCTCTGCTCAGCAAGGTATATTTTGGATCGGGTTGACAACATATACTTCCTAGCTACGATACATTAGAATACAAAGGATTATCCAACCCTAGCCTGCGAACAGCATACGCATTTCCGGTCGTCGCTGTTTTTTTTTTAAGCGACGACCGGAAATGCGTCTGCCGTTTGCTGGCTATTCCGACCCTTGAGAGTAGCAAAATATAAATCGTTGCGCATGTCATCTTCTAATGCATGATACCCTGTTTCCTTTTCAGAACATCCAGCCAAGATGGCAAGGTTTAGTTGACAGAGGATCCGATTGTGACTTACCGGATGCAAGAAGCAATATTTTTTCATAATACCCGCGCAATCGTAATAAAGCACTGCAAATGATGTGTAGGCAATTTGTTAATCCCAGTAGTCCATAGGATACGAAGAGTTATTGTTTAATTTACTTGATTAGTACTTTGATGATGGCATATGAAGTGTGTGGTTAAATCTCTCTTTTACTTAGCTAGTCGAGAAAGTCTTATATAAGTACGTCAGGAAATTGAAGATTGAAGTGACAGATTGAAACTAAATTTAGAAGCAACTTAAACCTTTTAACTGTCTTGAGAAAGAGTTAATCAGTTACTCTACCTGGTAAAGGTGACTAAGTTCAAAACTGAGAACCTCCCAGAATTAAAAAGACACTTAGCAATTCTTTGCTGCGCTTCCGTGTGGCTGCCATAAGTGGGTGCACTCAAGAATTTTCGAAAGTTAGCACCACTCAGAGCTTCACAGAAAGGTTCTGCTCGAAGCTCAGTTTAGTTTTCAAACGCCCGAGCTACCTCACTTAGTTAAATGCTCGGAGGTAACCTGTATTTTTTATTGCATCACACTACTACTTTGTGTAAGCCTAGACCAGACCCCTCTTAAACCCCCACCTGACCCCTATTCGTACCATTTCAATTATAGCTCTAAGCGTACGTAAACTTTTCTACATCCTAAGTAACTATTTTCTTTACTCCTGACGTTTCTGATTACCGATCTAGGGTAACTGGAAGTCGTTGATCATTTACTATGATTATGCTTTTCAGAATCTTAAGTACATGGCGAACAAAAGACTTTTTCCAAAAACGATTTTTTTAACCTCAGATATTTGTAATAAACGGTTACCAAATCTTGAAACTCTTTCGTATTTATTTTGTACCTTTGTATATTTATATTCTTCTATATAAAATTTGTAACATCTCGGGCAATAAAAATTGATTGTGAGAGAGGGTGTATCTCAATAATAGACAGTCAAACTCACTTGCTAATAAACCGTGCATTTGATAGCGGTGTACATTTCGTGTACAGATAAGCTACAACCTGTACATACAAGACCTTAGCTTCTATTCACTGTTCGGAAACTCCGTTCAAATACGGATCTATTTAGGTTTTCTGGGAAAGTGCCCACCTACCCCTCCCCTAAGCCAACATTAACACTTACTTCTCGTTTAGGGCAAAAATGTTGATTTAGGGAAGGGGTAGGTGAGCAGTTTCCCGGGAACGCTGATCCAAATACTATTAAATCAAGGTTGCTTTTGGTACCGATTTCTCCTATAGTGTACCCATGATAGCCCCTGTAATCTAACTATTGTCAAAACATTTTAAAGCTAAAAAGTACTATTTACAAATATTTTATGTACAAATATTTAGTGTTCAAACATTTAGTGTACAAATATTATGTATGCATAAGACCAAATCAGGCAACATAAGCGAACCCGTTGACTCTGTGGGCGAAGCCCTGTTGATTCCCTTACCTGTATACCTTGGAATTAATCGGTTGCACCTTTTTTAAGTTGTCTCTTGTCATAGTCTCGGAACTCGTTTCTCTCAATTATCTTAACGCTTTCTAGACCCCACCAAGTCCTTATTTATTAACAAATCGACGACATGTTAAGATGGTTATAAACCTAACCGGTACACAGTCGAATCCCGCTCTAAGGACACTTGCGAGCGAAGGGTAGAGGTCATTGCATTCCTTTTAACTGCTGTAAATGCAGTGTCTTTTAAATAAAAATCAGTCACAAAAATTGTACTCTTTCTGACGTTTTAAAGCCATAAAATTCATATGTGAGCCCTCTTGGGCCCTTTTACTAACCCAAACGACAGATTTCCCTCCCTCCCATATACTTCAACTACTGAAATCCCTACCCTTTCATGTACCTGAAGCCTAAAAAAGGTACCCCTTTAGGGCGGAGCCTCCCCGTATAGGCCATCATAGTGAGTACCCCCCCCCCCCCCCGGTCAGAGATGCCAACCTCTGGAGATCTAAAATCTGGAGACTCTCTGTTTTTTTCACTACCTCCCCGGAATTTCTATATAAAGGTTTACCAAGTTGGTATAAAGAGAGAGAACCGTTTACCCATAAAACGGCCATAAATCGGCCCGTGGACCAAACAGGAGAGACGTAACACACTTTTTAAGTAAGGTAAGCTGTCTTTTATTGAAATCCTTTCATTTTCGTAGGTCACAGAAACGATAGGCTTTTTCCCCATGCAAATCCTTATATTTGGAATGTTACGCAACAATGCCGACGTTCGCCGATGCTTATATTTCGAGCTTGGGCTACCTGTGCTACTATCTTCCTTGCGACGTTCGGGCATGCGCAGAAAATAAAATTCCGAGATAGTTTTGGGGTTTAAAAGTGACATAGCAATCTTGACTTTTAATTTTCGCTTTTCTTCCCTCACGTTTTTGCTAGACTTTCACTAGGCTTCATTTTGGAGGGAAATGTTTGTGAAAAAGCTTTAACTTTAGGATCTTAGTATGTGATCAAACGAAAGAAAGGTGGGTAGTAAAAAAAGATTTTTGTTTGCCTTAATTTAATTTCTATCACAATAGGGGTAATTTTACTATGTATGTTGGTGTGAGTTTTAGGAGAATAATTAGTACCAGTTTTAAACTATTAATTTACACGTGCAAATTAACAGATCACAGCATTGTAGGACCCCTTGTAGCAAAAGGCAAAGAGCAAGTTTGCTGTTAAATTCAGAAAGCGATTGTGTTATTTTTGCCTGGTAAGAAAGATTGTTCCAGAGCATTGCAGCACTATGCTTAAAACTGCGTTTGAGGACATTCGTTTTTGGCCTTGAAGGTACTAGATCAGTTTCAAGATTGCTAAGATTATAGTTAGTGTTACCATCATTTTAAAAATTTTGTAAAGGAGGCTCTCAGGAGGGGGGCAGATTGATCCTTGATGATTTTGTACATCAAGGTAGCCTTATTATGTGAGTGCCTGGTATGGAGGTTTTCCATTTCAATTATCAAGAACATCTAGCAGTTTAATGTCATATGACAGGGTGTTTATTAGGCATCAAAGATTAAAGAATTGTCCATTTACTATGCAGAAATCTCCAGCTAATGATTGGTAGCCTGCGACTATTCTTTTATACAGACATGGAGCCTTTTCAGAGTATTCTGCTGTAACGTTACACATTACTCCCACTTCTAGAATTCTTAATGAAAACACTGTACAATGAACTTGTAAATAAATGACTTTACCCATAGAGTTTTGAATTTTTTTGCAATTTATCTTTCAGTTCCTTTCCACAAGTATTCCACAGGGACGAATTAACAGGAAGCAACGTAAGTAACAGGCTATGATGTTAATATGAGGTTCAGAGGGTTACAGGGGGGTTACAATGGGTTATTGGGGCTACAAGGAGTTACAAAGGGTTACAGAGGGTTACAAGGGGTTACAAGGGGTTACAGGAGGTTACAAGGAGTTACAAGAGGTTACAGAGGGTTACAAAGGGTTACAGGGGGTTACAAGGGGTTACAGGGGATAACAAGAGGTTACAAGGGGTAAGAACGGGTTACAGGGGGTTACAAGAGGTTACAAGGGGTTACAAGGGGTTACAAGAGGTTGCAAGGGGTTACGGGGGGTTACAAGGTGTTATAAGACGTTACAGGGGGGTTACAATGGGTTATTGGGGATTACAAGGGGCTATGGCGTTAATATGAGGTTCAGAGGGTTACAAGGGGCTATGAAGTTAATATGAGGTTTAGAGAGTTACAGGGGGGTTACAATGGGTTATTGGGGCTACAAGGGGTTACAGGGGGTTACAGGGGGTTACAAGGGGTTACAAGGGGTTACAGGGTGTTACAGGGGATAACAGGGGTTACAAGCGGTTACAGGGGGTTACAGCAGGTTACAAGGGGTTACAGGGGGTTACAATGGGTTACAAAGTGTTACAGTGGGTTACAATGGGTTACAGGGAGTTACAGGGGGTTACAATGCCTTAAAGGGGGTTAAAGGGAGTTACAAGGGGTTACACGGGGTTACAAGGCCTTACAAGGGGTTACATGGGGTTAAAAGAGATTACAGTTAGTTCTAGTTAGAAAAAAGTTTCTATAATCCTTTGTAACCCCCTGTAACCCCTTGTCACCTCATGTCACCCTTTGTAACCCCCTGTCACACTTTGTAACCCCTTGTAACCCCCTGTAACCCCTTGTAACCCCCACAATTCTCATGTCATAGATAGTGAAAATAAATCGTGAAAAAAGGATTTTCGACGTTTTATATACCAAACAAGCCTTTCTGAACAACGAAAACATCGGTTTCAAAAACTCACAAAATTGACATTTTTCCACAAGGGTTAGTCCATGGTTTTGGTCAAAAATTTGAAATTTTGTTAACGTTTCGTTTTATGCAAAATACACTGAGAAAAAGTATTTGGTGACGTTCTCATTAGAAAACAAGCCTTTCTAGAGAATGTAAGCATGGATTTAAAAAGAAGGCAAAATTGGCATTTTTGCAAAGGGGATAGTCCATGATTTTGGTCAAAAAGTTGAAGTTTTTTGATGTTTTGTGTTTATCCAAAATAGATGGAGAAAAAGTGTTTGCTGACGTTCTAGATAAAAAAGAAGCTTTTAAAGACTATAAAAACAACTGTTTATGAAAAACGCAAAATTAGAATTTTTCCAAAGGGGTTAGTCCATCGTTTTAGTCAAAAAATTGAGATTTCTTCAACTTTGTTTTTTTATGCAAAATAGACCAAGAAAAAGTATCTGGGAACGTTCTAGTTAGAAAAAAGTTTCTATAATCCTTTGTAACCTCCTGTAACCCCTTGTAACCGCGTGTCACCCCTTGTAACCTCCTGTAACCCCTTGTAACCCCCTGTCACCCCTTGTAACCCCTTGTAACCCACTGTAACCCCTTGTAACCTCCTGTATTCCCATCTCATACATCGTGAAAATAAATCGTAAAAAAACTATTTTCGACGTTTTATATAGCAAACAAGCCTTTCTGAACAACGAAAACATTGGTTTTAAAAACCCACAAAATTGACGTTTTTCCAAAGAATGAAAAGAAAAAGAAGGCAAAATTGGCATTTTTGCAAAGGGGATAGTCCATGATTTTGGTCAAAGAGTGGAAGTTTTTTCATCTTTTGTGTTTATCAAAAAGAGATCGAGAAAAAGTGTTTGCTGACGTTCTGGATAAAAAAGAAGCCTTTAAAGACTATAAAAACAACTGTTTATGAAAAACGCAAAATTAGAATTTTTCCAAAGGGGTTAGTCCGTCGTTTTAGTTAAAAATTTAAGATTTCCTCCACTTTGTTTTTTTTTACAAAATAAACCAAGAAAAAGTATCTGCCAACGTTCTAGTTAGAAAAAAGTTTCTATAATCCTTTGTAACCTCCTGTAACCCCTTGTAACCGCGTGTCACCCCTTGTAACCTCCTGTAACCCCTTGTAACCCCCTGTCACCCCTTGTAACCCCTTGTAACCCACTGTAACCCCTTGTAACCTCCTGTATTCCCATGTCATAGATCGTGAAAATAAATCGTAAAAAAACTATTTTCCACCTTTTATATAGCAAACAAGCCTTTCTGAACAATGAAAACACCGGTTTTAAAAACCCACAAAATTGACATTTTTCCAAAGAAGGAGAAGAAAAAGAAGGCAAAATTGGCATTTTTGCAAAGGGGATAGTCCATGAATTTGGTCAAAAAGTGGAATTTTTTTCATCTTTTGTGTTTATCAAAAATAGATCGAGGAAAAGTGTTTGCTGATGTTCTAGATAAAAAAGAAGCCTTTAAAGACTATAAAAACAACTCTTTATGAAAAATGCAAAATTAGAATTTTTCCAAAGGGGTTAGTCCATCGTTTTGGTCAAAAATTTGAGATTTCTTCAATTTTGATTTTTTATGCGAAATAAACCAAGAAAAAGTATCTGGCAACGTTCTAGTTAGAAAAAAGTTTGTATAATCCTTTGTAACCCCCTGTAACCCCTTGTCACCCCCTGTCACCCCTTGTAACCCCTTGTAGGCCCCTGTATTCCCATGTCATAGATCGTGAAAATAAATCGTAAAAAAACTATTTTCGACATTTTATATAGCAAACAAGCCTTTCTGAACAACGAAAACATCGGTTTCAAAAACCCACAAAATTGACAATTTTCCATGGGTTTGGTCAAAAATTTAAAAATTTTGTTAACGTTTCGTTTTATCCAAAATACACCGAGAAAAAGTATTTGGTGACGTTCTCGTTAGAAAACAAGCCTTTCTAGACAGTATAAACATGGATTGAAAAAGAAGGCAAAATTGGCATTTTTGCAAAGGGGATAGTCCATGATTTTGGTCAAAAAGTTGAAGTTTTTTGATGTTTTGTGTTTATCAAAAATAGATGGAGAAAAAGTGTTTGCTGACGTTCTAGATAAAAGAGAAGCCTTTAAAGACTATAAAAACAACTGTTTATGAAAAACGCAAAATTAGAATTTTTCCAAAGGGGTTAGTCCATCGTTTTGGTCAAAAAATTGAGATTTCTTCAACTTTGATTTTTTATGCAAAATAGACCAAGAAAAAGTATCTGGCAACGTTCTTGTTAGAAAAAAGTTTCTATAATCCTTTGTAACCCCCTGTAACCCCTTGTCACCCCCTGTCACCCCTTGTAACCCACTGTAACCCGTTGTAACCCCCTGTCACCCCTTGTAACCCCTTGTAAGCCCCTGTAACCCCTTGTAACCCCCTGTATTCCCATCTCGTAGATCGTGAAAATAAATCGTGAAAATACGATTTTCGACGTTTTATATAGCAAACAAGCCTTTCTAAAGAACGAAAACATCACTTTCAAAAACCCACAAAATTGACATTTTTCCAAAGGGGTTAGTCCATGGTTTTAGTGAAAAATTTGAAAATTTTGTTAGCGTTTCGTTTTATGCAAAATACACCGAGAAAAAGTATTTGGTGACGTTCTCGTTAGCAAACAAGCCTTTCTAGACAGTATAAACATGGATTGAAAAAGAAGGCAAAATTGGCATTTTTGCAAATGGGATAGTCCATGATTTTGGTCAAAAAGTTGAAGTTTTTTTATGTTTTGTGTTTATCAAAAATAGATGGAGAAAAAGTGTTTGCTGACGTTCTAGATAAAAAAGAAGCCTTTAAAGACTATAAAAACAACTCTTTATGAAAAACGCAAAATTAGAATTTTTTCCAAAGGGGTTAGTCCATCGTTTTAGTCAAAAATTTAAGATTTCTTCAACTTGGATTTTTTATGCAAAATAAACCAAGAAAAAGTATCTGGCAACGTTCTAGTTAGAAAAAAGTTCCTAAAATCCTTTGTAACCCCCTGTAACCCTTTGTCACCCCCTGTCACCCCTTGTAACCCCCTGTAACCCCTTGTAACCCCCTGTCACCCCTTGTAACCCCTTGTAAGCCCCTGTAACCCCTTGTAAGCCCCTGTAACCCCTTGTAACCCCCAGTATTCCCATCTCATAGATCGTGAAAATAAATCGTCAAAATACGCATTTCGACGTTTTATATAGCAAACACGCGTTTCTGAACAACGAAAAGGTCGGTTTCTAAAACCCACAAAATTGACATTTTTCCAAAAGGGTTAGTCCATGGTTTTGGTCAAAAATTTGAAAATTTTGCTAACGTTTCGTTTTATGCAAAATACACCGAGAAAAAGTATTTGGTGACCTTTTTGTTAGAATGCAAGCCTCTCTAGACAGTATAAACATGGATTGAAAAATTGGCATTTTTGCAAACGGGATAGTCCATGATTTTGGTCAAACAGTTAAAGTTTTTTGATGTTTTGTGTTTATCAAAAATAGATGGAGAAAAAGTGTTTGCTGACGTTCTAGATAAAAGAGAAGCCTTTAAAGACTATAAAAACAACTGTTTATGAAAAACGTAAAATTAGAATTTTTCCAAAAGGGTTTGTCCATCGTTTTGGTCAAAAATTTAAGATTTCCTCCAGTTTGGTTTTTTTATGCAAAAGAAACCAAGAAAAAGTATCTGGCAACGTTCTAGTTAGAAAAAAGTTTCTATAATCCTTTGTAACCCCCTGTAACCCCTTGTCACCCCCTGTCACCCCTTGTAACCCCCTGTAACCCCTTGTAACCCCCTGTCACCCCTTGTAACCCCTTGTAAGCCCCTGTAACCCCTTGTAACCCCCTGTATTCCCATCTTGTAGATCGTAAAAATAAATCGTGAAAATACGATTTTCGACGTTTTATATAGCAAACAAGCCTTTCTAAAGAACGAAAACATCACTTTCAAAAACCCACAAAATTGACATTTTTCCAAAGGGGTTAGTCCATGGTTTTGGTGAAAAATTTGAACTTTGGTAAGCGTTTCGTTTTATGCAAAATACACCGAGAAAAAGTATTTGGTGACGTTCTCGTTAGCAAACAAGCCTTTCTAGTCAGTATAAACGTGGATTGAAAAAGAAGGCAAAATTGGCATTTTTACAAAGGGGATAGTCCATGATTTTGGTCAAAAAGTTGAAGTTTTTTGATGTTTTGTGTTTATCAAAAATAGATGGAGAAAAAGTATTTGCTGACGTTCTAGATAAAAAAGAAGCCTTTAAAGACTATAAAAACAACTCTTTATGAAAAACGCAAAATTAGAATTTTTCCAAAGGGGTTAGTCCATCATTTTGGTCAAAAAATTGAGATTTCTTGAACTTTGATTTCTTATGCAAAATAGACCAAGAAAAAGTATCTGGGAACGTTCTAGTTAGAAAAAAGTTTGTATAATCCTTTGTAACCCCCTGTAACCCCTTGTAACCCCCTGTCACCCCTTGTAACCCCCTGTCACCCCTTGTAACCCCTTGTAAGCCCCTGTAACCCCTGGTAACCCCCTATATTCCCATGTCATAGATCGTGAAAATAAATCGTAAAAAAACTATTTTCGACGTTTTATATAGCAAACAAGCCTTTCTGATTAACGAAAACATCGGTTTTAAAAACCCACAAAATTCACATTCTTCCAAAGAATGAAAAGAAAAAGAAGGCAAAATTAGCATTTTTGCAAAGGGGATAGTCGATGATTTTGGTCCAAAAGTGGAAGTTTTTTCATCTTTTGTGTTTATCAAAAATAGGTGGAGAAAAAGTGTTTGCTGACGTTCTAGATAAAAAAGAAGCCTTTAAAGACTATAAAAACAACTGTTTATGAACAACGCAAAATTAGAATTTTTCCAACGGGGTTTGTCCATCGTTTTAGTCAAAAATTTAAGATTTCCTCCACTTTGGTTTTTTTAAGCAAAATAAACCAAGAAGAAGAATCTGGCAACGTTCTAGTTAGAAAAAAGTTTCTATAATCTTTTGTAACCCCCTGTAACCCCTTGTCACCCCCTGTCACCCCTTGTAACCCCCTGTAACCCCTTGTAACCCCCTGTAACCCCTTGTAACCCCCTGCAACCCCTTGTAACCCCTTGAAAGCGCCTGTAACCCCTTGTAACCCACAGTATTCCCATCTCATAGATCGTGAAAATAAATCGTGAAAATACGATTTTGGACGTTTTATATAGGAAACACGCGTTTCTGAACAACGAAAACATCGGTTTCTAAAACCCACAAAATTGACATTTTTCCAAAGGGGTTAGTCCATGGTTTTGGTCAAAAATTTGAAAATTTTTTTAACGTTTCGTTTTATCCAAAATACACCGAGAAAAAGTATTTGGTGACGTTTTCGTTAGAAAGCAAGCCTCTCTAGACAGTATAAACATGGATTGAAAACCAAAGCAAAATTGGCATTTTTGCAAACGGGATAGTCCATGATTTTGGTCAAACAGTTGAAGTTTTTTGATTTTTTGTGTTTATCAAAAATAGATCGAGAAAAAGTGTTTGCTGACGTTCTAGATAAAAGAGAAGCCTTTAAAGACTATAAAAACAACTGTTTATGAAAAACGCAAAATTAGAATTTTTCCAAAGAGGTTAATCCATCGTTTTGGTCAAAAATTTGAGATTTCTTGAACTTTGATTTTTTATGCAAAATAGACCAAGAAAAAGTATCTGGCAACGTTCTTGTTAGAAAAAATTTTCTATAATCCTTTGTAACCCCCTGTAACCCCTTGTCACCCCCTGTCACCCCTTGTAACCCCCTGTAACCCGTTGTAACCCCCTGTCACCCCTTGTAACCCCTTGTAAGCCCCTGTAACCCCTTGTAACCCCCTGTATTCCCATCTTGTAGATCGTAAAAATAAATCGTGAAAATACGATTTTCGACGTTTTATATAGCAAACAAGCCTTTCTAAAGAACAAAAACATCACTTTCAAAAACCCACAAAATTGACATTTTTCCAAAGGGGTTAGTCCATGGTTTTGATGAAAAATTTGAAAATTTTGTTAGCGTTTCGTTTTATCCAAAATACACCGAGAAAAAGTATTTGGTGACGTTCTCGTTAGCAAACAAGCCTTTCTAGTCAGTATAAACGTGGATTGAAAAAGAAGGCAAAATTGGCATTTTTTCAAAGGGGATAGTCCATGATTTTGGTCAAAAAGTTGAAGTTTTTTGATGTTTTGTGTTTATCAAAAATAGATGGAGAAAAAGTGTTTGCTGACGTTCTAGATAAAAAAGAAGCCTTTAAAGACTATAAAAACAACTGTTTATGAAAAACGCAAAATTAGAATTTTTCCAAAGGGGTTAGTCCATCGTTTTGGTCAAAAAATTGAGATTTCTTGAACTTTGATTTCTTATGCAAAATAGACCAAGAAAAAGTATCTGGGAACGTTCTAGTTAGAAAAAAGTTTGTATAATCCTTTGTAACCCCCTGTAACCCCTTTTAACCCCCTGTCACCCCTTGTAACCCCTTGTAAGCCCCTGTAACCCCTGGTAACCCCCTGTATTCCCATGTCATAGATCGTGAAAATAAATCGTAAAAAAACTATTTTCGACGTTTTATATAGCAAACAAGCCTTTCTGATTAACGAAAACATCGGTTTTAAAAACCCACAAAATTGACATTTTTTCAAAGAATGAAAAGAAAAAGAAGGCAAAATTGGCATTTTTGCAAAGGGGTAGTCGATGATTTTGGTCAAAAAGTGGAATTTTTTTCATCTTTTGTGTTTATCAAAAATAGATCGAGAAAAAGTGTTTGCTAATGTTCAAGATAAAAAAGAAGCCTTTAAAGACTATAAAAACAACTGTTTATGAAAAACGCATAATTAGAATTTTTCCAACGGGGTTAGTCCATCGTTTTAGTCAAAAATTTAAGATTTCCTCCACTTTGTTTTTTTATGCAAAATAAACCAAGAAAAAGTATGTGGCAACGTTCTAGTTAGAAAAAAGTTTCTATAATCCTTTGTAACCTCCTGTAACCCCTTGTAACCGCGTGTCACCCCTTTGTAACCTCCTGTAACCCCTTATAACCCCCTGTCACCCCTTGTAACCCCTTGTAACCCCCTTGTAACCCCTTGTAACCCCCTGTATTCCCATGTCATAGATCGTGAAAATAAATCGTAAAAAAACTATTTTCGATGTTTTATATAGCAAACAAGCCTTTCTGAACAACGAAAACATCGGTTTTAAAAACCCACAAAATTGACATTCTTCCAAAGAATGAAAAGAAAAAGAAGGCAAAATTAGCATTTTTGCAAAGGGGATAGTCGATGATTTTGGTCCAAAAGTGGAAGTTTTTTCATCTTTTGTGTTTATCAAAAATAGGTGGAGAAAAAGTGTTTGCTGACGTTCTAGATAAAAAAGAAGCCTTTAAAGACTATAAAAACAACTGTTTATGAACAACGCAAAATTAGAATTTTTCCAACGGGGTTTGTCCATCGTTTTAGTCAAAAATTTAAGATTTCCTCCACTTTGGTTTTTTTAAGCAAAATAAACCAAGAAGAAGAATCTGGCAACGTTCTAGTTAGAAAAAAGTTTCTATAATCCTTTGTAACCCCCTGTAACCCCTTGTCACCCCCTGTCACCCCTTGTAACCCCCTGTAACCCCTTGTAACCCCTTGTAACCCCCTGTAACCCCTTGTAACCCCCTATAACCCCTTGTAACCCCCTGTAACCCCTTGTAACCCCCTGTAACTCCTTGTAACCCCCTGTCACCCCTTGTAACCCCTTGAAAGCGCCTGTAACCCCTTGTAACCCACAGTATTCCCATCTCATAGATCGTGAAAATAAATCGTGAAAATACGATTTTGGACGTTTTATATAGCAAACACGCGTTTCTGAACAACGAAAACATCGGTTTCTAAAACCCACAAAATTGACATTTTTCCAAAGGGGTTAGTCCATGGTTTTGGTCAAAAAGTTGAAGTTTTTTGATGTTTTGTGTTTATCAAAAATAGATGGAGAAAAAGTGTTTGCTGACGTTCTAGATAAAAAAGAAGCCTTTAAAGACTATAAAAACAACTGTTTATGAAAAACGCAAAATTAGAATTTTTCCAAACGGGTTAGTCCATCGTTTTGGTCAAAAATTTGAGATTTCTTCAACTTTGATTTTTTATGCATAATAGACCAAGAAAAAGTATCTGGAAACGTTCTTGTTAGAAAAAAGTTTGTATAATCCTTTGTAACCCCCTGTAACCGCTTGTCACCCCCTGTCACCCCTTGTAACCCCCTCTAACCCCTTGTAACCCCCTGTCTTCCTTTGTAACCCTTTGTAAGCCCCTGTAACCTCTGGTAACCCCCTTTATTCCCATGTCATAGATCGTGAAAATAAATCGTGAAATACGATTTTTGACGTTTTATATAGCAAACAAGCGTTTCTGAACGACGAAAACTTCGGTTTCAAAAACCCACAAAATTGACATTTTTCCAAAGGGGTTAGTCCATTGGTTTGGGCAAACATTTTAAAATTTTGTTAACGTTTTGCTTTATGAAAAATACACCGAGAAAAAGTATTTGGTGACGTTCTCGTTAGCAAACAAGCCTTTCTAGACAGTATAAACATGGATTGAAACAGAAGGCAAAATTGGCATTTTTGCAAAGGGTATAGTCCATGATTTTGGTCAAAAAGTTGAAGTTTTTTGATGTTTTGTGTTTATCAAAAATAGATGGAGAAAAAGTGTTTGCTGACGTTCTGGATAAAAAGGAAGCCTTTAAAGACTATAAAAACAACTGTTTATGAAAAACGCAAAATTAGAATTTTTCCAAAGGGGTTAGTCCGTCGTTTTAGTTAAAAATTTAAGAGTTTCTCCACTTTGTTTTTTTTTACAAAATAAACCAAGAAAAAGTATCTGGCAACGTTCTAGTAAGAAAAACGTTTCTATAATCCTTTGTAACCCCCTGTAACCCCTTGTCACCCCCTGTCACCCCTTGTAACCCCGTGTAACCCCTTGTAACCCACTGTCACCCCTCCTAACCTCTTGTAACCCCCTGTAACCCCTTTTAACCCCCTGTATTCCCATGTCATAGATCGTGAAAATAAATCGTACAAAAACTATTTTCCACGTTCTATATAGCAAACAAGCCTTTCTGATCAACGAAAACATCGGTTTTAAAAACCCACAAAATTGACATTTTTCCAAAGAAGGAGAAGAAAAAGAAGGCAAAATTGGCATTTTTGCAAAGGGGATAGTCCATGAATTTGGTCAAAAAGTGGAATTTTTTTCATCTTTTGTGTTTATCAAAAATAGATGGAGAAAAAGTGTTTGCTGACGTTCTGGATAAAAAGGAAGCCTTTAAAGACCATAAAAACAACTGTTTATGAAAAACGCAAAATTAGAATTTTTCCAAAGGGGTTAGTCCGTCGTTTTAGTTAAAAATTTAAGATTTTCTCCACTTTGTTTTTTTTTTGCAAAATAAACCAAGAAAAAGTATCTGGCAACGTTCTAGTTAGAAAAAAGTTTCTATAATCCTTTGTAACCCCCTGTAATCCCTTGTCACCCCCTGTCACCCCTTGTAAGCCCCTGTAACCCGTTGTAACCCCCTGTCACCCCTTGTAACCCCTTGTAAGCCCCTGTAACCCCTTGTAACCCCCATTATTCCCATCTCAAAGATCGTGAAAATAAATCGTGAAAATACGATTTGCGACGTTTTATATAGCAAACAAGCGTTTCTGAACAACGAAAACATCGGTTTCAAAAACCCACAAAATTAACATTTTTCCAAAGGGGTTAGTCCATGAATTTGGTCAAAAAGTGGAATTTTTTTCATCTTTTGTGTTTATCAAAAATAGATCGAGAAAAAGTGTTTGCTGACGTTCTAGATAAAAAAGAAGCCTTTAAAGACTATAAAAACAACTGTTTATGAAAAACGCAAAATTACAATTTTTCCAACGGGGTTTGTCCATCGTTTTAGTCAAAAATTTAAGATTTCCTCCACTTGGTTTTTTTCTGCAAAATAAACGAAGAAAAAGTATCTGGCAACGTTCTAGTTAGAAAAAAGTTTCTACAATCCTTTGTAACCCCCTGTAACCCCTTGTAACCCCTTGTAACCCCCTGTCACCCCTTGTAATCCCTGGTAAGCCCCTTTAACCCCTTGTAACCCCCAGTATTCCCATCTCATAGATCGTGAAAATAAATCGTGAAAATACGATTTTCGACGTTTAATATTGCAAACACGTATTTCTGAACAACGAAAACATCGGTTTCTGAAACCCACAAAATTGACATTTTTCAAAGGGGTTAGTCCATGGTCGTGGTCAAAAATTTGAAAATTTTGTTAACGTTTCGTTTTATGCAAAATACACCGAGAAAAAGTATTTGGTGACGTTTTCGTTAGAAAGCAAGCCTCTCTAGACAGTATAAACATGGATTGAAAACTAAGGCAAAATTGGCATTTTTGGAAAGGGGATAGTCCATGATTTTGGTCAAACCGTTGAAGTTTTTTGATTTTTTGTGTTTATCAAAAATAGATGGAGAAAAAGTGTTTGCTGACGTTCTAGATAAAAAAGAAGCCTTTAAAGACTATAAAAACAACTGTTTATGAAAAACGCAAAATTAGAATTTTTCCAAAGGGGTTAGTCCATCGTTTTGGTCAAAAAATTGAGATTTCTTCAACTTTGATTTTTTATGCAAAATAGACCAAGAAAAAGTATCTGGGAACGTTCTAGTTAGAAAAAAGTTTGTATAATCCTTTGTAACCCCCTGTAACTCATTGTCACCCCCTGTCACCCCTTGTAACCCCCTGTAACCCCTTGTAAGCCCCTGTCACCCTTTGTAACTCTTTGTACGCCCCTCTAACCCGTTGTAACCCCCTGTATTCCCATGTCATAGATCGTGAAAATAAATCGTAAAAAAAATATTTTCGACGTTTTATATAGCAAACAAGCCTTTCTGAACAACGAAAACATTGGTTTTAAAAACCCACAAAATTGACATTTTTCCAAAGAAGGAGAAGAAAAAGAGAAAAAAATTGGCATTTTTGCAAAGGGGATAGTCCATGAATTTGCTCAAAAAGTGGAAGTTTTTTCATCTTTTGTGTTTATCAAAAATAGATCGAGAAAAAGTGTTTGCTGACGTTCTAGATAAAAAAGAAGTCTTTAAAGACTATAAAAACAACTGTTTATGAAAAACGCAAAATTAGAAGTTTTCCAAAGGGCTTAATCCATCGCTTTGGTGAAAAATTTGAGATTTCTTCAACTTTGATTTTTTATGCAAAATAGACCAAGAAAACGTATGTGGGAACGTTCCAGTTAGAAAAAAGTTTCTATAATCCTTTGTAACCCCCTGTAACCCCTTGTAACCCCCTGTCACCCCTTGTAACCCCCTGTAACCCCTTGTAACCCCCTGTCACCCCTTGTAACCCCTTGTAAGCCCCTGTAACCCCTTGTAACCCCCTGTATTCCCATGTCATAGATCGTGAAAATAAATCGTAAAAAAACTATTTTCGACGTTTTATATAGCAAACAAGCCTTTCTGATTAACAAAAACATTGGTTTTAAAAACCCACAAAATTGACATTTTTTCAAAGAATGAAAAGAAAAAGAAGGCAAAATTGGCATTTTTGCAAAGAGGTAGTCGATGATTTTGGTCAAAAAGTGGAAGTTTTTTCATCGTTTGTGTTTATCAAAAATAGATCCAGGAAAAGTGTTTGCTAATGTTCAAGATAAAAAAGGAGCCTTTAAAGACTATAAAAACAACTGTTTATGAAAAACGCATAATTAGAATTTTTCCAACGGGGTTAGTCCATCGTTTTAGTCAAAAATTCAAGATTTCCTCCACTTTGTTTTTTTATGCAAAATAAACCAAGAAAAAGTATCTGGCAACGTTCTAGTTAGAAAAAAGTTTCTATAATCCTTGGTAATCTCCTGTAACCCCTTGTAACCGCGTGTCACCCCTTGTAACCTCCTGTAACCCCTTGTAACCCCCTGTCACCCCTTGTAACCCCTTGTAACCCCCTGTATTCCCATGTCATAGATCGTGAAAATAAATCGTAAAAAAACTATTTTCGACGTTTTATATAGCAAACAAGCCTTTCTGAACAACGAAAACATCGGTTTTAAAAACCCACAAAATTGACATTCTTCCAAAGAATGAAAAGAAAAAGAAGGCAAAATTAGCATTTTTGCAAAGGGGATAGTCCATGATTTTGGTCCAAAAGTTGAAGTTTTTTGATGTTTTGTGTTTATCAAAAATACATGGAAAAAAAGTGTTTGCTGACGTTGTAGATAAAAAAGAAGCCTTTAAAGACTATAAAAACAACTGTTTATGAAAAACGGAAAATTAGAATTTTTCCAAAGGGGTTTGTCCATCGTTTTAGTCAAAAATTTAAGATTTCCTCCACTTTGGTTTTTTTATGCAAAATAAACCAAGAAGAAGAATCTGGCAACGTTCTAGTTAGAAAAAAGTTTCTATAATCCTTTGTAACCCCCTGTAACCCCTTGTCACTCCCTGTCACCCCTTGTAACCCCCTGTAACCCCTTGTAACCCCCTGTCACCCCTTGTAACCCCTTGAAAGCGCCTGTAACCCCTTGTAACCCACAGTATTCCCATCTCATAGATCATGAAAATAAATCGTGAAAATACGATTTTGGACGTTTTATATAGCAAACACGCGTTTCTGAACAACGAAAACATCGGTTTCTAAAACCCACAAAATTGACATTTTTCCAAAGGGGTTAGTCCATGGTTTTGGTCAAAAATTTGAAAATTTTGTTAACGTTTCGTTTTATCCAAAATACACCGAGAAAAAGTATTTGGTGACGTTTTCGTTAGAAAGCAAGCCTCTCTAGACAGTATAAACATGGATTGAAAACCAAGGCAAAATTGGCATTTTTGGAAAGGGGATAGTCCATGATTTTGGTCAAACAGTTGAAGTTTTTTGATTTTTTGTGTTTATCAAAAATAGATGGAGAAAAAGTGTTTGCTGACGTTCTAGATAAAAGAGAAGCCTTTAAAGACTATAAAAACAACTGTTTATGAAAAACGCAAAATTAGAATTTTTCCAAAGGGGTTAGTCCATCGTTTTAGTTAAAAACTTGAGATTTCTTCAACTTTGTTTTTTTATGCAAAATAGACCAAGAAAAAATATCTGGAAACGTTCTAGTTAGAAAAAAGTTTCTATAATCCTTTGTAACCCCCTGTAACCCCTTGTGACCCCCTGTCACCCCTTGTAACCCCCTGTAACCCCTTGTAACCCCCTGTCACCCCTTGTAACCCCTTGTAAGCCCCTGTAACCCCTTGTAACCCCCTGTATTCCCATCTTGTAGATCGTGAAAATAAATCGTGAAAATACGATTTTCGACGTTTTATATAGCAAACGAGCCTTTCTAAAGAACGAAAACATCACTTTCAAAAACCCACAAAATTGACATCTTTCCAAAGGGGTTAGTCCATGGTTTTGGTGAAAAATTTGAAAATTTTGTTAGCGTTTCGTTTTATGCCAAATACACCGAGAAAAAGTATTTGGTGACGTTCTCGTTAGCAAACAAGCCTTTCTAGACAGTATAAACATGGATTGAAAAAGAAGGCAAAATTGGCATTTTTGCAAAGGGGATAGTCCATGATTTTGGTCAAAAAGTGGAAGTTTTTTTATGTTTTGTGTTTATCAAAAATAGATGGAGAAAAAGTGTTTGCTCACGTTCTAGATAAAAAAGAAGCCTTTAAAGACTATAAAAACAACCGTTTATGAAAAACGCAAAATTAGAATTTTTCCAACGGGGTTTGTCCATCGTTTTAGTCAAAAATTTAAGATTTCCTCCAGTTTGGTTTTTTTATGCAAAATAAACCAAAAAAAAGTATGTGGCAACGTTCTAGTTAGAAAAAAGTTTCTATAATCCTTTGTAACCCCCTGTAACCCCTTGTCACCCCCTGTCACTCCTTGTAACCCCCTGTAACCCCTTGTAACCCCCTGTCACCCTTTGTAACCCTTTGTAAGCCCCTGTAATCTCTGGTAACCCCCTGTATTCCCATGTCATAGATCGTGAAAATAAATCGTGAAATTACGATTTTCGACGTTTTATATAGGAAACAAGCGTTTCTGAACAACGAAAACTTCGTTTTCAAAAACCCACAAAATTGACATTTTTCCAAAGGGGTTAGTCCATGGTTTTGGTCAAAATTTAAAAATTTTGTTAACGTTTCGTTTTATGCAAAATACACCGAGAAAAAGTATTTGGTGACGTTCTCGTTAGCAGACAAGCCTTTCTAGACAGTATAAACATGGATTGAAAAAGAAGGCAAAATTGGCATTTTTGCAAAGGGGATAGTCCATGATTTTGGTCAAAAAGTTGAAGTTTTTTGATGTTTTGTGTTTATCAAAAATAGATGGAGAAAAAGTGTTTGCTCACGTTCTAGATAAAAAAAGAAGCCTTTAAAGACTATAAAAACAACTGTTTATGAAAAACGCAAAATTAGAATTTTTCCAAAGGGGTTAGTCCATCGTTTTAGTTAAAAATTTAAGATTTCGTCCTGTTTGTTTTTTTATGCAAAATAAACCAAGAAAAAGTATCTGGCAATGTTCTACTTAGAAAAAAGTTTCTATAATCCTTTGTAATCTCCTGTAACCCCTTGGAACCGTGTGTCACCCCTTGTAACCTCCTGTAACCCCTTGTAACCCCCTGTCACCCCTTGTAACCCCTTGTAACCCCCTGTAACCCCTTGTAACCCGCTCTATTCCCATGTCATAGATCGTGAAAATAAATCGTAAAAAACTATTTTCGACGTTTTATATAGCAAACAAGCCTTTCTGAACAACGAAAACATCGGTTTTAAAAACCCACAAAATTTTATATTTTTCCAAAGAATGAAAAGAAAAAGAAGGCAAAATTGGCATTTTTTGCAAAGGGGATAGTCCATGATTGTGGTCCAAAAGTTGAAGTTTTTTCATGTTTTGTGTTTATCAAAAATAGATCGAGAAAAAGTGTTTGCTGACCTTCTAGATAAAAAAGCCTTTAAAGACTATAAAAACAACTGTTTATGAAAAAGGCAAAATTAGAATTTTTTCCAACGGGGTTTGTCCATCGTTTTAGTCAAAAATTTAAGATTTCCTGCACTTTGGTTTTTTTATGCAAAATAGACCAAGAAAAAGTATCTGGGAACGTTCTAGTTAGAAAAAAGTTTCTAAAATCCTTTGTAACCCCTTGTAACCCCCTGTCACCCCTTGTAACCCCTTGTAACCCCCAGTATTCCCATTTCATAGATGGTGAAAAGAAATCGTGAAATTACGATTTTCGTCGTTTTATATAGGAAACAAGCGTTTCTGAACAACGAAAACATCGGTTTCAAAAACCCAACAAATTGACATTTTTCCAAAGGGGTTAGTCCATGGTTTTGGTCAAAAATTTGAAAATTTTGTTAACGTTTCGTTTTATGCAAAATACACCGAGAAAAAGTATTTGGTGACGTTCTCGTTAGAAAACAAGCCTTTCTAGACAGTATAAACATGGACTTAAAAAGAAGGCAAAATTGGTATTTTTGATAAGGCGATAGTCCATGATTTTGGTCAAAAACTTGAAGTTTTTTGATGTTTTGTGTTTATCAAAAATAGATGGAGAAAAAGTGTTTGCTGACGTTCTAGATAAAAAAAGAAGCCTTTAAAGACTATAAAAACAACTGTTTATGAAAAACGCAAAATTAGAATTTTTCCAACGGGGTTTGTCCATCGTTTTAGTCAAAAATTTAAGATTTCCTCCAGTTTGGTTTTTTTATGCAAAATTAACCAAGAAAAAGTATCTGGCAACGTTCTAGTTAGAAAAAAGTTTCTATAATCCTTTGTAACCCCCTGTAACCCCTTGTCACCCCCTGTCACCCCTTGTAACCCCCTGTAACCCCTTGTAACCCCCTGTCACCCCTTGTAACCCCTTGTAAGCCCCTGTAACCCCTTGTAACCCACAGTATTCCCATCTCATAGATCGTGAAAATAAATCGTGAAAATACGAATTTCGACGTTTTATATAGCAAACACGCGTTTCTGAACAACGAAAACATCGGTTTCTAAAACCCACAAAATTGACATTTTTCCAAAGGGGTTAGTCCATGGTTTTGGTCAAAAATTTGAAAATTTTGTTAACGTTTCGTTTTATGCAAAATACACCGAGAAAAAGTATTTGGTGACGTTTTTGTTAGAATGCAAGCCTCTCTAGACAGTATAAACATGGATTGAAAACCAAGGCAAAATTGGCATTTTTGCAAAGGGGATAGTCCATGATTTTGGTCAAACAGTTAAAGTTTTTTGATTTTTTGTGTTTATCAAAAATAGATGGAGAAAAAGTGTTTGCTGACGTTCTAGATAAAAGAGAAGCCTTTAAAGACTATAAAAACAACTGTTTATGAAAAACGCAAAATTAGAATTTTTCCAAAGGGGTTAGTCCATCGTTTTAGTCAAAAAATTGAGATTTCTTCAACTTTGTTTTTTTATGCAAAATAGACCAAGAAAAAGTAACTGGCAACGTTCTAGTTAGAAAAAAGTTTGTATAATCCTTTGTAACCCCCTGTAACCCCTTGTAACCCCCTGTCACCCCTTGTAACCCCCTGTAACCCCTTGTAACCCCCTGTAACGCCCTGTAACCCCTTGTAAGCCCCTGTGTTCGCATGTCATAGATCGTGAAAAGAAATCGTAAAAAAGAAGCCTTTAAAGACTATAAAAACAACTGTTTATGAAAAACGCAAAATTAGAATTTTTCCAACGGGGTTTGTCCATCGTTTTAGTCAAAAATGTAAGATTTTTCCACTTTGGTTTTTTTATGCAAAATAAACCAAGAAAAAGTATCTGGCAACGTTCTAGTTAGAAAAAAGTTTTTATAATCCTTTGTATCCCCCTGTAACCCCTCGTCACCCCCTGTCACCCCTTGTAACCCCCTCTAACCCCTTGTAACCCCCTCACACCCCTTGTAACCCCTTGTAAGCCCCTGCAACCCCTTGTAACCCCCTGTATTCCCATCTTGTAGATCGTAAAAATAAATCGTGAAAATACGATTTTCGACGTTTTATATAGCAAACAAGCCTTTCTAAAGAACGAAAACATCACTTTCAAAAACCCACAAAATTGACATTTTTCCAAAGGGGTTAGTCCATGGTTTTGGTGAAAAATTTTAAAATTTTGTTAGCGTTTCGTTTTATGCAAAATACACCGAGAAAAAGTATTTGGTGACGTTCTCGTTAGCAAACAAGCCTTTCTAGACAGTATAAACGTGTATTGAAAAAGAAGGCAAAATTGGCATTTTTGCAAAGGGGATCGTCCATGATTTTGGTCAAACAGTTAAAGTTTTTTGATTTTTTGTGTTTATCAAAAATAGATGGAGAAAAAGTGTTTGCTGACCTTCTAGATAAAAGAGAAGCCTTTAAAGACTATAAAAACAACTGTTTATGAAAAACGCAAAATTAGAATTTTTCCAAAGGGGTTAGTCCATCGTTTTAGTCAAAAAATTGAGATTTCTTCAACTTTGTTTTTTTATGCAAAATAGACCAAGTAAAAGTATCTGGCAACGTTCTAGTTAGAAAAAAGTTTGTATAATCCTTTGTAACCCCCTGTAACCCCTTGTAACCCCCTGTAACCCCTTGTAACCCCCTGTAACCCCCTGTAACCCCTTGTAAGCCCCTGTATTCGCATGTCATAGATCGTGTAAAGAAATCGTAAAAAAGAAGCCTTTAAAGACTATAAAAACAAGTGTTTATGAAAAACGCAAAATTAGAATTTTTCCAACGGGGTTTGTCCATCGTTTTAGTCAAAAATGTAAGATTTTTCCACTTTGGTTTTTTTATGCAAAATAAACCAAGAAAAAGTATCTGGCAACGTTCTAGTTAGAAAAAAGTTTCTATAATCCTTTGTAGCCCCCTGTAACCCCTCGTCACCCCCTGTCACCCCTTGTAACCCCCTGTAACCCCTTGTAACCCCCTCTCACCCCTTGTAACCCCTTGTAAGCCCCTGTAACCTCTTGTAACGCCCTGTATTCCCATCTTGTAGATCGTAAAAATAAATCGTGAAAATACGATTTTCGACGTTTTATATAGCAAACAAGCCTTTCTAAAGAACGAAAACATCAGTTTCAAAAACCCACAAAATTGACATTTTTCCAAAGGGGATAGTCCATGGTTTTGGTGAAAAATTTGAAAATTTTGTTAGCGTTTCGTTTTATGCAAAATACACCGAGAAAAAGTATTTGGTGACGTTCTCGTTAGCAAACAAGCCTTTCTAGACAGTATAAACGTGGATTGAAAAAGAAGGCAAAATTGGCATTTTTGCAAAGGGGATAGTCCATGATTTTGGTCAAACAGTTAAAGTTTTTTGATTTTTTGTGTTTATCAAAAATAGATGGAGAAAAAGTGTTTGCTGACGTTCTAGATAAAAGAGAAGCCTTTAAAGACTATAAAAACAACTGTTTATGAAAAACGCAAAATTAGAATTTTTCCAAAGGGGTTGGTCAATCGTTTTAGTCAAAAAATTGAGATTTCTTCAACTTTGTTTTTTTATGCAAAATAGACCAAGAAAAAGTATCTGGCAACGTTCTAGTTAGAAAAAAGTTTCTATAATCCTTTGTAACCCCCTGTAACCCCTTGTAACCCCCTGTCACCCCTTGTAACCCCCTGTAACCCCTTGTAACCCCCTGTAACCCCCTGTAACCCCTTGTTAGCCCCTGTATTCGCATGTCATAGATCGTGAAAAGAAATCGTAAAAAAGAAGCCTTTAAAGACTATAAAAACAACTGTTTATGGAAAACGCAAAATTAGAATTTTTCCAAAGGGGTTAGTCCATCGTTTTGGTCAAAAAATTGAGATTTCTTCAACTTTGATTTTTTATGCAAAATAGACCAAGAAAAAGTATCTGGGAACGTTCTAGTTAGAAAAAAGTTTGTATAATCCTTTGTAACCCCCTGTAACCCCTTGTAACCCCCTGTCACCCCTTGTAACCCACTGTAACCCCTTGTAACCCCCTGTCACCCCTTGTAACCCCTTGTAAGCCCCTGTAACCCCTTGTAACCCCCTGTATTCCCATGTCATAGATCGTGAAAATAAATCGTAAAAAAACTATTTTCGACGTTTTATATAGCAAACAAGCCTGTCTGATTAACGAAAACATCGGGTTTAAAAACCCACAAAATTGACATTTTTCCAAAGAATGAAAAGAAAAAGAAGGCAAAATTGGCATTTTTGCAAAGGGGATAGTCCATGATTTTGGTCCAAAAGTGGAAGTTTTTTCATCTTTTGTGTTTATCAAAAATAGATCGAGAAAAAGTGTTTGCTTTAGTTGTAGATAAAAAAGAAGCCTTTAAAGACTATAAAAACAACTGTTTATGAAAAACGCAAAATTAGAATTTTTCCAAAGGGGTTAGTCCATCGTTTTAGTCAAAAAATTGAGATTTCTTCGACTTTGTTTTTTTATGCAAAATAGACCAAGAAAAAGTATCTGGCAACGTTCTAGTTAGAGAAAAGTTTGTATAATCCTTTGTAACCCCCTGTAACCCCTTGTAACCCCCTGTCACCCCTTGTAACCTCTTGTAACCCCTTTGTAACCCCTTGTAACCCCCTGTATTCCCATGTCATAGATCGTGAAAATAAATCGTAAAAAAGAAGCTTTTAAAGACTATAAAAACAAATGTTTATGAAAAACGCAAAATTAGAATTTTTCCAACGGGTCTTGTCCATCGTTTTAGTCAAAATTTTAAGATTTCCTCCACTTTGGTTTTTTTATGCAAAATAAACCAAGAAAAAGTATCTGCCAACGTTCTAGTTAGAAAAAAGTTTCTATAATCCTTTGTAACCCCCTGTAACCCCTTGTCACCCCCTGTCACCCCTTGTAACGCCCTGTAACCCCTTGTAACCCCCTGTCACCCCTTGTAACCCCTTGAAAGCGCCTGTAACCCCTTGTAACCCACAGTATTCCCATCTCATAGATCGTCAAAATAAATCGTCAAAATACGATTTGCGACGTTTTATATAGCAAACACGCGTTTCTGAACAACGAAAACATCGGTTTCTAAAACCCACAAAATTGACATTTTTCCAAAGGGGTTAGTCCATGGTTTTGGTCAAAAATTTTAAAATATTGTTAACGTTTCGTTTTATGCAAAATACACCGAGAAAAAGTATTTGGTGACGTTTTTGTTAGAAAGCAAGCCTTTCTAGACAGTATAAACATGGATTGAAAACCAAGGCAAAATTGGCATTTTTGCAAAGGGGATAGTCCATGATTTTGGTCGAACAGTTGTAGTTTTTTGATTTTTTGTGTTTATCAAAAATAGATGGAGAAAAAGTGTTTGCTGACGTTCTAGATAAAAGAGAAGCCTTTAAAGACGATAAAAACAACTGTTTATGAAAAACGCAAAATTAGAATTTTTCCAACGGGGTTTGTCCATCGTTTTAGTCAAAAATTTAAGATTTCCTCCAGTTTGGTTTTTTTATGCAAAATAAACCAAAAAAAAGTATCTGGCAACGTTCTAGTTAGAAAAAAGTTTCTATAATCCTTTTTAACTCCCTGTAACCCCTTGTCACCCCCTGTCACCCCTTGTAACCCCCTGTAACCCCTTGTAACCCCCTGTCACCCTTTGTAACCCTTTGTAAGCCCCTGTAATCTCTGGTAACCCCCTGTATTCCCATGTCATAGATCGTGAAAATAAATCGTGAAAATATGATTTTCGACGTTTTATATAGCAAACAAGCGTTTCTGAACAACGAAAACTTCGTTTTCAAAAACCCACAAAATTGACATTTTTTCAAAGGGGTTAGTCCATGGTTTTGGTGAAAAATTTGAAAATTTTGTTAGCGTTTTGTTTTATGCAAAATACACCGAGAAAAAGTATTTGGTGACGTTCTCGTCAGCAAACAAGCCTTTCTAGACAGTATAAACATGGATTGAAAAAGAAGGCAAAATTGGCATTTTTGCAAAGGGGATAGTCCATGATTTTGGTCAAAAAGTTGAAGTTTTTTGATGTTTTGTGTTTATCAAAAATAGATGGAGAAAAAGTGTTTGCTGACGTTCTAGATAAAAAAGAAGCCTTTAAAGACTATAAAAACAACTGTTTATGAAAAACGCAAAATTAGAATTTTTCCAACGGGGTTTGTCCATCGTTTTAGTCAAAAATTTAAGATTTCCTCCAGGTTGGTTTTTTTATGCAAAATAGACCTAAAAAAAGTATCTGGCAACGTTCTAGTTAGAAAAAAGTTTCTATAATCCTTTGTAACCCCCTGTAACCCCTTGTCACCCCCTGTCACCCCTTGTAACCCCCTGTAACCCCTTGTAACCCCCTGTCACCCCTTGTAACCCCTTGTAACCCCCTGTAACCCCTTGTAACCCCCTGTATTCCCATGTCATAGATCGTGAAAATAAATCGTAAAAAAACTATTTTGTACGTTTTATATAGCAAATAAGCCTTTCTGAACAACGAAAACATCGGTTTTAAAAACCCACAAAATTGACATTTTTTCAAAGAATGAAAAGAAAAAGAAGGCAAAAGTGGCATTTTTGCAAAGGGGTAGTCCATGATTTTGGTCAAAAAGTGGAAGTTTTTTCATCTTTTGTGTTTATCAAAAATAGATCGAGAAAGTGTTTGCTGACGTTCTAGATAAAAAAGAAGCCTTTAAAGACTATAAAAACAACTGTTTATGAAAAACGCAAAATTAGAATTTTTCCAAAGGGGTTAGTCCATTCTTTAGTGAAAAATTTGAGATTTCTTTAACTTTGATTTTTTATCCAAAATAGACGAAGAAAAAGTATCTGGGAACGTTCTAGTTAGAAAAAAGTTTCTATAATCCTTTGTAACCGCCCGTAACCCCTTGTCACCCCCTGTCACCCCTTGTAACCCCCTGTAACCATTTGTAACCCCCTGTCACCCCTTGTAACCCCTTGTAAGCCCCTGTAACCCTTTGTAACCCCCAGTATTCCCATCTCATAGATGGTGAAAATACATCGTGAAATTACGATTTTCGTCGTTTTATATAGGAAACAAGCGTTTCTGAACAACGAAAACATCGGTTTCAAAAACCCACAAAATTGACATTTTTCCAAAGGGGTTAGTCCATGGTTTTGGTCAAAAATTTGAAAATTTTGTTAACGTTTCGTTTTATGCAAAATACACCGAGAAAAAGTATTTGGTGACGTTCTCGTTAGAAAGCAAGCCTTTCTAGACAGTATAAACATGGATTGAAGACGAAGGCAAAATTGGCATTTTTGGAAAGGGGATAGTCCATGATTTTGGTCAAAAAGTGGAAGTTTTTTGATGTTTTGTTTTTATCAAAAATAGATCGAGAAAAAGGGTTTGCTGACGTTCTAGATAAAAATGAAGCCTTTAAAGATTATAAAAGCAACTGTTTATGAAAAACGCAAAATTAGAGTTTTTCCAAAGGGGTTAGTCCATCGTTTTAGTCAAAAAATTGAGATTTCTTCAACTTTGTTTTTTTATGCAAAATAGACCAAGAAAAAGTATCTGGCAACGTTCTAGTTAGAAAAAAGTTTCTATAATCCTTTGTAACCCCCTGTAACCCCTTGTCACCCCCTGTCACCCCTTGTAACCCCCTGTAACCCCTTGTAACCCCCTGTCACCCTTTGTAACCCCTTGTAACCCCCTGTAACCCCTTGTAACTCCCTGTATTCCCATTTCATAGATGGTGAAAATAAATCGTGAAAAAAGGATTTTCGACGTTTCATATAGCAAACAAGTGTTTCTGCACAAGGAAAACATCGTTTTCAAAAACCCACAAAATTGACATTTTCCCAAAGGGGTTAGTCCATGGTTTTGGTGAAAAATTTGAAATTTTGTTAACGTTTCGTTTTATGCAAAAGACACCGAGAAAAAATATTTGGTGACGTTCTCGTTAGAAGACATGCCTTTCTAGACAATATAAACATGGATTTAAAAAGAAGGCAAAATTGGCATTTTTGCAAAGGGGATAGTCCATGATTTTGGTCCAAAATTTGAAAATTTTGTTATCGTTTCGTTTTATGCAAAATACACCGAGAAAAAGTATTTGGTAACGTTCTCGTTAGAAAACAAGCCTTTCTAGACAGTATAAACATGGATTTAAAAAGAAGTCAAAATTGGCATTTTTGCAAAGGGGATAGTCCATGATTTTAGTAAAAAAGTTGAAGGTTTTTCATCTTTTGTGTTTATTAAAAATAGATCGAGAAAAAGTGTTTGCTGACGTTCTAGATAAAAAAGAAGCCTTTAAAGACTATAAAAACATCTGTTTATGAAAAACGCAAAACTTCAGAGCAATACGTTAAAATTGGGAAAAATAGTGTATTGAACAGTTTGTTGATGATGTGAATTGGTAATTTTAGAAAATATAGATAACGACGAGCGGCAAAAAAGGATCTCTTCGTTTTTTCTGTTACGTTTTTCTTGGGTTTTTTAAATTCCCATTGGGAGAAAGTTTTACTCCAAGATAGGTATAGTTATTGACGATTTCAATGTTTTCATTGCTAACCATAAAATTGTGTTTATCTATTGCTGATTTTCTACTCTTCTTCTGAAATACAATAACTTTGGTTTTAGTTGGATTAATCTTAAGAAGCCAATCCTGACAATATTTTAATAGTCTGTCAAGACTTTGTTACAAACCTTCTGCTGAGGTAGATATTAGAAGTAAATCATCGGCATAAAGTAGACAGTTTAAGTGAGAACCATCTGGTAGTAAGATAGAATCTTTAGCATTGTTATTTAGAATGAAGGGTAGTTCGTTTAGATAAAGGTTAAATAGAGGCGGCGACAGAATACAGCCTTGTCGTACACCTTTATCATAGTTGGAAAATTCTGATCGAGTATAATTGTCTTTCACACAACATATTGAATTTGAATACATGCTGGAAATTATTTTGTAAAAGGAGCCACCTATGTTGTATTTCAACAGTTTGTATAGTAAACCTTGGTGCCAAATTGAGTCAAATGCCTTTTTAAAATCAACAAAACAAGTTACAGGGGGTTACAAGGGGTTACAGGGGGTTATAAGGGGTTGCAAGGGGTTACAGGGGGTTACAGGGGGTTACAAGGGGTTACATGGGGTTACAGGGGGTTACAAGAGGTTACAAGGGGTTACAAGGGGTTACAGGAGGTTACAAGGGGTTATAAGGGGTTACAGGGGGTTAAAAGGGGTTACAAGGGGTTACAGGCGGTTACAAGGGGTTACAGGGGGTTAAAAAAGGTTACAAGGGGTTACACCTCTTCTTCTTTCTTTTAGCACGCTGTCTCGTTTTAGAGGATACGAAGGAGGACGAAGGTAAAGGGGAAGCATGATGTTATCTCTCTTGCCCTGTTCATCAGTGAAAAAGAATCGACATAGATAATAATACTAGAGTCAATTTTAATCTCTCTGCTCAGTTTTCTTGATCTCTACACAATACTATCGTGGAGCCTGAATCCTCGGGGGGTGGACTCCGCATATGAAAGGGGTGGGGATGCTCGTCTTCTCGCTTAGGGGGTGTAAATTTCGGATTTTGGTCTATCTTAGGGTGTTCTGGGCAAAACGCCATCATATTTAGCCGTGAAAGTCTCGTTCAGGGTTGCACGCGAAAAAATATAAACATATACATTTGATATGTATATTTTTAATTCGTTTTACTCCATTCATATAACCCAAGTTTTCTCATTTGTCTGTGTTTTAACATTGTCTCTTTTAGAGGTTTAATTCAAAATTTCCGACGAGCATCCCCACCCCTCTCATATGCGGAGTTCCCTCCCCCCCGGGCCTGAATCTATACCCTGTGTACTTCTTGCATTTCTCTTTCACGATCTCTGCAAAATATTATCTTGGAGCCTCCTTGGGGACAATAATAAGAGAATCTATTGGAAATTCTCTTTTATTAAAAAGAAAATCATTGGATAGTGCAATTCTAGAGCTCTGATTGGCTTAGCCTTCATGTGTAATTTCCGTGTGTAATTTTCAAATAACATTAAATATTCACCCACCATTTGTTGTGTCAGTTGTTGCTTATAATTAATATTCATAAGTCACGTGGACTGACTTTATATCTGATAAAACACCGCATACTAATAAGGGGGAGGTTTTATCAGATATAATAGGGAACTTAAGCACCAGTCTTTCTTGGTACCACGGACGCCAACCGGAAGTATTTTTGCAGCATGACAGCCACTGTGCATGTCAAGACGTTCTTGAGCTGCGGTCACGGACTTAAAAACGCGAGTTTTCAGGTTGAAACCAGAGGTTCAAATTCTGGGTTCTTCGAAGAGTATTCGTCATACAAAAGTACAAATTCTTCCTCTGAAATCATGTTTTCTTTGTAAGAAAGAAACAGAACTTAACGCAAATCCTTGAAAGGCATTTTCAACTGAAAATCCGCGGCCAGCAATGCCGTTCGTGAATCAAGAACCTCTGGTGCTTAAGTTCCCTAAGCACCAACGTTTTTGGGCGATGTGCATGAACAGGAAGGGAGCTTTTTTCTCTTTTAATATCCTTTGACGCCACCAAATTTGTATTGCTAAGAGTCTCTACTATATAGAGACGATTTACCGAAAAGTTTGTTCAAAATCACAGCTCAAGAGTGCAAAAAGTCTAGTTCCGGTTGACGTGCGTCGCTCAAAAACGTCGCTGCTTAAACTCCCTACTGTCATGTGACGATAATTTTTGGCCTTCCAAACACAAATCGGGGAATTAAGCGTGAAGAGAACTCGAGTGACTTCGGCGTCAGAACAACAAGGGGGAAAACTAACTCGCAACTCGCTTGGCTAGCGGGAAAGGAACTCGTCACTATTCCAAGGTACCGGATCTGGTACAACTGGAAACAGGACAGGACTTAAACTAGGACTTCAACAGTTTAATCTTCAGCTCGTTAACGTAACTTGTACAATCAATTAAATCCGCAATGTAAAATCGTACAAGCATATAACTCCGCAATGTAAATCGTACAAGCATCACTGAAGCATGTACAACCGCAATGTAAATCGAAAAACAGGAATAACAGTGCTCTATTTATACTAAGCGATCAACTTATTACGACATCACAAAACAAATGGAAAGAAGGCTGAATAAAATCAGCTGAACAGCGAAAACAAATCTGAATAAATTCAGCTTTAACTCATATGTTAAACTAAATAACTCAAAATTAAATGTCAGTCAAGCAAGTGAATTTAGGAAATTTACAAAGAAAGCTGTTTAAAAAAATTAGAATTTCCTTTGCTCAGGATTCCGTAAAATGTCAAAACTAAAAACTACGAACGGTTGGTATTTAAACAGGCGAAAGGTCTAGTTATTCAGTGACTAAGCTGTATATCTATTCAGAAACAAATTATCCTTTTAAAAGTAAACATTGAAGTAAAATGTGTATAATTTAGGGAACTAAAGCAACTCAATGCAAATTCAATGTAAATTACGGCTAACACAACTTCAAAGGGAATATTTAAAAGCTAGATATGAAATTCGAATCAAACAAAGAATACATGGGAAATCTCTCCTTGCAGTCACTGCACGTGATGTATTATCGACCATTTAATAGGTCAATGGGCTTATGAATTATTAATACGTTTTTGAAGCTGATTTTATAACAAGTCCTCAGTGTGCCAATTTTTCAATCAGTGTACTATTTCTGGCGTCCTTTCAGATGAATGGAAACCATTAGCCTGCGTGCAAGCTCTCCAATTATGGCAAGCGAAGTGAGCCGCGAGAGAACACGCCAACGCCCTTCGCACTCGCATCTCCTTTCGCGTGCGTTTCTCGCGTGAATTCTCTCGAATCCCCCAAATGGAGAGGTTGCTCGCGGGCTAGGAAACAGTGTGTACGCTTATATTTGAAAAGCTATCGTCCCATTTCGATCGCTCCTGTCGTAGGTTTCGAGAGAATCATTTCAACCAACTTTATAGTTATCTTACTGAAAATAACTTTATTTTGAGTTGTCAATCAGTTTTCAGATCTCGTCCTTCTACTTCTATTGCTCTGCTTAAAGCTACAGACAACTGGGTATACAAACATAGATCAAGGAAATGTAAACCGAGTTGTTATTTAGATCTTAAGTAAAGTTTTGATACCGTTAATCACGATATTCTCTTATCGAAGTTAAAAATAACGGGTATTGACGGTATTTCACATAGCCATATAACGTAAATATACTTTCATTAACGACAACATTCGAGTCATTAACATTATCTTGAAAATCATTTGGGACAATAGACAAACATTTAAGTGCAAATGCTATTCATTAACATTTTTTATGACACTGTTGGCAATTCAGTTTCATTCCTGGACAGCTTTAAAATGGATAAATGATGAACAGCAAAAGGTGTACAAGGGGTGTGGCGGTTTGAGGTGGTTACAGGGGGTCACAAGGGTTTACGGGAAGACACAAGAGGTTACAAGGGTATTTGAGCGCAAAATGAAGCTAGGCTTAAGTGCTCAAAGTAGATAGGACACCATTAAGGCCAAAAAAATAAATGGAAAAAAGGTCGGTCCCAGGGCCGATCTATGAGGTATCCCGAAAACCACAAAAAGCAGATCAGCCACCATTAAATGAGACAAATTGTTTCCTGTTCCCCAAATCTCCTCTGATCCACTGTGTGAGGTACCACAAAGACTAGCCTCAAATTAACCTTGGTGATAAACATCTGGTAAAAACGCACAGAGGAAAATAACTTTGAACTTGACGTTTCGTCTGCGCACATACATTTTTGGGTAACCGTGATATCGCTGCAGTTTCTGTGTTATTTCTTATCACACTTCGTTGGCAAAAAATAGCTGAAGTATTTACATCAAAAGCTTTCCGCAGGAAAGGAACAGCAGCATTAACAAACATATATAACTATAATCAGGGCAATATTGAGCAACAATCGAAAACAACTTTCGACACAATAAATTACAAAGAAAATCACTTTCCTTCTACTACTGCCACTACAGCTAGTACCACCCGGTTACAACGGCCACTAAAAAAGCTACTTCGGGAACTACCCGCACTACAGCTAATACAGTATGACTACAGCAGCTTGTACTATAAACGGCTCCTACAACACCTACCACAGCTACCCTTGAGTATCCTTATCACTTTTGTGTAGGATTTCCAGCCTCCGGTGGGGTGGGGGAGGAGGGGGGTTAAGCTCTTTCTGGTTCTCACGACATTTCATGGGGCCATACATGGATCCCTGACCGCTAAAGGAGCACTGTCTGTGTTTGTTTTTGTCGTGAATGGAGTTGAATTTATATTCAAGGATATAGTTGTGTCAGTTGTGAAAGGTATTGTTGCAAATGTAAATTCCACCCTTTGTTAATAGCTTGTGTTTGATAGTTTTATTTTGATTCCGATATACAGAAAAACAGGCAGGGAAGTATGTCTCATTTTAGATCGCAACCTCACAAACATCACACGTGCATGTGATCAAGGTGTCTTGAAGGGGGATGAAAGCTTCCAGCATGTCTCGATCGCATTAAAATCATTTCGGTAAGTTATGCTTTCCTATAGAGTCAGAAATATCGAAGTAAGTTTACATTTCTCAGGGACTCATTAAAATATCTCTCATGTCTTATAGCTGCTTTTTGAAAGTAGCCTGCGAATACAGCCGTCTCTACTCGTTCATCGCTGTTAGAGACGTCTGCGCCTCAGTGACAGAAATTTCATACTTATGACGTAAAATCTGTCCGTAATCTGCTCACGACCTCTGTCTGGTCGACATAGTAATTATTTTGTTTTAGCTATTGTTTAGGAATGACAAACAAGATACAAAAGACCACAGAGGTCAAAGCAATGTTAAAGTGATGCAGTCATTATTCGTGGAATATATCCTTCTTTTTAAGAATCATCTGAGTCTGACCCAGCTCGTTCACAAAGAACTCAAAACTTTACCATGATAGACCAGGAGAAACATGAACTCCACAATTTTTTATTTGGAACCCTCATAACTAACAGATTAATAAAATTATGTTATGTCATCAGCATGACATTTCTGTCACCAAGTGATGAGGAGCCGGGAAAGGCAGCTGTATTTACAGGCTAATAGAACAAAGCACACAAAAGTGATAGATGGTGTTATGTGGTGTTAATTAGCTTAGTTAAGTGGTAAGTTATTCCAACATGTAATTGAAATGTCAACCTCTGGATAGTAGAAATCTGGAGCCTTCCAGGGTTGACTTGACTTGACTTAGTATATTTCCCACCTAATATTTGTCAGACATCTTGTAACGTGCTCTCATTGATGGGCATCTGTCAGTCTAGGTCTGGGGTAGATGTCCATACAGCCTCATACTGATACATTGAAAATTTGTTAAGTACGTGTAGAATACACTTATACCTCCTGTAAGTGACCACCAAAAATGCAAAGATTTAGCTCAGTGGAGTCAAACCACAGGGGACCTTTAGAAAAGTCATCCAATGGAGTCTATTGGATCCATTGGAAACACATCGAGTCCACCAGAGTTATCGGAAGTCTAGTTGTGAGATAAAAGCATAAGTCTTGTTCTTTAAATGCCATGAAATGGGAATGAGCCCTGCAAAGCAAGCGTGCTAAAAGTAAATCAAGCTTGCTACAAGTGTATATGTTTTGTTCTTGTTTTTTTATATTTTCTTAAGGTAGGTGAACATAGTTTTCTGGGCAGTCAGTGGTAACTCGCATGATGGCGCATAGACATACAAACTTGGCGGCGAAAAAAGCAATGGTACACAGAAGATGATTTCTCAAAATCTACCCGTTAAAATGTTGTGATATTTGGCAGAATTTTGACTTTTATTGTATTTATTTTTAAATAATGAGAACTTTAAAATGGAAGTTGAAAAGACGAATTTTGTGATACATTTAATAATTACATTACAATTATATAATAATACTGTATTGATTATCTAAAAACCGGTCTGTTAAAATTTGGTCAAATAAGTTTCAAATATTAATAATTAATTATAGTAAGCTGTGTGCAAGTTTATAGGAAAATCTAATGAGTGCATTTTATGTAAACTTAGCAAAAGTGAAATTTTAAGGTTGTATTCAATCATTGCCATGGAAACAACAAAAACATCACATTAACCTGTCAATCGAAATCTTTCATCAGTATACTTTAATTCACTTGCCAAGTTTCAGCTTGTGACCTGCAACCTTTCTCTAGCCATGATTTGGCAAATGACATATACTTACAAACTGCCTAAACTGTGTTCAGCCACCTTAAACATATTTTATTGATGAAGTTTGCCCTAAGGATTAAAAAACTAATCAAGGGGGCTCACTTCAAAATAACATTAAGTAACAAAATTTCATTTAATAGTTATTAGTCAAAGCGGTAGCGAAACAAAGAGGATATTAAAGGAATGCTATAGCAGGTAGATTAATGCATATTTAGGTACTTTTATAGAATCTCACCAATTCTGGACTGAACATGAAAAAATAGATCATTATTTTGCTCAGGAGACGGTGAAGGTGATTCAAAAAGAAAAACTGATATAATTTTTGCTTTAGACAAAGAAGACCACTTTTCAGCAAATTAATATGCAAGCAGTGGAGGACAACAGATTAGTTCTAGGGGTAGAATAAAGTGGAGATTCAAGAAAAAAATGCTTAACTGTCTCGTCTTTTAAACCACAAAAACAAACGGGACTTTCTTCCACAACCTATTTTAAAAAGATGATAGTTAAGCGCTTAAGTTTCTGATGGTAAACGAGTGTGGAAAACTGCATTAAATCTGTCAACAGCAAAATCATAAGTAGCATTATAACTAGCCACATTGTAAAAGGAAAATAAGACCTTTTAAAAAGAACCAATGGATTCAAGACAACGTATGTCCAAATTAAGGTCATTTCATCAGTTCATATACTGATAAAAGCTTTCGATTGACAGATAAAATGTGACGTTTTTGTTGTTTCCATGGCAACATGAACAATTAAATACAACCTCAAAATTTCACTTTTGCTCAGTTTACATAAAATGAGCTCATTACATTTTCCTAAAAACTTCCACACAGCTTACTATAATTAATTATTAATACTTAAAACTTATTTGACCAAATTTTAACCAACGGGTTTTTAGACAATCAATAACATAATTGTACTCTAATTATTAAATGTATCACAAAATTCCTCTGCTCATCATCATCTCGTCATCCCTAGTCATCCCTAGTCATCCCTAGTCATCCCTAATCATCCCAGTCATCCCTACTCATACCAGTCATTCCTAGTCATCCCTAGTCATCCCAGTCATCACTAGTCATCCCAATCATCCTTAGTCATCCCTAGTCATCCCAGTCATCCCTAGTCATCTCTAGTCGTGCCTCGTCACCCCTAGTCATCCTTAGTCATCCCAGTCATCCCTAGTCATGCATAGTCATCCCTAGTCTTCCCTAGTCATCCCATTCATCCCTAGTAATCCAAATCATTCCTAGTCATCGCTAGTCATCCCAGTCATCCCTACTCCTCCCTAGTCAGCCAAATCATCCCTAGTCATCCCTAGTCATCCCAGTCATCCAAATCATCCCTAGTTATCCCTAGTCATCCCTAGTCATCCCAGTCATCCCTAGTCATCCCTAGTCATCTCAGTCATCCCTAGTCATCCCTAAGCATCCCAGTCATCCTAGTCATCCCTAGTCATCTCTAGTCATCCCAGATATCCCAAGTTATCCCTAGTCATCCCAGTCATCCTTAGTCATCCCTGACATCCCTATTCATCCCAGTCAGCCCTAGTCATCCCTAGTCATCCCAGTCATCCCTACTCATCCCTATTCATCCCAGTCATGCCTAGTCATCCCTAGTCATCCCTAATCATCCCAGTCATCCCTAATCATCCCTAATCATTCCAGTCATCCCTAGTCATCCCAGTCATTCCTAGTCATCCCTAGTCATCCCAGTCACCCCTAGTCATCCCTAATAATCCCAGTCATCCCAGTCATCCCTAGTCATCTCTAGTCATCCCAGACATCCCAAGTTATCCATACTCATCCCAGTCATCCTTAGTCATCCCTATTCACCCCTATTCATCCCTATTCATCCCAGTCATCCCTAGCCATCCCTAGTCATCCCACTCATACCTAATAATCCCTAGTCATCCCAGTCATCCTTAGTCATCCCTAGTCATCCCAGTCATCCCTAGTCATCCCTAGTCATCCCTAGTCATCCCAGTAATCCCTAGTCATCCCTAGTCATCCCTAGTGATCCCAGTCATCCCTAGTCATCCCTAGTCATCCCAGTCATCCCTAGTCATCCCTAGCCATCCCTAGTCATCCCAGTCATCCCTAGTCATCCCTAGCCATTCCTAGTCATCCCTAGTCATCCCAGTCATCCCTAGTCATCCCTAGTCATCCCAGTCATCCCTAGTCATCCCTGGTCATCCCTGGTCATCCCAGTCATCCTTACTCATCCCTAGTCATCCCTGGTTATCCCAGTCATCCCTAGTCATCCCTAGTAATCCCTAGTCATCCCAGTCATCCCTAGTCATTCCCAGTCATCCCTAGCCATCTTTAGTAATCCCTAGTCATCCCAGTCATGCCTAGTCATTTCTAGTCATCTTAGTCATCCCTAGTCATCCCTAGTCATCCCAGTCATCCCTAGTCATCCCTAGTCATCCCAGTAATCCTTTGTCATCCCTAGTCATCCCTAGTCATCCTTAGACCTCCCAGTCATCCCTAGTCATCCCAGTCATCCCTAGTCATCCCTAGTCATCCCTAGTCATCCCGAGTCATCCCAGTCATCCCTAATCATCTCTAGTCATCCCTAGTCATCCCTAGTCATCCCTGGTTATCCCAGTCGTCCCTAGTCATCCCCAGTCATCCCTAGTCATCCCTAGTCATCCCAGTAATCCCTAGTCATTCCCAGTCATCCCTAGCCATTCCTAGTCATCCCTAGCCATTCCTAGTCATCCCTAGTCATCCCTAGTCATCCCTAGTCATCCTAGTCATCCCTAGTCATCCCTGGTCATCCCAGTCCTCCTTACTCATCCCTAGTCATCCCTGGTTATCCCAGTCATCCCTAGTCATCCCTAGTCATCCCTAGTCATCCCAGTCATCCCTAGTCATTCCCAGTCATCCCTAGCCATCTTTAGTAATCCCTAGTCATCCCAGTCATGCCTAGTCATTTCTAGTCATCTTAGTCATCCCTAGTCATCCCAGTCATCCCTAGTCATTCCTAGTCATCCCAGTAATCCTTTGTCATCCCTAGTCATCCCTAGTCATCCTTAGACCTCCCAGTCATCCCTAGTCATCCCAGTCATCCCTAGTCATCCCTAGTCATCCCTAGTCATCCCTAGTCATCCCGAGTCATCCCAGTCATCCCTAATCATCTCTAGTCATCCCTAGTCATCCCTGGTTATCCCAGTCGTCCCTAGTCATCCCCAGTCATCCCTAGTCATCCCTAGTCATCCCAGTAATCCCTAGTCATTCCCAGTCATCCCTAGCCATTCCTAGTCATCCCTAGTCATCCCTAGTCATCCCTAGTCATCCCTGGTCATCCCAGTCCTCCTTACTCATCCCTAGTCATCCCTGGTTATCCCAGTCATCCCTAGTCATCCCTAGTCATCCCTAGTCATCCCAGTCATCCCTAGTCATTCCCAGTCATCTCTAAACATCTCTAGTAATCCCTAGTCATCCCAGTCATGCCTAGTCATTTCTAGTCATCTTAGTCATCCCTAGTCATCCCTAGTCATCCCAGTCATCCCTAGTCATCCCTAGTCATCCCTAGTCATCCCTAGTCATCCCTAGTCATCCCAGTAATCCTTTGTCATCCCCAGTCATCCCTAGTCATCCTTAGACCTCCCAGTCATCCCTAGTCATCCGTAGTCATCCCAGTCATCCTTAGTCATCCCTAGTCATCCCTAGTCATCCCTACTCATCCCTAGTCATCCCTAGTCATCCCTAGTCATCCCAGTCATCCCTAGTCATCCCGAGTCATCCCAGTCATCCCTAGTCATCCCAGTCATCCCTAGTCATCCCTAGTCATCCCTGGTTATCCCAGTCATCCCTAGTCATCCCTAGTCATCCCAGTCATCCCTAGTCATCCCTAGTCATCCCAGTAATCCTTTGTCATCCCTAGTCATCCCTAGTCATCCCTAGACCTCCCAGTCATCCCTAGTCATCCGTAGTCATCCCAGTCATCCTTAGTCATCCCTAGTCATCCCTAGTCATCCCTAGTCATCCCGAGTCATCCCAGTCATCCCTAATCATCTCTAGTCATCCCTAGTCATCCCTGGTTATCCCAGTCGTCCCTAGTCATCCCCAGTCATCCCTAGTCATCCCAGTAATCCCTAGTCATTCCCAGTCATCCCTAGCCATTCCTAGTCATCCCTAGTCATCCCTAGTCATCCCTAGTCATCCTAGTCATCCCTAGTCATCCCTGGTCATCCCAGTAATCCTTACTCATCCCTAGTCACCCCTGGTTATCCCAGTCATCCCTAGTCATCCCTAGTCATCCCTAGTCATCCCAGTCATCCCTAGTCATTCCCAGTCATCTCTAGCCATCTCTAGTAATCCCTAGTCATCCCAATCATGCCTAGTTATTTCTAGTCATCATAGTCATCCCTAGTCATCCCTAGTCATCCCAGTCATCCCTAGTCATCCCTAGTCATCCCTAGTCATCCCTAGTCATCCCTAGTCATCCCTAGTCATCCCAGTAATCCTTTGTCATCCCCAGTCATCCCTAGTCATCCTTAGACCTCCCAGTCATCCCTAGTCATCCGTAGTCATCCCAGTCATCCTTAGTCATCCCTAGTCATCCCTAGTCATCCCTAGTCATCCCTAGTCCTCCCAGTCATCCCTAGTCATCCCTAGTCATCCCTAGTCATCCCAGTAATCCTTTGTCATCCCCACTCATCCCTAGTCATCCTTAGACCTCCCAGTCATCCCTAGTAATCCCTAGTCATCCCTAGTCATCCCTAGTCATCCCAGTCATCCCTAGTCATCCCGAGTCATCCCAGTCATCCCTAGTCATCCCAGTCATCCCTAGTCATCCCTAGTCATCCCTGGTTATCCCAGTCATCCCTAGTCATCCCTAGTCATCCCTAGTCATCCCAGTCATCCCTAGTCATCCCTAGTCATCCCAGTAATCCTTTGTCATCCCCAGTCATCCCTAGTGATCCTTAGACCTCTCAGTCATCCCTAGTCATCCGTACTCATCCCAGTCATCCCTAGTCATCCCTAGTCATCCCTAGTCATTCCAGTCATCCCTAGTCATCCCTAGTCATCCCTAGTCATCCCTGGTTATCCCAGTCATCCCTAGTCATCCCTAGTCATCCCTAGTCATCCCTAGTCATCCCAGTCATCCCTAATCATTCTCAGTCATCCCTAGCCATTCCTAGTCATCCCTAGTCATCCCTAGTCATCCCAGTCATCCCTAGTCATCCCTAGTCATCCCAGTCATCCCTAGTCATCCCTGGTTATCCCAGTCATCCCTAATCATCCCTAGTCATCCCTAATCATCCCAGTTATCGCTAGTCATTCCCAGTCATCTCTAGCCATCTCTAGTAATCCCTAGTCATCCCAGTCATGCCTAGTCATTTCTAGTCATCTTAGTCATCCCTAGTCATCCCTAGTCATCCCAGTCATCCCTAGTCATCCCTAGTCATCCCTAGTCATCCCTAGTCATCCCAATCATCCCTAGTCATCCCTAGTCATCCCAGTAATCCTTTGTCATTCCCGGTCATCCCTAGTCATCCTTAGTCCTCCCAGTCATCCCTAGTCATTCGTAGTCATCCCAGTCATCCCTAGTCATCCCTAGTCATCCTAGTCATCCCTAATCATCCCTAGTCATCCCTAGTCATCCTTAGTCATCTCTAGTCATCCCAGTCATCCCTAGTCATCCCAGTCATCCCTAGTCATCCTAGTCATCCCTAATCATTACAGTCATCCCTAGTCATCCCCAGTCACCCCTAGTCATCCCAGTCATCTCTAGTCATCCTAGTCATCCGTAGTCATCCCAGTCATCCCAAGTCATCCTTAGTCATCCCCAGTCATCCCTAGTTATCCCAGTCATCCCTAGTCATCCCTTGTCATCCTTAGTCATCCCAGTAATCCCCAGTAATCTCTAGTCATCCCTAGTTATCCCTAGTCATCCCAGTCATCCCTAGTCATCCCAGTCATCCCTAGTCATCCCTAGTCATCCCAGTCATCCCTCGTCATCCCTAGTCTTCCCTAGTCATCCCTAGTCATCCCAATCATCCCTAGTCATCCCTAGTCATCCCAGTAATCCTTTGTCATCCCCGGTCATCCCTAGTCATCCTTAGTCCTCCCAGTCATCCCTAGTCATTCGTAGTCATCCCAGTCATCCCTCGTCATCCCTAGTCATCCCAGTCATCCCTAATCATCCCTTGTCATCCCTAGTCATCCTTAGTCGTCTCTAGTCATCCCAGTCATCCGTAGTCATCCCAGTCATCCGTAGTCATTCCTAGTCATCCCCGTCATCCCTAGTCATCCCTAGTCATCCCAGTCATCCCTAGTCATCCCTAGTCATCCCTGGTCATCCCAGTCATCCTTACTCATCCCTAGTCATCCCTGGTTATCCCAGTCATCCCTAGTCATCCCTAGTCATGGCTAGTCATCCCAGTCATCCCTAGTCATTCCCAGTCATCTGTAGGCATCTCTAGTAATCCCTAGTCATCCCAGTCATGCCTAGTCATTTCTAGTCATCTTAGTCATCCCTGGTCATCCCTAGTCATCCCAGTCATCCCTAGTCATCCCTAGTCATCCCTAGTCATCCCAGTCATCCCTAATCATCCCTAGTCATCCCTAGTTATCCCTGGTTATCCCAGTTATCCCTAGTCATCCCTTGTCATCCCTAGTCATCCCAGTCATCCCTAGTGATTCCCAGTCATCCCTAGCCATTCCTAGTCATCCCTTGTCATCCCTAGTCATCCCAGTCATCCCTAGTCATCCCTAGTCATCCCAGTCATCTCTAGTCATTCCCAGTAATCCCTAATGATGCTTTACCTATTTCTTTTACTCAAATCTTTCAAGCTGGAAACCAGATTCATCAATATTCAACAAGATACTGTGACTTTTACCGACCTCACACCTGTAGAACTAATATTAAAAAATTTTCGATCCTGTTTCAAGGTCCTAGAATATGGAATTCATTACTAAACGACATCAAAAATGCCCCGTCTTTTAGTATATTCAAGCGTGTGATCAAACCATTTTTAAGGGTCAGACAGAATGCAACCTAAATACCTTAACACCTCATATCTATATTTTCCTCTAAACACACTTATATACTTAAATAAACGACTTTTTTCTTTATTTCTTAAAATGCCGCCTAGTATTTAAATTGCCCGTGGGGAAAAATCTCTATTCCTCATAAGCTCGGCTTCTCGAAGATTTCCCCGCCACAGTCACTCCTCCCAAGTAATGCACAAATTTTAAATTTAATGTTAGTTAACCTATTTATTATCGTTTTTATTCTGCTTGTAATTCATTGTGTGTGGCAAAATAATAAAATAAATAAAATAAATAAAATAATCTTCCCTAGTCATCCCAGTTATCCCTAGTCATCCCTAGTCATCCCAGTCATCCCTAGACATTCCCAGTCATCCCTAGTCATCCCTAGTCATCCCAGTCATCCCTAGTCATCCCAGTGATCCTTAGTCATTCCCAGTCATCCCCAGTCATCCCTAGTCCTTCCAGTCATCCCTAGTCATCCCTTGTCATCCTAGTGATACCTAGTCATCCCTAGTCATCCCTGGTCATCCCAGTCATCTTTAGTCATCCCTAGTAATCCCTAGTCATTCCTAGTCATCCCTAGTCATCCCTAGTCATCCCAGTTATCCCTAGTCATCCATAGTCATCCCAGTCATCCCTAGTCATTCCCAGTCATCCCTTGTCATCCCTAGTCATCCCTAGTCATCCCAGTCATCCCTAGTAATCCCTAGTCATCCCAGTCATCCCTAGTTATTCCCAGTCATCCCTAGTCATCCCAGTCATCCCTAGTCATCCCTAGTCATCCCACTCATCCCTAGTCATCCCTGGTCATCCCAGTCATCCTTACTCATCCCTAGTCATCCCTGGTTATCCCAGTCATCCCTAGTCATCCCAAGTCATCCCTAGTCATCCCAGTCATCCCTAGTCATTCCCAGTCATCCCTAGCCATTCCTAGTCATCCCTAGTCATCCCTAGTCATCCCAGTCACCCCTAGTCATCCCTAGTCATCCCTGCTCATCCCAGTCATCCTTACTCATCCCTAGTCATCCCTGGTTATCCCAGGCATCCCTAGTCATCCCTAGTCATCCCTAGTCATCCTAGTCATCCCTAATCATTGCAGTCATCCCTAATCATCGCAGTCATCCCTAGTCATCCCCAGTCACCCCTAGTCATCCCAGTCATCTCTAGTCATCCTAGTCATCCGTAGTCATCCCAGTCATCCCAAGTCATCCTTAGTCATCTCAAGTCATCCTTAGTCATCCCCAGTCATCTCTAGTCATCCCAGTCATCCCTAGTCATCCCTAGTCATCCTTAGTCATCCCAGTAATCCCTAGTCATCTCTAGTCATCCCTAATCATCCCAGTAATCCCTAGTCATCCCTAGTCATACCAGTCATGCTTAGCCATCCCTAGTCATCCCTAGTCATCCTAGTCATCCCTAGTCATCCCTAGTCATCCTAGTAATCCGTAGTCATTGAGGTCATCCCTTGTCATCCCTAGTCACCCCTAGTCATCCCAGTCATCTTTAGTCATCCTAGTCATCCCTAGTCATCCCAGTAATCCCTACTCATCCCTAGTCACCCCAGTCATCCCTGGTCATCCCTAATCATCCCTTGTCATCCCCGTAATCCCTAGTCATCGTAGTCATCCTTAGTCATCCCCAGTCATCTCCAGTCATCCCAGTCATCCCTAGTCATCCCTAGTCATCCTTAGTCATCCCAGCAATCCCTCGTCATCTCTAGTCATCCCTAATCATCCCAGTAATCCCTTGTCATCCCTAGTCATCCCAGTCATGCTTAGCTCTCCCTAGTCATCTTAGTCATCCTAGTCATCCCTAGTCATCCCTTGTCATCTTAGTAATCCGTAGTCATTGAGGTCATCCCTGGTCATCCCTAGTCACCCCTAGTCATCGCAGTCATCTTTAGTCATCCTAGTCATCCCTAGTCATCCCAGTAATCCCTAGTCATCCCTAGTCACCCCAGTCATCCCCAGTCATCCCTTATCATCCCTAGTCATCCCAGTTATCCCTAGTCATCCCAGTAATCCCTAGTCATCCCTAGTCATCCCTAATCATCCATAGTCATCCCTTGTCATCCCAGTCATCCTTACTCATCCCTAGTCATCCCTGGTTATCCCATTCATCCCTAGTCAACCCAAGTCATCCCTAGTCATCCCAGTCATCCCTAGTCATTCCCAGTCATCCCTAGTTATTCTTAGTCATCCCTAGTCATCCCTAGTCATCCCAGTCATCCCTAGTCATCCCTAGTCATGCCTGCTCATCCGAGTCATCCTTACTCATCCCTAGTCATTCCTGGTTATCCCAGTCATCCCTAGTCATCCCTAGTCATCTCTAGTCATCCCAGACATCCCAAGTTATCCATACTCATCCCAGTCATCCTTAGTCATCCCTATTCACCCCTATTCATCCCTATTCATCTCAGTCATCCCTAGCCATCCCTAGTCATCCCTAGTCATCCCACTCATACCTAATAATCCTTACTCATCCCAGTCATCCTTAGTCATCCCTAATCATCCCAGTCATCCTAGTCATCCCTAGTTATCTCTAGTCATCCCAGATATCCCAAGTTATCCCTAGTCATCCCAGTCATCCTTAGTCATCCCTGACATCCCTATTCATCCCAGTCAGCCGTAGTCATCCCTAGTCATCCCAGTCATCCCAGTAATCCCTAGTCATCCCTAGTCATCCCTATTCATTCCAGTCATGCCTAGTCATCCCTAGTCATCCCTAATCATCCCAGTCATCCCTTATCATCTCTAATCATTCCAGTCATCTCTAGTCATCCCAGTCATTCCTAGTCATCCCTAGTCATCCCAGTCACCCCTAGTCATCCCTAATCATCCCAGTCATCCCAGTCATCCCTAGTCATCTCTAGTCATCCCAGACATTTTAAGTTATCCATACTCATCCCAGTCATCCTTAGTCTTCCCTATTCACCCCTATTCATCCCTATTCATCCCAGTCATCCCTAGCCATTCCTAGTCATCCCTAGTCATACCACTCATTCCTAATAATCCCTAGTCATCCCAGTCATCCTTAGTCATCCCTAGTCATCCTAGTCATCACTAGTTATCCCTAGTCATCCCTAGTCATCCCAGTAATCCCTAGTCATCCCTAGTCATCCCTAGTCATCCCAGTCATCCCTAGTCATCCCTAGTCATCCCAGTCATCCCTAGTCATCCCTAGTCATCCCTAGTCATTCCAGTAATCCCTAGTCATCCCTAGTCATCCCTAGCCATTCCTAGTCATCCCTAGTCATCACTAGTCATCCCAGTCATCCCTAGTCATCCCTAGTCATCCCAGTCATCCCTAGTCATCCCTGGTCATCCTAGTCATCCTTACTCATCCCTTGTCATCCCTGGTTATCTCAGTCATCCCTAGTCATCCCTAGTCATCCCAGTCATCCCTAGTGATCCCTAGTCATCCCAGTAATCCTTTGCCATCCCCAGTCATCCCTAGTCATCCTTAGCCCTCTCAGCCATCCCTAGTCATCCCAGTCATCCCTAGTCATCCCAGTCATTCCTAGTCATCCCTAGTCATCCCAGCCACCCTTAGTCATCCCTAATCATCCCAGTCATCCCAGTCATCCCTAGTCATCTCTACTCATCCCAGACATTCCAAGTTATCCATACTCATCCCAGTCATCCTTAGTCATCCCTATTCACCCCTATTCATCCCTATTCATCCCAGTCATCCCTAGCCGTTCCTAGTCATCCCTAGTCATCCCACTCATACCTAATAATCCCTAGTCATCCCAGTCATCCGTAGTCATCCCTAGTCATCCCAGTCATCACTAGTCATCCCTAGTCATTCCTAGTCATCCCAGTAATCCCTAGTCATCCCTAGTCATCCCTAGTCATCCCAGTCATCCCTAGTCATCCCTAGTCATCCCAGTCATCCCTAGTCATCCCTAGTCATCCTTAGTCATCCCAGTAATCCCTAGTCATCCCTAGTCATCCCTACCCATTCCTAGTCATCCCTAGTCATCCCTAGTCATCCCTAGTCATCACTAGTCATCCCAGTCATCCCTAGTCATCCCTAGTTATCCCAGTCATCCCTAGTCATCCCTACTCATCCCAGTAATCCTTTGCCATACCCAGTCATCCCTAGTCATCCTTAGACCTCCCAGTTATCCCTAGTGATCCCTAGTCATCCCTAGTCATCCCAGGCATCCTTAATCATCCCTAGTCATCCCCAGTCATCCCTAGTCATCCCTGGCTATCCCAGTCATCCCTAGTCATCCCTAGTCATCCCTAGTCATCCCAGTAATCCCTAGTCATTTCCAGTCATCCCTAGCCATTCCTAGTCATCCCTAGTCATCCCTAGTCATCCCTACTCATCCCTGGTCATCCCAGTCATCCTTCCTCATCCCTAGTCATCCCTGGTTATCCCAGTCATCCCTAGTCATCCCTAGTCATGCCTAGTCATCTCAGTCATCCCTAGTCATTCCCAGTCATCTCTAGCCATCTCTAGTAATCCCTAGTCATCCCAGTCATGCCTAGTCATTTCTAGTCATCTTAGTCATCCCTGGTCATCCCTAGTCATCCCAGTCATCCCTAGTCATCCCTAGTCATCCCTAGTCTTCCCAGTCATCCCTAATCATCCCTAGTCATCCCTGGTTATCCCAGTCATCCCTAGTCATCCCTAGTCATCCCTAGTCATCCCAGTCATCCCTAGTGATTTCCAGTCATCCCTAGCCATTCCTAGTCATCCCTAGTCATCCCTAGTCATCCCAGTCATCCCTAGTCATCCCTAGTCATCCCAGTCATCCGTAGTCATCCTTGGTGATCCTAGTCATCCCTAGTCATCCCTGGTTATCCCAGTCATCCCTAGTCATCCCTAGTCATCCCAGTCATCCCTAGTCATCCATAGTCATCCCTAGTCTTCAGGGCGGAAAAACGTTCTGCGCAAGCTTCTGCGCATCCCTTATCGCAGGCTCAAGGCGAGCTTTTCTGTGTGGTGACTGTGTTTGTTTGTTGGTGGAGTTCTGAGTGAAATGCACGAGGTGCGAACGTTTGCTCCCTGTAAAGCATTAATTTTTTATTTGACATCTTTGCTCTTTTTTCGTCGCTTGAAAATTACTTTGGATTCAGAACAACCAATGTTAAAGGAAAAGCGGATCATTCCGTCAGTCTGAGGTGGAATAAAAGGTTTTGAACATTTCCAAAGAGGCGAGTATTTTTTCCGATTGTGCATCCGATTAATTTTATGAGTTGATTTCGCCGGGTTGAATTAATTAAAATCCGCTTTATTCTGTTATTAGTAGTTACGGTTACTTTTTTTACATGCCCAGATTTATTACCTTCGCAGAACCAGCTTTATCTTTGTCTTCAGTCAAAGAACCATATTGCTGTTATAACGCATCAGAGTGAACAAACTTGTACGCTTATTAAACTTTCTCGGAAATAGAAGGCAAGCAAGCCTACTCAAGATCATTTTTCTGTTGCTCAAGTTATAATAGTCAGAGTTTTTTTCATTTTTCATTACACAGTTTTGTTTTCCAGTGCACTGTGAAAGTTTCTGTTTTTTCTGAAGATTAACTTTCTCAACGCAAATTGTCCTTTTCACTCGCTGTGAAGTAGAGAACAACAACTGCCGGCAGTAACTTCAAAACAATTGACTCTTTTCCCGTAAACAATTGCTGCAGCTGGATTTGACTGAGGTGAGCAAAACACTGACCCTTATGTGCAATTTTCTGTATTTTCTAATGATCGGCTGAGTTTAATTTGCTTAAACGAAGACCCTCGCATGGACCACTTAAGCTTATTGAAAATAGCTAAATGGTGAATCATGGCTTGGCTGCCAAGTTGCAACTGATCTTTTGCTTTTAAGAACTTTAGGTAGGTTGTTTTCGTACAGAAAATTCCTTTCTTCATTGTCAGCAAGAAGTTTTTGAAATAATGTAACTTTAACTTAGTTTGAAGGAAATACTACTTACGAGTAGGTTTTTGACAGATGTTATGCATCAACTTGACAACACAAAGCAAGATTTATATATCTGCGCGAAACGAGTAAGTTTAAAAAACTATAGTTGCTTTGAAACCGATTTTTGGGAAGATTTTAGTAGATAAATATTGACCTTTTTTCTAACCACATATCAACGCAATAACTTCTACATTGAGGATTTTGTTTATATTTTAGTGATCTGCGAAACTACGAGTGTCCGATCGAGCGAGGGTTTTAAAATATCAGCTCGAGTGCAACAAAGTTCAGTGACTTCAAACACATTGTGGGCAAGCGTTAATTTTTTTGGGCAAATCACTGTCCAAAGATATGTTGTTTTTGTGTCCACTGTGGAGCTCCGGACCTTATATATCCAGGAACTTCCTTATATGAACACATTTTGTGAATGCATCTTGAAAAAAATCGGACCTACGCATGCACATTTCCAGTACAACGCAAGGAAATTAAAGTCGTTTAAGTCAGTTTTACTATGAGGTATTCTTCGAGAAAATTAAGTAACGACAAGGTTATAACCACAGCTTGCAACTTTTGAAGACAAATTGCCTGTTCTTTCCAGGTTATGAGTGGAAACATTTTATTTTTAGGCAATAAAATATTTGAAATCCCGCCATTTTTTCAAACCCGGTCAGGGGATCTCGGCAAAAAAGTTCACGCATGCTCATTACGTTTTTCCGCCCTGAATCCCTAGTCATCCCTAGTCATCTTAGTCATCCCTAGTCATCCCTAGTCATCCCAGTAATCCTTTGTCATCCCCGGTCATCCCTAGTCATCCTTAGTCCTCCCAGTCATCCCTAGTCATTCGTAGTCATCCCAGTCATCCCTAGTCATCCCCAGTCATCCCAGTCATTTCTAATCATCCCTTGTCATCCCTAGTCATCCTTAGTCATCTCTAGTCATCCTAGTCATCCGTAGTCATCCCAGTCATCCCTAGTCATTCCTAGTCATCCCCGTCATCCCTAGTCATCCCTAGTCATCCCAGTCATCCCTAGTCATCCTAGTCATCCCTAATCATCGCAGTCATCCCTAGTCATCCCCAGTCACCCCTAGTCATCCCAGTCATCTCTAGTCATCCTAGTCATCCGTAGTCATCCCAGTCATCCCAAGTCATCCGTAGTCATCCCAGTCATCCCTAGTCATTCCTAGTCATCCCCGTCATCCCTAGTCATCCCTAGTCATCCCAGTCATCCCTAGTCATCCTAGTCATCCCTAATCATCGCAGTCATCCCTAGTCATCCCAGTCATCTCTAGTCATCCTAGTGATCCGTAGTCATCCCAGTCATCCCAAGTCATCCTTAGTCATTCCCAGTCATCCCTAGTCATCCCAGTCATCCCTAGTCATCCCTTGTCATCCTTAGTCATCCCAGTAATCCTCAGTCATCTCCAGTCATCCCTAATCATCCCAGTAATCTCTAGTCATCCCTGGTTATCCCTAGTCATCCCAGTCATCCCTTCTCATCCCTACTCATTCCTAGTCATCCTTAGTCATCCCAGTAATCCCTAGTCATCCCAGTCGTCCTTAGTCATTCTCAGTCATCCCTAGTCATCCCAGTCTTCCCTAGTCATCCCTAGTCATCCCAGTCATCCCTAATCATTCCTAGTCATCCCTAGTCGTCCTTAGTCATCTCTAGTCATCCTAGTCATCCGTAGTCATCCCAGTCATCCCTAGTCATTCCTAGTCATTCCCGTCATCCCTAGTCATCCCTAGTCATCGTAGTCATCCCTAATCATCGCAGTCGTCCCTAGTCATCCCCAGTCACCCCTAGTCATCCCAGTCATCTCTAGTCATCCTAGTTATCCGTAATCATCTTAGTGATCCCAAGTAATCCGTAGTCATCCCCAGTCATCCCTAGTCATCCCTTGTCATCCTTAGTCATCCCAGTAATCCCGAGTCATCTCTAGTCATCCCTAATCATCCCAGTAATCTCTAGTGATCCCTAGTTATTCCTAGTCATCCCAGTCATCCATAGTCATTTCAGTCATCCCTAGTCATCCCTAGTCATCCCAGTAATCCCTAGTCATCCCTAGTCATCCTTGATCATCCCAGTCATCCTTAGTCATCCCTAGTCATCCGTAGTCATCCCTAGTCATTCCTAGTCATCCCAGTCCTTTTTAGTCATCCGTTCTCATCCCAGTCATCCCTAGTCATCCCCAGTCATTCCTAGTCATCCCTGTCATCCCTACTTATCCCTAGTCATCCCAGTCATCTTTAGTCATCCTTAATCATCCCAGGCATCCCAGTCATCCCTAGTCATCTCTTGTCATCCCAGACATCTTAAGTTATCCGTAGTCATCGCAGTTATTCTTAGTCATCCCTATTTATCCTTATTCTTTCCTATTCATCCCAGTTATCCCTAGCCATCCCTAGTCATCCCTAGTCATCCCAGTCATCCCTAGTAATCCCTAGTCATCCCAGTCTTGCCTAGTCATTTCTAGTCATCCCAGTCATCTTTAGGCATCCCTAGTCACCCCAGTCATCCCTACTCATTCCTAGTCATCCCTAGTCATCCCAATAATCCCTAGTCATCCTTAGTCATCCCTAGTCATCCCTAGTCATCCCAGTCATCCCTAGTCATCCCTAGTCATCCCTGGCTATCCCAGTCATCCCTAGTCATCCCTAGTCACCCATAGTCATCCCAGTAATCTCTAGTCATTTCCAGTCATCCCTAGCCATTCCTAGTCATCCCTAGTCATCCCTAGTCATCCCTACTCATCCCTGGTCATCCCAGTCATCCTTCCTCATCCCTCGTCATCCCTGGTTATCCCAGTCATCCCTAGTCATCCCTAGTCATGCCTAGTCATCCCAGTCATCCCTAGTCATTCCCAGTCATCTCTAGCCATCTCTAGTAATCCTTAGTCATCCCAGTCATGCCTAGTCATTTCTAGTCATCTTAGTCATCCCTGGTCATCCCTAGTCATCCCAGTCATCCCTAGTCATCCCTAGTCATCCCTAGTCTTCCCAGTCATCCCTAATCATCCCTAGTCATCCCTGGTTATCCCAGTCATCCCTAGTCATCCCTAGTCATCCCTAGTCATCCCAGTCATCCCTAGTGATTTCCAGTCATCCCTTGCCATTCCTAGGCATCCCTAGTCATCCCTAGTCATCCCAGTCATCCCTAGTCATCCCTAGTCATCCCAGTCATCCGTAGTCATCCCTGGTGATCCTAGTCATCCCTAGTCATCCCTGGTTATCCCAGTCATCCCTAGTCATCCCTAGTCATCCCTAGTCATCCCAGTCATCCCTAGTCATCCATAGTCATCCCTAGTCATCCCTAGTCATCTTAGTCATCCCTAGTCATCCCTAGTCATCCCAGTAATCCTTTGTCATCCCCGGTCATCCCTAGTCATCCTTAGTCCTCCCAGTCATCCCTAGTCATTCGTAGTCATCCCAGTCATCCCTAGTCATCCCTAGTCATCCCAGTCATTTCTAATCATCCCTTGTCATCCCTAGTCATCCTTAGTCATCTCTAGTCATCCTAGTCATCCGTAGTCATCCCAGTCATCCCTAGTCATTCCTAGTCATCCCCTTCATCCCTAGTCATCCCTAGTCATCCCAGTCATCCCTAGTCATCCTAGTCATCCCTAATCATCGCAGTCATCCCTAGTCATCCCAGTCATCTCTAGTCATCCTAGTCATCCGTAGTCATCCCAGTCATCCCAAGTCATGCTTAGTCATTCCCAGTCATCCCTAGTCATCCCAGTCATCCCTAGTCATCCCTTGTAATCCTTAGTCATCTCAGTAATCCCCAGTCATCTCTAGTGATCCCTAATCATCCCAGTAATCTCTAGTCATCCCTGGTTATCCCTAGTCATCCCAGTCATCCCTTCTCATCCCTAGTCATTCCTAGTCATCCTTAGTCATCCCAGTAATCCCTAGTCATCCCAGTCGTCCTTATTCATTCTCAGTCATCCCTAGTCATCCCAGTCTTCCCTAGTCATCCCTAGTCATCCCAGTAATCCTTAGTCATCCCTATTCATCCCTAGTCATCCCAGTCATCCCTAATCATCCCTAGTCATCCCTAGTCATCCTTAGTCATCCCAGTCATCCCTAGTCATCGTAGTCATCCCTAATCATCGCAGTCATCCCTAGTCATCCCCAGTCACCCCTAGTCATCCCAGTCATCTCTAGTCATCCTAGTCATCCGTAATCATCTTAGTCATCCCAAGTCATCCGTAGTCATCCCCAGTCATCCCTAGTCATCCCAGTCATCCCTAGTCATCCCTTGTCATCCTTAGTCATCCCAGTAATCCCGAGTCATCTCTAGTCATCCCTAATCATCCCAGTAATCTCTAGTGATCCCTAGTTATCCCTAGTCATCCCAGTCATCCATAGTCATTTCAGTGATCCCTAGTCATCCCTAGTCATCCCAGTAATCCCTAGTCATCCCTAGTCATCCTCGGTCATCCCAGTCATCCTTAGTCATCCCTAGTCATCCGTAGTCATCCCTAGTCATTCCTAGTCATCCCAGTCCTTTTTAGTCATCCGTTCTCATCCCAGTCATCCCTAGTCATCCCCAGTCATTCCTAGTCATCCCTGTCATCCCTACTTATCCCTAGTCATCCCAGTAATCTTTAGTCATCCTTAATCATCCCAGTCATCCCAGTCATCCCTAGTCATCTCTTGTCATCCCAGACATCTTAAGTTATCCGTAGTCATCCCAGTTATTCTTAGTCATCCTTATTTATCCTTATTCTTTCCTATTCATCCCAGTTATCCCTAGCCATCCCTAGTCATCCCTAGTCATCCCAGTCATCCCTAGTAATCCCTAGTCATCCCAGTCTTGCCTAGTCATTTCTAGTCATCCCAGTCATCTTTAGGCATCCCAAGTCACCCCAGTCATCCCTACTCATCCCTAGTCATCCCTAGTCATCCCAGTAATCCCTAGTCATCCTTAGTCATCCCTAGTCATCCCTAGTCATCCCAGTCATCCCTAGTCATCCCTAGTCATCCTAGTGATCACCAGTCATCCCTAGTCTTCCCTAATCATCCCAGTCATTTTTAGTCATCCGTACTCATCCCAGTAATCCCTAGTTATCCTTAATCATCCCAGTCATCAGTAGTCATCCCTAGTCACCCCAGTCATCCCTAGTCATTCATAGTCATCCCTAGTCATCCCAGTAATCCCTAGTCATCCCTAGTCATCCCTAATCATCCATAGTCATCCCTAGTAATCTTTAGTCATCTCTGTCATGCCTATTCATTTCTAGTCATCCCCGTCATCCTTAGTCATCCCTAGTCATTCCCAGTCATCCCTAGTCATCCCTAGTCATCCCAGTCATCCCTAGTCATCCATAGTCATCCCAATTATCCCTATTCATCCCTAGTCATCGGTAGTAATCCCAGTAATGCCTGGTCATCTCAGTCATCCTTAGTCATCTCTTGTCATCCCAGTAAACCCCATTCATCCCTAGTCATCCCTAGTCATCCCTAGTCATCCCAGTAATGCCTAGTCATCCTTAGTCATCTTTAGTCATCCCTGGTCATCCCAGTCATCCCAAGTCATCCCTAGTCATCCTTGAAATCTCCAGTCATCCCTAGTCATCCTTATTCATCCCAGTCGTTTTTAGTCATCCGTACTCATCCCAGTCATCCCTAGTCATCCCCAGTCATCCCTACTCATCCCAGTCATCCCTAGTCATCGCTAGTCATCCCAGTCATCCCAGTCATCCCTAGTCATCCCAGTTATTCCAGTCATCCCTAATCATCTGTAGTCATCCCTGACAGCCCTAGTTATCTGTAGTCATCCCAGTCTTCCTTAGTCATCCTAGTCATCCTTGGTCATGCATAGTCATCCCTAGTCATCCCAGTAATCCCTAGTCATCCCTAGTCATCCCTAGTCATCCCAGTCATCCCTAGTCATCCCTAGTCATCCCAGTCATCCCTAGTCATCCCTAGTCATCCCTAGTCATCCCAGTAATCCCTAGTCATCCCTAGTCATCCCTAGCCATTCCTAGTCATACCTAGTCATCACTAGTCATCCCAGTCATCCCTAGTCATCCCTAGTCATCCCAGTCGTCCTTACTCATCCCTAGTCATCCCTGGTCATCCCAGTCATCCTTACTAATCCCTAGTCATCCCTGGTTATCTCACTCATCCCTAGTCATCCCAGTAATCCTTTGGCATCCCTAGTCATCCCTAGTCATCCTTAGACCTCCCAGTCATCCCTAGTCATCCGTAGTCATCCCAGGCATCCTTAGTCATCCCTAGTTATCCCTAGTCATCCCTAGTCATCCCAGTCATCCCTAATCATCCCTAGTCATCCTTAGTCATCCCTAGTTCTCCCTGGGTATCCCAGGCATCCCTAGTCATCCCTAGTCATCCCTAGTCATCCCAGTAATCCCTAGTCATTGCCAGTCATCCCTAGCCATTCCTAGTCATCCCTAGTCATCCCTAGTCATCCCTGGTCATCCCAGTCATCCTTCCTCATCCCTAGTCATCCCTGGTTATGCGAGTCATCCCTAGTCATCCCTAGTCATGCCTAGTCATCCCAGTCATCCGTAGTCATTCCCAGTCATCCCTAGTCATCCCTAGTCATCCCAGTCATCCCTAGTCATCCCTAGTCATCCCAATTATCCCTATTCATCCCTAGTCATCGGTAGTAATCCCAGTAATGCCTGGTCATCTCAGTCATCCTTAGTCATCCCTTGTCATCCCAGTAAACCCCATTCATCCCTAGTCATCCCTAGTCATCCCTAGTCATCCCAGTAATGCCTAGTCATCCTTAGTCATCTTTAGTCATCCCTGGTCATGCCAGTCATCCCAAGTCATCCCTAGTCATCCTTGAAATCTCCAGTCATCCCTAGTCATCCCTATTCATCCCTAGTCATCCCTAGTCATCCCAGTCATCCCAGTCATCCCTAGTCATCCCCAGTCATCCCTAGTCATCCCAGTCATCCCTAGTCATCCCTAGTCATCCCAGTCATCCCAGTCATCCCTAGTCATGCCAGTTACTCCAGTCATCCCTAATCATCTGTAGTCATCCCTGACATCCCTAGTTATCTGTAGTCATCCCAGTCTTCCTTAGTCATCCTTGTCATCCTTGGTCATGCATAGTCATCCCTAGTCATCCCAGTAATACCTAGTCATCCCTAGTCATCCCTAGTCATCCCAGTCATCCCTAGTCATCCCTAGTCATCCTAGTCATCCCTAGTCATCCCTAGTCATCCCTAGTCATCCCAGTAATCCCTAGTCATCCCTAGTCATCCCTAGCCATTCCTAGTCATCCCTAGTCATCACTAGTCATCCCAGTCATCCCTAGTCATCCCTAGTAATCCCAGTCGTCCTTAGTCATCCCTAGTCATCCCTGGTCATCCCAGTCATCCTTACTAATCCCTAGCCATCCCTGGTTATCTCAGTCATCCCTAGTCATCCCTAGTCATCCCAGTCATCCCTAGTCATCCCTAGTCATCCCAGTAATCCTTTGCCATCCCTTGTCATCCCTAGTTATCCTTAGACCTCCCAGTCATCCGTAGTCATCCGTAGTCATCCCAGGCATCCTTAGTCATCCCTAGTTATCCCTAGTCATCCCTAGTCATCCCAGTCCTCCCTAATCATCCCTAGTCATCCTTAGTCATCCCTAGTCATCCCTGGGTATCCCACTCATCCCTAGTCATCCCCAGTCATCCCAGTAATCCCTAGTCATTTCCAGTCATCCCTAGCCATTCCTAGTCATCCCTAGTCATCCCTAGTCATCCCTGGTCATCCCAGTCATCCTTCCTCATCCCTAGTCATCCCTGGTTATGCGAGTCATCCCTAGTCATCCCTAGTCATACCTAGTCATCCCAGTCATCCCTAGTCATTCCCAGTCATCTCTAGTCATCTCTAGTAATCCCTAGTCATCATAGTCATGCCTAGTTATTTGTAGTCATCTTAGTCATCCCTGGTCATCCCTAGTCATCCCAGTCATCCCTAGTCATCCCTAGTCATCCCTAGTGTTCCCAGTCATCCCTAATCATCACTAGTCATCCCTGGTTATCCTAGTCATTCCTAGTCATCCCTAGTCATCTTTAGTCATCCCAGTCATGCCTAGTGATTCCCAGTCATCCCTAGCCATTCCTAGTCATCCCTAGTCATCCCTAGTCATCCCAGTCATCCCAGTCATCCCTAGTCATCCCTAGTCATCCCAGCCATCCGTAGTCATCCCTGGTGATCCCAGTCATCCTTCGTCATCCCTAGTCATCCCTGGTTATCCCAGTCATCCCTAGTCATCCCTAGTCATCCCAGTCATCCCTAGTCATCCCTGGTCATCCCTAGTCATCCGAAGTCATCTTAGTCATCCCTAGTCATCCCTAGTCATCCCAGTAATCCTTTGTCATCCCCGGTCATCCCTAGTCATCCTTAGTCCTCCCAGTCATCCCTAGTCATTCGTAGTCATCCCAGTCATCCCTAGTCATGCCTAGTCATCCCAGTCATCCCTAGTCATTCCCAGTCATCTCTAGCCATCTCTAGTAATCCCTAGTCATCCCAGTCATGCCTGGTCATTTCTAGTCATCTTAGTCATCCCTGGTCATCCCTAGTCATCCCAGTCATCCCTAGTCATCCCTAGTCATCCGTAGTCTTCCCAGTCATCCCTAATCATCCCTACTCATCCCTGGTTATCCCAGTCATCCCTAGTCATCCCTAGTCATCCCTAGTCATCCCAGTCATCCCTAGTGATTTCCAGTCATCCCTTGCCATTCCTAGGCATCCCTTGTCATCCCTAGTCATCCCAGTCATCCCTAGTCATCCCTAGTCATCCCAGTCATCCGTAGTCATCCCTGGTGATCCTAGTCATCCCTAGTCATCCCTGGTTATCCCAGTCATCCCTAGTCATCCCTAGTCATCCCTAGTCATCCCAGTCATCCCTAGTCATCCATAGTCATCCCTAGTCATCCCTAGTCATCTTAGTCATCCCTAGTCATCCCAGTAATCCTTTGTCATCCCCGGTCATCCCTAGTCATCCTTTGTCCTCCCAGTCATCCCTAGTCATTCGTAGTCATCCCAGTCATCCCTAGTCATCCCTAGTCATCACAGTCATTCCTAATCATCCCTAGTCATCCGTAGTCACCCTTAGTCATCTCTAGTCATCCTAGTCATCCGTAGTCATCCCAGTCATCCCTAGTGATTCCTAGTCATTCCCGTCATCCCTAGTCGTCCCTAGTCATCCCAGTCATCCCTAGTCATCCTAGTCATCCCTAATCATCGCAGTCATCCCTAGTCATCCCCAGTCACCCCTAGTCATCCCAGTCATCTCTAGTCATCCTAGTGATCCGTAGTCATCCCAGTCATCCCAAGTCATCCTTAGTCATTCCCAGTCATCCCTAGTCATACCAGTCATCCCTAGTCATCCCTTGTCATCCTTAGTCATCCCAGTAATCCCCAGTCATCTCTAGTCATCCCTAATCATCCCAGTAATCTCTAGTCATCCCTAGTTATCCCTAGTCATCCCAGTCATCCCTTCTCATCCCTAGTCATTCCTAGTGATCCTTAGTCATCCCAGTAATCCCTAGTCATCCCAGTCGTCCTTAGTCATTCTCAGTAACCCCTAGTCATCCCAGTCTTCCCTAGTTATCCCTAGTCATCCCAGTCATCCCTAGTGATTCTAGTCATCCCTAATCATCGCAGTCATCCCTAGTCATCCCCAGTCACCCCTACTCATCCCAGTCATCCTAGTCATCCGTAATCATCTTAGTCATCCCAAGTCATCCTTAGTCATCCCCAGTGATCCGTAGTTATCCCAGTCTTCCCTAGTCATCCCTTGTCATCCTTAGTCTTCCCAGTAATCCCGAGTCATCTCTAGTCATCCCTAATCATCCCAGTAATCTCTAGTGATCCCTAGTTATCCCTAGTCATCCCAGTCATCCATAGCCATCCCAGTCATCTCTTGCCATCTCTAGTAATCCCTAGTCATCCCAGTCATGCCTAGTGATTTCTAGTCATCTTAGTCATCCCTGGTGTGCCTTAGTCATCCCAGTCATCCCTAGTCATCCCTAGTCATCCCAGTCGTCCTTAGTCATTCTCAGTCATCCCTAGTCATCCCAGTCTTCCCTAGTCTTCCCTAGTCATCCCAGTAATCCTTAGTCATCCTTATTCATCCCTAGTCGTCCCAGTCATCCCTAATCATCCCTAGTCATCGCTAGTCATCCTTAGTCATCTCTAGTCATCCTAGTCATCCGTAGTCATCCCAGTCATCCCTAGTCATCCCAGTCATCCCTAGTCATCGTAGTCATCCCTAATCATCGCAGTCATCCCTAGTCATCCCAAGTCACCCCTAGTCATCCCAGTCATCTCTAGTCATCCTAGTTATCGGTAATCATCTTAGTCATCCCAAGTCATCCTTAGTCATCCCCAGTCATCCCTAGTCATCCCAGTCATCCCTAGTCATCCCTTGTCATCCTTAGTTATCCCAGTAATCCCAAGTCATCTCTAGTCATCCCTAATCATCCCAGTAATCTCTAGTGATCCCTAGTTATCCCTAGTCATCAAAGTCATCCATAGTCATCCCAGTCATCCCTAGTCATCCCTAGTCATCCCAGTAATCCCTAGTCATCCCTAGTCATCCTTGGTCATGCCAGTCATCCTTAGTCATCCCTAGTCATCCGTAGTCATCCGTAGTCATTCCTAGTCATCCCAGTCCTTCTTAGTCATCCGTTCTCATCCCAGTCATCCCTAGTCATCCCCAGTCATTCTTAGTCATCCCTGTCATCCCTACTTATCCCTAGTCATCCCAGTCATCTTTAGTCATCCTTAATCATCCCAGTCATCCCAGTCATCCCTAGTCATCTCTTGTCATCCCAGACATCTTAAGTTATCCGTAGTCATCCCAGTTATTCTTAGTCATCCCTATTTATCCTTATTCTTTCCTATTCATCCCAGTTATCCCTAGCCATCCCTAGTCATCCCTAGTCATCCCAGTAATCCCTAGTAATCCCTAGTCATCCCAGTCTTGCCTAGTCATTTCTAGTCATCCCAGTCATCCCTAGTCATCCCTAGTCACCCCAGTCATCCCTACTCATCCCTAGTCATCCCTAGTCATCCCAGTAATCCCTAGTCATCCTTAGTCATCCCTTGTGATCCCTAGTCATCCCAGTCATCCCTAGTCATCCCTAGTCATCCTAGTGATCACCAGTCATCCCTAGTCATCCCTAATCATCCCAGTCATTTTTAATCATCCGTACTCATCCCAGTCATCCCTAGTCATCCCCAGTCATTCCTAGTCATCCCTGTCATCCCTACTCATCCCTAGTCATCCCAGTAATCCCTAGTTATCCTTAATCATCCCAGTCATCCTAGTCATCAGTAGTCATCCCTAGCCGCCCCAGTCATCCCTAGTCATTCATAGTCATCCCTAGTCATCCCAGTAATCCCTAGTCATCCCTAGTCATCCCTAATCATCCATAGTCATCCCTAGTAATCTTTAGTCATCTCTATCATGCCTATTCATTTCTAGTCATCCCCGTCATCCTTAGTCATCCCTAGTCATTCCCAGTCATCCCTAGTCATCCCTAATCATCCCTAGTCATCCCAATTATCCCTATTCATCCCTAGTCATCGGTAGTAATCCCAGTAATGCCTGGTCATCTCAGTCATCCTTAGTCATCCCTTGTCATCTCAGTAAACCCCATTCATCCCTAGTCATCCCTAGTCATCCCAGTAATCTTTAGTCATCCTTAGTCATCTTTAGTCATCCCTGGTCATCCCAGTCATCCCAAGTCATCCCTAGTCATCCTTGAAATCTCCAGTCATCCCTAGTCATCCCTATTCATCCCAGTCATTTTTAGTCATCCGTACTCATCCCAGTCATCACTAGTCATCCCCAGTCATCCCTAGTCATCCCAGTCATCCCTAGTCATCCCTAGTAATCCCAGTCATCCCAGTCATCCCTAGTCATCCCAGTTATTCCAGTCATCCCTAATCATCTGTAGTCATCCCTGACATCCCTAGTTATCTGTAGTCATCCCAGTCTTCCTTAGTCATCCCAGTCATCCCTGGGCATGCATAGTCATCCCTAGTCATCCCAGTAATCCTTAGTCATCCCTATTCATCCCTAGTAATCCCGATCATCCCTAGTCATCCCTTGTCATCCTTAGTCATCTCTAGTCATCCTAGTCATCGATAGTCATCCCACTCATCCCTATTCATTCCTAGTCATTCCCGTCATCCCTAGTCATTCCTAGTCATCCCAGTCATCCCTAGTCATCGTAGTCATCCCTAATCATCCCAGTCATCCCTAGTCATCCCCAGTCACCCCTAGTCATCCCAGTCATCTCTAGTCATCCTAGTCATCCGTAATCATCTTAGTCATCCCAAGTCATCCTTAGTCATCCCCAGTCATCCTTAGTTATCCCCAGTCATCCCTAGTCATCCCAGTCATCCCTACTCATCCCTTGTCATCCTTAGTCATCCCAGTAATCCCGAGTCATGTCTAGTCATCCCTAATCATCCCAGTAATCTCTAGTGATCCCTAGTTATCCCTAGTCATCCCAGTCATCCATAGTCATCCCAGTCATTCCTAGTTATCCCTAGTCATCCCAGTAATCCCTAGTCATCCCTAGTCATCCTTGGTCATCCCAGTCATCCTTAGTCATCCCTAGTCATCCGTACTCATCCCTAGTCATTCCTAGTCATCCCAGTCATTTTTAGTCATCCGTTGTCATCCCAGTCATCCCTAGTCATCCCCAGTCATTCCTAGTCATCCCTGTCATCCCTACTTATCCGTAGTCATCCCAGTCATCTTTGGTCATCCTTAATCATGCCAGTCATCCCAGTCATCCCTAGTCATCTCTTGTCATCCCAGACATCTTAAGTTATCCGTAGTCATCCCAGTTATTCTTAGTCATCCCTATTTATCCTTATTCTTTCCTATTCATCCCAGTTATCCCTAGTAATCCCTTGTCATCCCAGTCTTGCCTAGTCATTTCTAGTCATCCCAGTCATCCCTAGTGATCCCTAGTCACCCCAGTCATCCCTACTCATCCCTAGTCATCCCAGTAATCCCTAGTCATCCTTAGGCATCCCTAGTCATCCCTAGTCATCCCAGTCATCCCTAGTCATCCCTAGTCATCCTAGTGATCACCAGTCATCCCTAGTCATCCCTAATCATCCCAGTCATTTTTAGTCATCCGTACTCATCAGTAGTCATCCCTAGCCACCCCAGTCATCCCTAGTCATTCATAGTCATCCCTAGTCATCCCAGTAATCCCTAGTCATCCCTAGTCATCCCTAATCATCCATAGTCATCCCTAGTAATCTTTAGTCATCTCTGTCATGCCTATTCATTTCTAGTCATCCCCGTCATCCTTAGTCATCCCTAGTCATTCCCAGTCATCCCTAGTCATCCCTAGTCATCCCAGTCATCCCTAGTCATCCCTAGTCATCCCAATTATCCCTATTCATCCCTAGTCATCGGTAGTAATCCCAGTAATGCCTGGTCATCTCAGTCATCCTTAGTCATCCCTTGTCATCCCAGTAAACCCATTCATCCCTAGTCATCCCTAGTCATCCCAGTAATCTTTAGTCATCCTTAGTCATCTTTAGTCATCCCTGGTCATCCCAGTCATCCCAAGTCATCCCTAGTCATCCTTGAAATCTCCAGTCATCCCTAGTCATCCCTATTCATCCCATTCATTTTTCGTCATCCGTACTCATCCCAGTCATCCCTAGTCATCCCCAGTCATCCCTAGTCATCCCAGTCATCCCTAGTCATCCCTAGTCATCCCAGTCATCCCAGTCATCCCTAGTCATCCCAGTTATTCCAGTCATCCCTAATCATCTGTAGTCATCCCTGACATCCCTAGTTATCTGTAGTCATCCCAGTCTTCCTTAGTCATCCCAGTCATCCCTGGTCATGCATAGTCATCCCTAGTCATCCCAGTAATCCTTAGTCATCCCTATTCATCCCTAGTAATCCCAGTCATCCCTAATCATCCCTAGTCATCCCTAGTCATCCTTAGTCATCTCTAGTCACCCTAGTCATCCGTAGTCATCCCAGTCATCCCTAGTCATTCCTAGTCATTCCCGTCATCCCTAGTCATTCCTAGTCATCCCAGTCATCCCTAGTCATCGTAGTCATCCCTAATCATCGCAGTCATCCCTAGTCATCCCCAGTCACCCCTAGTCATCCCAGTCATCTCTAGTCATCCTAGTCATCCGTAATCATCTTAGTCATCCCAAATCATCCTTAGTTATCCCCAGTCATCCCTAGTCATCCCAGACATCCCTAGTCATCCCTTGTCATCCTTAGTCATCCCAGTAATCCCGAGTCATGTCTAGTCATCCGTAATCATCCCAGTAATCTCTAGTGATCCCTAGTTATCCCTAGTCATCCCAGTCATCCATAGTCATCCCAGTCATTCCTAGTCGTCCCTAGTCATCCCAGTAATCCCTAGTCATCCCTAGTTATCCTTGGTCATCCCAGTCATCCTTGGTCATCCCAGTCATCCTTAGTCATCCCTAGTCATCCGTAGTCATCCCAGTCATTTTTAGTCATCCGTTCTCATCCCAGTCATCCCTAGTCATCCCCAGTCATTCCTAGTCATCCCTGTCATCCCTACTTATCCGTAGTCATCCCAGTCATCTTTAGTCATCCTTAATCATCCCAGTCATCCCAGTCATCCCTAGTCATCTCCTGTCATCCCAGACATCTTAAGTTATCCGTAGTCATCCCAGTTATTCTTAGTCATCCCTATTTATCCTTATTCTTTCCTATTCATCCCAGTTATCCCTAGCCATCCCTAGTCATCCCTAGTCATCCCAGTCATCCCTTGTAATCCCTAGTCATCCCAGTCTTGCCTAGTCATTTCTAGTCATCCCAGTCATCCCTAGTCATCCCTAGTCACCCCAGTCATCGCTACTCATCCCTTGTCATCCCTAGTCATCCCAGTAATCCCTAGTCATCCTTAGTCATCCCTAGTCATCCCAGTCATCCCTAGTCATCCCTAGTCATCCTAGTGATCACCAGTCATCCCTAGTCATCCCTAATCATCCCAGTCATTTTTAGTCATCCGTACTCATCCCAGTCATCCCTAGTCATCCCCAGTCATTCCTAGTCATCCCTGTCATCCCTACTCATCCCTAGTGATCCCAGTAATCCCTAGTTATCCTTAATCATCCCAGTCATCCCAGTCATCAGTAGTCATCCCTAGTCACCCCAGTCATCCCTAGTCATTCATAGTCATCCCTAGTCATCCCAGTAATCCCTAGTCATCCCTAGTCATCCCTAATCATCCATAGTCATCCCTAGTAATCTTTAGTCATCTCTGTCATGCCTATTCATTTCTAGTCATCCCCGTCATCCTTAGTCATCCCTAGTCATTCCCAGTCATCCCTAGTCATCCCTTGTCATCCCAGTCATCCCTAGTCATCCCTAGTCATCCCAATTATCCCTATTCATCCCTAGTCATCGGTAGTAATCCCAGTAATGCCTGGTCATCTCAGTCATCCTTAGTCATCCCTTGTCATCCCAGTAAACCCCATTCATCCCTAGTCATCCCTAGTCATCCCTAGTCATCCCAGTAATGCGTAGTCATCCTTAGTCATCTTTAGTCATCCCTGGTCATCCCAGTCATCCCATGTCATCCCTAGTCATCCTTGAAATATCCACTCAACCCTAGTCATCCCTATTCATCCCAGTCATTTTTAGTCATCCGTACTCATCCCAGTCATCCCTAGTCATCCCCAGTCATCCCTAGTCATCCCAGTCATCCCTAGTCATCCCTAGTCAGCCCAGTCATCCCAGTCATCCCAGTTATTCCAGTCATCCCTAATCATCTGTAGTCATCCCTGACATCCCTAGTTATCTGTAGTCATCCCAGTCTTCCTTAGTCATCCCAGTCATCCCTGGTCATGCATAGTCATCCCTAGTCATCCCACTAATCCGTAGTCATCCCTAGTCATCCCTAGTCATCCCAGTCATCCCTAGTCATCCCTAGTCGTCCCAGTCATCCCTAGTCATCCCTAGTCATCCCAGTAATCCCTAGTCATCCCTAGTCATCCCTAGCCATTCCTAGTCATCCCTAGTCATCACTAGTCATCCCTAGTCATCCCTAGTCATCCCAGTCATCCCTTGTCATTCCTGGTCATCCCAGTCATCCTTACTCATCCCTAGTCATCCCTGGTTATCTCAGTCATCCCTAGTCATCCCTAGTCATCCCAGTCATCCCTAGTCATCCCTAGTCATCCCAGTAATCCTTTGCCATCCCCAGTCATCCCTAGTAATCCTTAGACCTCCCAGTCATCCGTAGTCATCCGTAGTCATCCCAGTCATCCTTAGTCATCACTAGTTATCCCTAGTCATCCCTAGTCATCCCAGTCATCCCTAATCATCCCTAGTCATCCCTAGTCATCCCTAGTCATCCCTGGGTATCCCAGTCATCCCTAGTCATCCCTAGTCATCCCAGTAATCCCTAGTCATTTCCAGTCATCCCTAGCCATTCCTAGTCATCCCTAGTCATCCCTAGTCATCCCTAGTCATCCCTGTTCATCCCAGTCATCCTTCCTCATCCCTAGTCATCCCTGGTTATCCCAGTCATCCCTAGTCATCCCTAGTGATGCCTAGTCATCCCAGTCATTCCTAGTCATTCCCAGTCATCTCTAGCCATCTCTAGTAATCCCTAGTCATCCCAGTCATGCCTAGTCATTTCTAGTCATCTTGGTCATCCCTGGTGTACCTTAGTCATCCCAGTCATCCCTAGTCATCCCTAGTCATCCCTAGTGTACCCAGTCATCCCTAATCATCCCTAGTCATCCCTAGTCATCCCTGGTTATCCCAGTCATCCCTAGTCATCCCTAGTCATCCCTAGTCATCCCAGTCATCCCTAGTGATTCCCAGTCATCCCTAGCCATTCCTAGTCATCCCTAGTCATTCCTAGTCATCGCAGTCATCCCTAGTCATCCCTAGTCATCCCAGTCATCCGTAGTCATCCCTGGTTATCCCAGTCATCCCTAGTCATCCCTAGTCATCCCTAGTCATCCCAGTCATCCCTAGTCATCCCTAGTCATCCCTAGTCATCTTAGTCATCCCTAGTCATCCCTAGTCATCCCAGTAATCCTTTGTCATCCCCGGTCATCCCTAGTCATCCTTAGTCCTTCCTGTCATCCCTAGTCATTGGTAGTCATCCCAGTTATCCCTAGTCATCCCTAGTCATCCCAGTCATTCCTAATCATCCCTAGTCAGCCGTAGTCATCCTTAGTCATCTCTAGTCATCCTAGTCATGCGTAGTCATCCCAGTCATCCCTAGTCATTCCTAGTCATCCCCGTCATCCCTAGTCATCCCAGTCATCCCTAGTCATCCTTTCAGCCCTAATCATCGCAGTCATCCCTAGTCATCCCCAGTCACCCCTAGTCATCCCAGTCATCTCTAGTCATCCTAGTCATCCGTAGTCATCCCAGTCATCCCAAGTCATCCCTAGTCATTCCCAGTCATCCCTAGTCATCCCTAGTCATCCCAGTCATCCCTAGTCATCCCTAGTCATCCCAATTATCCCTATTCATCCCTAGTCATCGGTAGTAATCCCAGTAATGCCTGGTCATCTCAGTCATCCTTAGTCATCCCTTGTCATCCCAGTAAACCCCGTTCATCCCTAGTCATCGTAGTAATCCCTAGTCATCCCAGTAATCCCTAGTCATCCTTAGTCATCTTTAGTCATCCCTGGTCATCCCAGTCATCCCAAGTCATCCCTAGTCATCCTTGAAATCTCCAGTCATCCCTAGTCATCCCTATTCATCCCAGTCATTTTTAGTCATCCGTACTCATTCCAGGCATCCCTAGTCATCCCCAGTCATCCCTAGTTATCCCAGTCATCCCTAGTCATCCCTAGTCATCCCAGTCATCCCAGTCATCCCTAGTCATCCCAGTTATTCCAGTCATCCGTAATCATCTGTAGTCATCCCTGACATCCCTAGTTATCTGTAGTCATCCCAGTCTTCCTTAGTCAGCCTAGTCATCCCTGGTCATGCATAGTCGTCCCTAGTCCTTCCTAGTCATCTTATTCATCCCTAGTCATCCCAGTCATTCCTAGTCATCCCAGTTATCCCTTGTTATCCCTAGTCATCCCTAGTCACCCCCGTCATTCCTAGTTATCCCTAGTCATGCCAGTCATCCCGACATCCCTAGTTATTTCTAGTCATTTTAAGTCATTCCTAGTCGTCCCTATTCATCCCTACTTAACCCTTGTCATCCCTAGTCATCATTAGTCATCCCAGTCATCTCTAGTCATCCCAGTCATCCTCTAGTGATCCCATTCATCCCTAGTCGTCTATAGTCATCCCTGACATCCCTAGTCATCGCAGTCATCCCAGTCATTTTATGCTTCACGTGTCATCCCTAGTCATTCGGGTCATCCCTAGTCATCTCTAGTCATCCCAGTCATCCCTAATCATCCCTAGTCATCCCAGTCATCCCAGTCATCCCTAGTCATCTCAAGTTATCCCAGTCATCCCTTGTCATCCCAAGCATTTTATGCATTCCCAGTCATGCCTAGTCATCCTTAGTGATGCCAGTCATTGCTAGTTATTCCTAGTCATCCAAGTCATGCCTAGTCATTTGTAGTGGTCCCAGTCATCCCCAGTCATCCCTGGTCATCCCTTGTCATCCCTAGTCATTTTAGGCATCCCTAGTAACCTCTAGTCATCCCAGTCTTCTCTAGTCATCCTTAGTCAGCCCTAATCATCCCTTGTCATCCTTAGTCATCATTAGCCATGCCTAGTCATCCTAGTCATCCCTTGTCATTCATAGTCATCCGGATCATCCCTAGTCATCCCTGTCATTCCTCGTCATCCTTAGTTATTCCTATTTATCCCAGTCATACATAGTCATCAGTCATCATTTCAGTCATCCCTAGTCATCCCTAGTCATCCCAGTAATCCTTTGTCATCCTTAGTCGTCCCAGTCATGCCTAGTCATTTCCAAACATCCCAGTCACCCCTAGTCATCCTAATCATCCCTTGTCATCCCTATTCATCCCAGTCATCCCAGTCATCCCAGTCATCCCTAGTCATTCTAATCATCCCTTGTCATTCCAGGCATCCCTAGTCATCTCCAGTCATTTCCGTTATCCCTTGTTATCCCTAGTCATCCCTAGTCATCCCAGTCATCCCTAGTCATCCCTAGTCATCTCAGTCATTCCTAGTTATCCCTAATCATCCGTAGTCATCTCTTGTCATCCTCAGTCATCCCTAGTCATCCTAGTAATTCCTAGTCATCCCTAGTCATCCCTAGTCATCCCAGTTATCCCTCTAGTCATCCGCAGTCATCGCCTTGAGACTTTGTTACACACTGTCGCGCATTTAACATTTATTTACACAAGCTTCCTTTTACATGTATTTTGGATTTTACTGATAAGAAGACGCCTAAAGTCGTTCCCGTGGGATGCAGTGGTCTATTGAAGCATCATTTCATTCTATCTGAATTTGTCAAAATAAAGGAAATCTGAAAGATATAGTTAGTAAAGTTGCAATGTTTTAATCCGAGATGAAAGTTAATATACCAAGAAGCTCTTGATCTGGTTAAAAATTAAATTGGAATGTGTTTCGGAGATCTCAAAGTTAAAAAAGTTCCAACGGTTATCCATGATTCCGAGGTATGATAAGTTCACTAAGGTCCGGATCCGTGTCCCATTAAAAGTCGAATTTATGTCGAAAGGGAGTTGTCGATCGACGAGGACAATATTTTCGTGATTTGACCGCCAATCGTCAAGGGTACGAGTTGAAATTTACGCGATTTAACCTCCCATCGTCAAGGTGTTTTCGACAGGAATAGAAAAAACTGAACTATAGCTCAGCTCGGCAAAAACTGACGAACTGCGACCGGAAAAATCTCCTAAATTATTCCATCATAGGTGTGATACTGGGATTTGGTCTGTTCTGAAAATAATTATTGATGAGCTTCATTAAATATTTTAAACTTTTTTTTCAGATCAGATGCCACAGAAAGACTGGACCAGGACTTTCACAAGCCAACAGCCTTTGTTATCTTCAGTACTGTAAGTGCTGAATGTTTTGCTTTCTAATCCAGCTCTTAATTGAACCAGATAAACAGGACTGTTTGTCAGGTGGTTCAAAGTGTAATAAAGTTTAAGCCAGGGAGAGCTGTTAAATATGTACCTACCGTATTATTCAAGTAAGCGCCCAACCTCGAATTAGCGCCCACCTCAAATAAGTGCCCACCTCGAATAAGTGCCCATCCTGAAGGCAGAAAAATTTAACAAGCGCCCACCTCCCTCCCCCTCAATTTCAAACTCAAATAAGCGCCCACCCCCTTTCTGGTCCCTCCCACCCAAAAAACCTTAAATAAATACTAATAAGAGACTTGCCCGAAGACGGAGTTTTCTTCAGAGTATATTTATTTTAACAGAAACCTTGCTTTGTTACATCTTCGCATTTTATTATTACCGTTTATTGTATTGTTGCAAAATTAACATACTACACTTGCTGAAAATGGTGAAAATTTAATAAGCGCCTAGCCTCAAATAAGTGCCCACCTCAAATAAGCGCCCACTCTCAAGGTCCAAAAATTTAATAAGCGCCCAGGGTGGTTAATGTAATAAATACAGTAATTCTTTCATTTTACAGTTATTTCACCATCAAGTGCAGGGGCGTAGCCAGCCAATAGACCTGTTAAGGCCTGGGCCTCCAAATTCTTTGGTTGATCACTCTACCCCTTGCAATAAATTACTGTATGCATTTTTGGGGTGAGCTAAAAAGCTTAGACTCAAAGTGTTGGTGAGGTCAGTGCGTACTAGCCATGTGTGCAATTTTCAGCATTTGTGGAACTAAAAGTCGCCAAGGCCTACAACTAATTGAAAAGCTGGCTACGCCCCTGATGTGTACCACCTTTGGGAGTAGAAGTTTATCAATCTTTCTGTCTCCAATTAAAACAGAAAAACTAAAATAGAAACGTTTTGTAAATAAAATGCAAAATAAAACAGCACAATTCCAAAACAAATTAAATCAAGCTGTAATTCTCAGTAACCTCTGTAACCACTTGTAACCTGGTTTAACCTTCAACCCCTTTTCACCACTTGTAACCCGCTACAGCCCCCTTAAAGAAACAGTAGAGTCAGACTGGTTTACAAATTGCAGCAAAAGGAAATTTGCCTTTAGTCGATAAGTAAATAATGATTTTCATTAGTGCTCAACTGACTAAGTGACTGACTGACCAAGAAACTAACCAAGTGACTGATTAACGGAGAAATTGACCGACTGACAGAGAGAGCAGCTAAAAACTTACTGGCTGACTGACTGACCAAGCAACATACTGACTAACTGACTTGGTTTACCTGATAGCCTGTGAGCAAGCTCTCCAGGGCCCTTAAGCGACAGGGCGGGAAAAGGAAGGAGAGCTTGCAATTATGTCTCTAGAATTCTAATTTCACTTCCAATTATTCCCCTGTGGCTTCCCGTCGGCTGAGCTGTCAGATTTCCTCCAATCAGTGTATAGTGAAAATGAGCAAGAATGTAATTGTAAACAAACATTGCAAAACACATAGAAAGGGTGATGACGTTATTACAAATGTCATCTCTGCCAATCAGCATTTTGCATGGAATTTTTCGATGCGGATATTCAAATTCCAGAGATGTAGTTGCAAGCTCTCTTTCCTTTTTCTGCCCCGTGGCCAGAGCACCTCAGAGGGCTTGCCGCAGGCTAGCTACATGTACCTGACTGACAGACTAACAAATCAACTGACTGATTGAGCAACTGACTTACATGTACCAACTAACTGACCGACTGACAAACTGAGTAACTAACTAGCAATGCTCTTGTGTACACCATGATTCGGGATTTGAGGGACTGTAACATCTTAAGAAAGGAAAGACCTAGAGCTGGGAGGCTGATTCATTTTAGGAAATTCAATAGACAAAAACTGCAAAATCTTATAACTCTAACATCATCAACAGAGAGTCCCACTGCTCTTGAAAACAATACTGTTTGTGAGCATCCTGAAACTGTCACCTCTTGTAAGAACAATAATATTTAGAAAAAAATTTAGTGAGTGTTGATAAATAATCATCTTCTATTGGATTATTTCCAGTTCCTAAGAGTCTATTCCTGAACACCTGTAGTCTCCATAAGATCAAGAATAGAGTACGGGCATCTGTAGCTCTGGTGGCAGATTTTCAATCAGGGGATATAGACGTTGGCTTTATTTCAGAGATGCATCTTTAATTTGCAGACAAACTTGACTGCACTGTTGCTATTGAAGGGTACACCTAATTGCAATAAGGTTGTCAAAGCAAAAAGCAAAAAGTTAAATGGGAATTAATTAGCATGTCATTATCATAGCTTGCAACATTCACAACACACACGGTTATAGCTGAATATTAATCACGTAATATGAGAGAAATCATTTGCATCAGTTTCTTGCTGTCATTCTAATACAATTCGATGCTGATTCATCTAGCGAATTTCAAATGTGCTCAAATTACAAACGTAAATCACATAACTACTAAAGAAATAATGGTTCCATTTTTTTCAATAAATATAGCCAGGGGTAAATTCCAGGAACGCGACGCGTCTTTTAATGTAGTGCTAAATAGAAAAGCCAGCCTGCGTATGGTTTGCAGTGCACAACACCATCTGATCACAATTTTCAAGCAACAAATCAGGGGCATAGGCAGGACTTTTCATCACGGAGAGGGTGAGGGGGTACTCCGTCAGTTCCTCACCCGCGCCTCAAACCAAGCTTCGTTTGTCAGGACATAATAGATTGGCGACTGAAAGTGCGACAACTGAAACATAACATTGCTTGCGTCAATTTACCTTTTACTTTTTCGAATTGTGCGACTTCTGTTGATGGAGAATGTTGGCCCGAAAATGACAATGGCGCGTGTCTATCTTACAGCGCAGAATTACAGAATTATATCTTGTTATTGCGAATAACTTCTTGAATAACTGTTAAATTATTAAAATACACAAATGTAAATCACATGGCTAATTAATTCCTATTTGCAATTAGGTGTATACAGTGTTCAAAGAAAGTAGTGTCTGATAGCGCGGGGCGTTTTGGCCATTAGGGATTATGACGTTACCAGCATAGTCAAATATGCTGATGAGACCACCCTGCTAGTCAAAGTAAATGAGAATGAAACAGATCTTTCCCAGGAGGTTGTCAATCAGTTTTTCAGTTGGACTTAAGATAGTGCCGTGGCATGTAATCCCAAAAAATGCAATGAACTGATACTTTGCAAGAAGGTTGCTCAAGATATAGACCCTGTGAACAATATAATGCAAGTTTATTGTTTAAAAGTGTTAGGGGTTACCATACAAAATAATCACAGATTTAATGAGCATGTTATGGTTAACCTGCAGGAGGCCAATAAGTGTCTTTATGCGATAAGATGTTTACGTAAAGAGGGATACCAACAACCAGATGTATATTACGTTTTTAGATCAATTGTTTTACCGAAACTAACATACGGTCTTCCTATATACGCCTCCTCAATACCTGAATTAATAACGGTCCAGAATTTTCTACAGTGCCGCTTTAAACACAAATACAGTTCCTACCAAATTGACATATACGACGCATTAGAAGAGGTAGATCGCTCACTATTCAAGAAGATCCCCAGTATGCCTGGCCACCCTCTATACCCTTCCATCCCCAAAACAAAAGAAAGTTCAGTGCGCCTCCGAGTTTCTAGCAATCAACTCCCTACGGTTAATACCCAGTGTTGTGGAATTTTTTAAGCCTTGTGATCCTTTCTGCTGTTTTTAATGTAAGTGTTCTAGGTTTTTAGCATGTGTTTTTTCTTAAAAAAAAAATAAAGACCTGTATTAGCTACAGCTAGCTACAGCTGCAAGTCACTGTCTGACCTGCAAATAATAACAGGTTGTCTGTATTGAGCAGGTTGAATTTAGAGAAAGTGTAGGGGCTTTCTTTCCCTAGGGACAAAGAAAACTGCCCGTAATAATAAGCTTTCTGAACTAAGCAGGTATCTGTAAAGCAAGGTTTGATTTTAATGGGAATAAGTCAGTTCTGAAAATAACTGATGAGCTTCATTGAATATTTTAAACTTTCGTTTCCAGATAAGATGCCACAGAAAGACTGGACGAGGACCGTCATTAGCCAAGAGCCCCTGTTATCTTCAGTACTGTAAGTGCTTTGTGTTTTGCTTTGTAATTCAGCTCTTAAGTGAACCAGATAAACAGAAATGTTTGCCAGCTGGTTCAAAGTTTCATTAAGCTAATCCAGGAAAAGCTGTTACATAATTATGTGCCAGGTACACAAACAGTTATTTTACCATCTAGTGTACCACAGTTGGGATAAGAACTTCATCAATCTTACCGTTTCCAATAAAACAGAAAAATTAGAACCTGTAACCTTTTTTATTCCCTTGTGACCCCCTGTAACCCCCCATAACCCCTTTTAACCACCTTTAATCCCTTATAACCCTTTATAACCCCTTATAATTCCCTGTAACCCCTTATAATCCTCCTTAATGAAACAGACGAGTCAGACTGGTACACAAATTACAGAAACAAATTAAAAAAGAAATTTGCCATTAAGGGCAAATAATGATCTTGATGCTCAACTGAATAAGTGACTGGCTGACCAAGAAACTGACCAAGTGACTGACTAACTGAGCAACTGAATTACTGCCTGACTGAAGGCAGAGCAACTGAGTAAATGACTGGCTGACTGACTGACCAAGCAACATACTGACTAATGGACTGGCTATGTGACCGACAGACTGACAAATCAACCAAGTGACTAACTCACTAATTACTGAGTGAGCAACTGACTTATATGTACCAACTAACTGACTGATTGACAAACTGAGTAACTGACCTTCTGACTGACTGTCTCAGGACTAACTGTGAGCAACTGACTTACTAACTGACAAACTAACTAAGTGACTGTCTGACGTACAAACTGACCAACTGACTGACTGAGAAACTCAAATTTACTTACTAACTAATCAGCTGACTTAATAACTGAGTAATGTTTTGACTGAATGACTGAGCAACTTAGTAACTGGCTAACTATCTAACCAACTGACTTAAGCAAATTAGTTACTGGCTAACTGTCTAACTTACTGACTGAGCAACTTTAGTTATTGGCTGGCTGACAGACAGAGCACCCAAGTAACTGACTGGGTGACTGACTGACCAAGCAATGTACTGACTAACTGATTAGCTACGTGACTGACAGACTGACATATCAACCAAGTGACTAACTAACTGACTGAGTGAACAACTGACTTACTGTACCAACTAACTGACTGACAAACTGAGTAACTGACCTTCTGACTGACTGACACAGGACTAACTGAGCAACTGACTTACTAACTGAGGAACTAGCTAAGTGACTGACTTACTAACAGACCAACTGATAGACTGATCAACTGATTGATTTGCATAGTATACTTCTGACTAATCAACTGACCATTTTGACTGACTGACTGAGCAACTTAGTTACTGGCTGACTGTCTACTTATAACTGACTGACTGACTGGCTGATGGAATGACTGATTATATAACTGACTGAATGACTGACTGAATGAGCAACTTGCAGTACCAAGATACTGACCAACTGAGCAACTGACTGACTGACTGACTGAACTACAGTCTACTGAGAAATTTATTGACGCCATTAAGACAATACAGATACCGGACGACCACAAACTAGTGTCCTGTGGCGTGAAATCAGACTGTACTGTACTGAGAACGCTATTAAGAACTCTACTGTTGAACTACCACTACCTACAGACGACATTATGGACCTACTCCACCTCCGTTTGACTTTGACGTATTTTCAGTACAACGGCAAACACTACAAACAGTTACACGGTACAGCTATGGGCTCTCCAGTTTCTGTTATTGTAGCAGAAATTGTCATGCAAAACATCGAGGAACAAGCCCTAGCTACCTACACCCGAACTGTACCTCTTTGGTTACGTTACGTTGACGACACATTCACCGCCGTACACAAAGACGGAATCGACGATTTTCACGAACACCTTAACAGACAGAACGCGGACATGCGGTTCACCAAGGAGATCGAAGAAAATGGTAAGATACCTTTTCTAGACTGCTTGGTCACTCGCGACAACAACGAACTAAAAACGACTATTTATAGAAAACCGACACATACCGACCGATTACTAGACCATTCTTCGTACAACCCGACCTCTCACAAGGCTACTGCTATCCGGACTCTGACGAGACGAGCGCAACTAGTTAACGACTCACCTGACAGCCTAGAAGACGAGACTGATTATCTTAACAACGTTTTTAATAAGAACAATTACAACACGGACTTTGTTAGACGGAACACTCACAGTAACACTGATTCCAACTCTCAGACCAACTCTGGCCCTGTTACGACAGCGACTATACCGTACATCAGAGGCACCTCTGAAACTATTGCACATATATTACAACCTTACAATATACGTGTTGCGCACAAACCGATAACCACTTTACGGCGACTGCTTACTAATGTCAAGGACAAAGACAAACCGGAGGACAGACAGGTAGCAGTATACAAGATCAAATGCTGCGACTGCCAGGCTTCTTACATTGGTGAAACTGACAGAAACCTAAGCACGCGACTGACCGAACACAAACGCGCGACGAGGAATGGTGACGTCAACAATCACATTGCTGAGCACCATTTAAAGACGAAACATCAAATTGACTGGGACTCTGCGACATGTATAACGTATTCTACAGACCACTTTCAATGTCTTACTTTAGAAAGCTGGTTTACTAACTTAGAACAAACGCCACTGAATCGTAGCCAACAGTTACCAGCGCCGTACAAACGACTTATTGACGGGATCAAGCAAAACTAACTACGAGAGAACAACTGGAGAACTGACAATTTGACTAACAATAGACGACTGTTTAACTGTGACAATAGACGGATCGAAACGCACCAATCACTGATTACGAGTCTTCATAGCCAATAACATCACGGCTTAACTGACAGACGACCAATAACATCGCGACATATTTGACCAATCAGATCAATAACCAGAGTATAATACCATCAACTGACGTGATATAACTCACTTTGACTCTGAAGATGACTGCCGCAGAGATTGTCGAAACGTCAGTCACTGTCAACAACAACAGTCCTGTTCAGGACTACGTTCACCCGGACGATCAAACTCAACCTTTTGAAACATGAAAGAATTTACTGGATCAAAAATGCGTCCCCTTAACAATCCTACAGTACAATTCGATCGAAACAACACCGGTTAGTATCACTCGAAGCCTAGCTCAAACGGGCAAACAAAGATTGTAGCACCAGATTGGTTCTTATGTATTTCTTTTGTTTGTCAACCTGTCACAGAGCTCCATCCTCTGAGATATTTGTTTTATTTTCTTGTTTTTGCACTGTTTACTAAAACCTTCGCTGCTAAATCACAGTACTTGAAACTAAAATGATGTAATGATTGCCTCAGGTCTCGATATTCCAAAGCACGGTGAGCCCGCATACCCTTTGGATAGTTACGGAGATGGATGGACCGAGGAGCCTGCCCATTAAAGACAATTCCGTTCGTACACAAGTCCACTTCTCAGCTTAATTTGGCTCACCTTCAGAATGGCTCTTCAAACCCTAAAGAAAAAGGAATAGACAATCCCGCTGGGATCGTGCCCGTGGAATCTCCTAACACAAACACATATACGGCATTTTAAAAACTACTACCTTACAAGATAAATTGGGGCTCGTCGGAAAAGATACTTTAATTAGGGAAATGGCAGGAGGCTTTGCAATCTTAACTAGTTAACCGGCATTTTAGGTATTCCTGAGCTTAAAATATTTTAGTCACACAAATTCTATGATATTTATTATTGCTTCAAATTGTAGCTTTTTTCTATAGGAATTGTCAGGCACCAAAGTCACTAATGGATGTTATGGGGTTTCTTTAACACCCGGCGTCCACACTAATGTGTTTCCTTTTCGTTTGAAACTGAATGCGCCTTGTTCTCGTGTTCACCCTAATACCATCGAAAATAGCGAGCGCTGTTGCCATTACAACCACCGTTCAAAAGTGTTTTGTCATTACAGTCATAAATTTCTTTTCCAGCGTCTACCAAAAGAGAATTTTAAGATGGTCGATGAAGGGATGTTGTCGAGTGAATAGTTTGTGACTAGACAGTATCGCCTTATTCGTTAGTGCGGACTGAACTTATTGAACTGGCCCCAGTCGTCAAAAGGGGGATAACGCTATCCACAAGATGAATATCTATTCCTTTGGATAGAGCAATTAGCTTCCCTAATACTTATCCTCTGGATAGGACATAGATATTTATTCGGTGGATGGCGCTATCCAACGTTTAAGCGATAGATCTTTTGACAGATGTGGGCTTAATACCCTGGCCTTTGTGTGAATGTGAGGCTGAGGTTGACCTCGTTTTGGTACAAACCTCCACTGTTTTCTCATAGATATTATGCTTGAAAAATACTAGTTAGCAAAAGAAGAACACGATTCACATAAGAAAGCTGGAGGTGCTGCATCAAAACAAGGTCAACTTCAGCCTCATTTCCATCTATAACTGTAGAAGTGCTATTTTCCTTGCTGAAACTGTCAGCAGAGAGACGGTTACAAGATAAATGAGATCAGGCCTTGAAATTTTTTCGAAGCATTCGGTTTAGGCGATGGATTTTCGCCCTTATTGAACTCCGCCCAATTCAATCATGGTATACCCAAGATGACCTAGGAGCCTACAGGCTTTGGATACACCAAGAATGAATCTGCCCGAGAACAATCCTCAAAAGACTGACACAATCAGCCTTTGGTATAAGAAACACTGTATGCGCTCATATCCGCTGGCTGTTCAAATTTGTGGGGTCTCCGTGATATGGAGATTTCACCTTAAACTGGAAAATATACGTGCAAATGTAAAATATAAATACACCAGAAATGTTTATTGCTCAGAAACACAAGTGTACAATTTATTTTCTTACTCGTGTTAAGTGTGATATTAAATGAACTAAGCTTTTTCTTCTTTTTTGTCTTAATTTGTCTTATTTGGCTCGTATAATATTTGCATTACCTAGTTTTAGCTAAGGTGAAGAGAAACCACGATTTCGTTTGCCATTATTGCAATGCGCTGAGGACTGAATGAAACCCGTTTTTTAATGCGGACAACTGATACTATAGCAGAAAATGCTTACGTATATTATCAGTCTATTTTAACAAGTAACAAGGTGCTGGTTCTGAAATATCCAGACTCAGCAACGTTGGGCAAACACTCTGCTATAAGTTATCGAGCCCCAGTCATATATAAGATTTGCTCACTTTAACACGTTTAATTTGTTATATCCGTTTAGTTATGTTTGTAATGTAAGCACAGCTTTGCAAGTTATTTTTGGAATAAACGTCACTTCACATTATTTATTGACATTGTCTCTGTCTTAGTGATTTTTTGCAATAAGTTCCGTTGGATCCTTCTGACTGTTCTTGCGAGGTGCTACCTTGCTCCAATTCAAACAGATATCAACAAGAAACAATATCCACTGGTTTAGGGACATAGAAGGCATTTGAAACATTTCGGAATAGACCATAAACTGAAGTCTGTTTTAAAATTCCTCCGCAGGGTGATGTGATCTTTTTACCACCACCCTCTGGATTGCGCTACAAGTCAGGAATTGTGTCGCTCTTAGTCTGCGTAACTAGCGTCGCTCGTATTAAAAATAGCCAACTGGTTGCCTCTTGTCAGTTGGGGTTTTTAATCCAGTCAGATGTTGTATTTGAATTATTAATTCAGTAAGTATTTAAGTGGAGCGCCTGTAAACTAGCTGGATATGCTAAGTGCACCCTCAGATTTTACCAGCTTTACCAGCTTTTTCTGGACACAGACCTGCCCAGAGGGAATGGGCACGAACGGGGCTCACAGGTCCCATGCAAGGTGCGTTCCCTACCCAATCCCACGACCCGTAGAGGTTGGCCACACCATCAGCGTCTACGTCCCCTACTCTTTTCGAACAGTGGTGTGGGTTCTTTTACGTCCCACATGAACAGATCAGTGAAACAAGCCTTTATCTTTATTTACTTTTGAGGGTGGATTTCCACTATCGCAAAACTGTTACGCCTTTATACGCACGTTTAAATTTTACAAGCGTAAATAAGACGTAGGCAATGTATGAAAGGTCGCACCTTACACGTAGAAGTTGAACCTCGCTCAAAGTTTACTTTTAAGCGCGGCCTTTCATACATTTCTTCCATATTATTTACGCAAGTAAAATTTACGTGCGTACAGGCGTAAGAATTTCTCGACAATGGAAATCCACCTTAAGGAGGGCCGGATACGATGATTTGTGTCAATTGGTAAGCACCCCTGGTCTTTAGCACTGGTTCAACTGAGTATTTAACTTCGCTTTTTTGTCTTGTTTAGTTAAGTAATGTTTCAAACCGTTATTTTCCTACATACAATAGAAACTGGTGTTATAACCTGGCTATGCCTGCCTGTCCTACGTGGGGAGGGGCAGGGGGGGAGACGGGAGCCGAGCGAATTAAATGACAATGCAATTTTTTTCTTAGAAAATAAAGGGGGAAATGGCTATGGTTCTGATCGAAAATTGTCAATATAAGCCATTCTTTAACACATCATATTGACAAAATTAGAAGAAAAAGAAGAAAAAGTAAAACCTGACCAAGTCCGCTCCTAACCTAACGCAACATTTGGTGGCCGCGCGTTTATTTCAGCTACTGGGAACAAGAATACGAAAATTTCAAAGATGGCGCGTGGAAGGAGATGTACTTTGTAGCATGTGCTTTGTGTTTTTCAAAGTTTGTAGCCGTTATTTTCATACTTTACGAGGGATTTACTTAAACTGACGTAAGTTCTTTGTTTCAAAACTATTTTGAAGTCATATACCGTAACTAGTGAGTCGCGATCGTCAATTTTCAATGTGATGCTGGATAGACTTTATTTTTAAGCTATAATCTTCATCCAGGCAGCAGTATTTTCGTGTCTCGAATCCCCCCTCAGTAACAATAAGCGACCCAAAAGTGAAAAATATTATAAATTAATGTTTTAATGACTCAGTCAGCTCCAAGCTTGCCTCATGACCCCAACAACCCAATCCCCCCCCCCCCCCCCCCCTCCGGGCATGTTCCTGTTGTAGGGTCTTTGTTGTAAAACGTTTACTCCAGGCTAGGAAATTTTTTATTGTTTAATTCAATACCTTCTACCACTTTTAAAAAGAAAAATCTATATTTTCTCATAAGGAGTAATCATGATAAAATTAACACTGACAACTTAATTATTAAAGAAACATTTGATAACTCATAACTGCAGGTTTTATTGCAATTATAATGGCAGGGGGTTTTGGCAGAGCACCGTTTTTTGCAGAATGCCAAATGTCTGTGAAGATTAGTGATTAGGGTTAGGAAAGTGAACCAGGTTCTAGTTAGGGTCACTACCCTAAGTACTATACAGAGCAAACTGACCTGAAACTTGATTCACTCAGTTTCCTAACCGTAATCAGTAATCTTCGTAGTCGTTCAGTGTTCTGAAAAATACCCCTGCTGTCAGAATAGGTTCTGGCCTTACTGAACACTAATCAGTGAAAGCTTAATAATGGCCACTGCAAAGGAAAGAGAAGAGCAATCTTTTGAATAGAAAAGACCTTGATGGCCAGATTGGGATGCTTTGCACAGAATTTTTATGAAGTTGGTCATGCTTCTAAGTTTTCATAACTAGGAACTTTTAATAGACATGTTTGTTTTCTTTAGTCAACAGTTTGGAGATGAGGTGTGGATCACTGTAACTGCAGTTATAACAGCAAGGTAAAAAATGAATCAAAAATTGAAAAAAATGGAAATGTATGCTCAACATGATGATGTTTTGAACTCCTTTCATTATTAAGATTCCTTAACTAGCCAGTACATTTTACAGTCCTAGGAAGGGTACTCCGGACTTGTGATGGGGATGATCGAATGGGGGCAAAAATCAAAACCCAAATAAATTCCTAGGGCCTTCAACAAAACTCCAAAAAACTGCTGGACCAAAACTTAACCCCCCCCAAAAAAATCCCATGCCGAATTTACGAGCCTTAAAAATTTCCAGAAAACATTAAATTAATGATATAACACAAAAAATACGTTTTTAAAAACAAGTTTGGATGTACTTTATTTGCTGAAATATGCAGGCACTACCACCAATCTTCAGATTGTTTTGAATAACCAAAACAATCCCTTCTTAAATCAAGCCACCCAACAAATACTTGACAAAATTTCCTACTAAAGAAAATCCGGGGATCAAAAATTTCAAACCCATTTAACAATCCTTTGATCATCCCTGTCACTTGAAATCCAGAGTGGGATTCAAATGGACAGGATTCCACCTGAATCCTGGCTAATTTTTTACCTGGATATAACATAAAGCACCTACAAGTGTTTCCACTGTCCACTGGATGGGATGCTACTCTATTGTGAGGTTACCACCCCCCATCCCCCTCCCCCTGACAGTAAGGTGTATGTCATGGAAGAGAGACATAGTGAAGTAAAGATGGCAGTTAGGCTTGAACCCCAGCTCTACTCTGATCAAAAGTTTTAAGGACCCGTCCTAACCCTCACCAAATGGCCACCACACCTCCATGTTTTACATTCATCATTCATGTATTTTTGCCCTACATAAGACTTTTCAGGCTAGCTATCTAATGGGAGATGTAATTTATGTTGTCATATTTCCTTAAGAATAACAAATAGCCAGTAAAGTTGATATCTGTAATGATAATTAGAAGTTTCTCTTTTGATCAATAATCAAATCCTTTTGGCATTTGCAATGAAGCAGGCTGGGTAGCTAGGTTTGTGGCCATCTTGTTTGAGAAGGGGCCACATGCTATTATTAATGGCCAATAGTGTGGGAGTACATGTTTTCAAGCATGAGTGCTCATTTAACAAAATGGTCCTGGTTTGTTCTGTTCTACTATAACAAACACTACTTAACTTAAATACATTATAATGTCATTGGTAAAAAGAAATTTTATTATGTTAAGTTTTTTAATGTTTCTTCCATATCAGATGCTACATGCAGACAGGACCAGCACTTCAGCTGCCAGAATTAAGGGTTTATCTTCAGTAATGTGAGTGCTGTATGTTTTGTTTTGTAATCCAGCTCTTGAGTGAACCAGATACACAGGGCTGTTGGACAGCTTGGTCAAAGTGATCGATCAAACTAATCCAGGAAGTTTAAAAAAAAGTTGCAAATGTACACAGTTATTTCATTTTCAGGTTTGCATGTATACTGCACTGTAGGGGGGAACTACTAGACATTTATTAGGTTTAATTGCAACAGAAAAATCACTTTTCCCCAGAAAGAAAATGCCATTAAAAAAATCGATGTTTATCGGTTTTCACTGCAACAGAAAAATCACTTTTGCCAGAAAAAAAATTCCATGCCTAAAACAAATATGTTAAAACATTTTTGTTACTGCTTAATTTCACCACAAATATTTGGTAGCTTCATGGAAATTAAGAGTGATCCTTAATTATTTTTGTAGACAGATTGAGAAGATCATCAACATTTTCATTATAAATTTGTAGCCTAGTCTGTAAAATATTGTGTAAAGAGGACTGTCACCAATTAATCAACTGGCATTCAATGCTGGTACTTCAATTTTCTAGCACCAGGCAATTTAACTCATTCGCCCCTGAACCACCCATTACTGCCTATGCGGATTCTCGTCCCTTCTACCAATTGTTTGGTTCCAGAAATATCCATACCACCCCCATGAAAGGGATTTGCTAAAATTTTTGCACACCCCCTGGAAATATTGCTATCTCTGATTGAAGTAAACAAATAAGTAGTTTTGTTCACTAGGGTGCCAAATTTTGTGAGTTTCATGTATTTTCTGTTGAATTCTATAACAGATAAGCAAATTGCTTATGCAAACTCTTATAAATGTGCTCAAGTCACGAACAATTTTTGTGAGTTGTTGAATTCTACAACAGACAACAGATAAGCGAATTCTGAAGAAATTGTTAAAAAGTTCTTGGCCACACACAAATGAAATGCAAGATGTGTGGTTTAAGTCATGTGCAGGAGTAGCCTTTCCATCCATACCAGAATGAGCATGATTCAGTCCATGCCAGGAGACCAGAGAAAAACGCAAAAAACCATGTAACATTGACCCGAAAATTCCCATGAAAATCTTGTTTCACTGCCCACCTACTTTCCTTTCATCTAATCCTAAGATCCTAAACGCTTTCCTAAAACCTTTTCCTACCAAACCTAAGTCTACTAAATGGCCAGCAAAAGAAAAAAAAGAGGCAAGGAATTGGAACTATTAAGAGGGGAGGAGAGAAAGCGAAAAGTAAAAGTCAAGACTGCTATGTCACTTTTAAACCCAAAAACTATCTGAAATTGTGCTTTCTGGGCATCACTGAACTTTGCAAGCTAATACCTGTCATCAGCTCTGTTGTAAGTTAAGCTTGATCTTTATAGCCAGACAGTGACTAGAAAACCACTCGACTAGCTTTTAAACACGTCTTTTGGCAAAATTCCCAGGGGTGACGTGAATGGGCTAACTAAACTCTTATAGTTGTCTGTTAACTTTCAACTGAAATTTTAGACATTTCACCCTAATGTTTCCTATGGCAGAGCTGACACACTGGGAAATGTGGTTACAGACAACCAACACTCACAACATTCTATTTGGTCTTAAATAAGATTATTGATAAGATTGCTCAATTTGCAAGCATGCAGTTTTTAGTGAAGTAACTAAAACCGTGATCATTACGTTTTCTCCTGGATTAGTATAAATTTACTTTGTGCAGCTGCCTATCAGTATATATATCCAGTCTAAGCTCTCCTTATGGACACCCCTCTATTATGGACAGTTTGTTTGGTCCAAGAAATGCCAAAAATCATACATTCCCTACCTCTATAATACGGACACCTCTGTAAAGTGGACACTTAATTCTGTCCATTTGGTGTCCGTATTAAAGAGTTTTCACTGTGCTATTATTTTTATCAAAAGCCAAGTTCTGCTAAGATTTAGATTATTACCTGAGTGAGTTAGTACAGAAATGCATTTATTTACCCTCAAGAATCAGATTCTTTATACTGAGTTATTGACTCAGAATGACAGAATATCTGACTTTTACAGTGCAAACTTCTAAGTGGCTTATGATAGACAGATTAACTGACTGTCAAATAGTGTTTGGTGATGTTCTAGATGGAAAAAAGCCTCTCCTGACTATAAAAATATCGCTGTATATGCATGGTTGCCAAATTGGATTTTTCGTAAGGGTTTCAGTAGTCGACAAGTTTGGTCCAAAATTTTGAATTTCTTCCTTGCTTGTATTTGGGAAAAACAGGCCTAAGAATTGTGTTTGGTGATGTTTTGGATAGAAAATAAACCTTTCCAGACTAAAAAAAGATTAATTTTATATGGTTGCCAAATTTGATTATTTTCTAAGGGCTTTAATTAGTGCATGGTTTTGGTCAATAGTTTGAATTTTCTTCATGTTTCTTTTTTTGTGAAAAAGGCCTAGAAAAAGTCTTCTCAGGATGCAAAGAAAGTCATTTTTACAGCTTGCCATTAGGGCAAGCTGAAGCGAGCATTTACTAGCCCAAACATCATTATTTTCAACTAACCCCCAAAATTTTTTGATGAACAGAATTAGTTTCACAGTTCTTCTGTAAGTTGAATTCCTCAAAATACTTCACTTGCCCATCGGGCAAGTTAAGAACAGAATTCACTAGCCCGATAGCAAAATCCACTAGCCGCGAGCTATCAGACACTACTTTCTTTGCACACTGCTTTCTAGACCATACAAGTAACCGTTTTAGACGGTCGCCAAATTTGATTTTTCTAAAAAATGATGATTGATTTTGGTCAAAAATTTGAAATTTCTTCTTGGTTTGTATTTGGGCAAAACATGCCTAGAAACTGTGTGTGGTGATGTTTTGGATAGAAAACAAGCCTTTCCAGGCTATAAAAATGTCGATTTTATATGGTCGTCACATTGGATTTTTCCTGAGGGGTTAATCCATGATTTTGGTTAAAAATTTGAATTTTTTTGGGTTGTTTCTCTTTGGGCAAAATAGGGTTAGCAATAGTGTTTGGTGATGTTCTGGATAGAAATCAAGCTTTTCCAGGCTATAAAAATATCAATCTATATGGTCGCCAAATTGGATTTTTCTAAGGGGTTAGTCCATGAGTTTGGTAAAAAATTTGAAATTTCTTCTTTGCTTGTATCTAGGCAAAATAGTCCTAGAAATTGTGTTTGGGGGTGTTTTGGACAGAAATCAAGCCTTTCCAGACTACAAAATGTATAAAAATGTCAATTTTACATGGTCGCCAAATTGTCCTAAGGGGTTAGTCCATGATTTTTGTCAAGAATTTGAAATGTTTTTTGTTGTTTCTCTTAGTGGAAAATAGGCTTAGGAATAGTTTTTTTGTTGATGTTATGGATAGAAGACAAGCCTTTCCAGACTATAAAACTGTTGATTTTACATGGTTGCTAAATAGGTTTTTGCCTAAGGGGTTAGTCCACGATTTTTGTCAAAATTTCAAATTTCTTTATTGTTCCTTTATTAGTAAGATAGGCTGGGAAAAATTATGTGGTACCTAATGTTGTCATAAAAAACAAGCCTTTCCAGACTATAGCAATATGGATTTTACATGTTCACCAAATTGGGTTTTTCCTATGGGGTTAGCCCATGATTTTGGTCAGTTTGACCGCTTTTGATTTATTCACATTCTTTTGTGCAGATTTAATCCAATCAGAAGCCAGCTGGAAACTGTTCTTGACTTCTGATTGGTTAATTTCTGCATGAAAGAATATGAATTAATTAAAGGACGTCACACTTCTGGGTTCCTTGCTGTAGTGACTTCATGATGTGAATTATTGCAATTGAACTCATGCAGCTTGTTTAAAGCAAGACTGACGTACAGTTTCATCAGCTTTAGGTGGCCATACCTGGCCTAATTTAACGTAAATTCAAAACTGTTTCAAATTTAATGTCACTGTAAGTTAAAGATACAGTACCGTTCAAAAAAAAGTTGACAGTCCATTGCGAATCTCGATTCTCGACTCGATTCGCGATTGTCGATTCCTGCGCGAGTAGAGAATCGAGAATCGAGAACAAACTATCGAGAATCGAGTCGAGGATCGAGTCTTGCAGGACACAAAACAAAAGATTCACCCATGACTGATTTCTCGATAATTCGTACGGCTGTAACACAACGCGGCATGGTTATACAGTCGATTCCCGATAACTCGAACCCTCACTAACTCGAACCTCGCGCTAACTCGAACCAAAATCGATTTCCCCTGGATTTCCGTCATACATTCACTGTACTTTTACCCTCGGTAACTCTAACCCCACGATAACTCGAACTCTCGGTAACTCGAACCACTTTTCGTTTCCCCTCAGGTCATTTTCTATATGATTTTACCCTCGATAACTCGAACCATGTTTTGAGCCCTTAAAAAGTCGGGGAAAAAGCCGTTCGACACATAGAATTTTGGATTTCCTATTGACGTGTTGTAGGAATATAGTTTACTAGTGGAGGCTAATGTTGATGGTCACAGGCTAACGTGAAGCAGCTTTACTTCTCAAAACAGTGAAACGGAGTGAAACGCATGCCCCCTATTTAGGCCATGTTTTGTTACGTTTCGTTCTGATTTATAATCTAGAAGTATCTTTTTCGCTCGACATTTCTACAATTAAATGTGATTAAAATGTTCACAGTGCAGTAAAAACTGTTTTTTACCGTACTCTCGGCTTTTTTCTTCGAGCTCCCGATAACTCGAACTCCGGATACCTCGAACTTTTCTCGATTTCCCTTGAGGGTTCGAGTTATCGGAAGTCGAATGTATTCGTGCAATTGACTGTATACTCGAAACAAGACCAATTCAGGTTATAAAGCGAATGTTTCTTTGAGGACATTTCAAATGCCAGCTCCAAATGCGTACGAACAGTGCATGCTCGCGTACAAGCAACAGCATGTTTATTTTGTAACGTCAAACGATTCTGGGCTTATCCTGTCGCCTTGCTTGATAAAGAACAGCCGTAACATACACGTCCGGTCCGTAACATGACTAATATTTTGCTCTGAAATTGCGTTCGCATGATCCTTGAAAACTTTTGAGAAACAATGGTTTTAATTCTACTCGGAAATTTAGTGCGTTCTTTAAAGTTTTAGGAAATCTCTCGTAAAATTGGCCTGCTAATTTTTCCGCGAACATGATTTGTTGCCTAGCCCGTGACTGCAGCTACCGTGATGAAAAGTTACGCTAGCGGATTGTATTGCACGATACTAAAAATCGTTTTCAAAGCACTTTCAAACTGTGTATGAAATGACATAATCAGAAAGTTGTAAAAATCATAAATTGGTTGTCATTTATTACACCAACAAGCTATGATAGCCTGAGTGAATGGGGATGTTGTGTATGAATCAACGAAAAGTCCAAACAATTTTTTGGGGCCAAAAACGCATGCGTCTGTGAAGAACAGTACCACAAGTGAGCGAAATGAGTTTTCGATCTAAATATAAAGGTTGATTTTCTAAGACAAAGTTAGGTCGATTATTTCCGGTGGGGTTATAGGGCGGTGAGAGATGGCCAACTCTCTGAAGCCTGCTTGACTAATCCGTGCGGATGCGACTTACCGGGGGGGACTGTCGAGCTTGCTGACGGTCACCAAACTCCGGCCCAGCAAGTGCAGGGAGGTGCTCGAACTATTAACTCGGTCCCAGAGGTTAAACGGGAACCTCGGCACCAGAGGTTAAACGGTTACCTCCGTCCCAGAGGTTAAATGGGAAAAAATGGCCACCAGAGCTGCCTCCCTGACGGGATTTTTGCTATTTTTTGTGACGTGTCACGCTGTAAGAGATGTAACGCAATGTCACGCAATATGTATATTTTTTACCGGGGGGAACTCACATATGAAAGGGGCGGGGATGCTCGTCGGAAATTTTGAAAAACCCCTAAGGGAGACCAACCTGGGCGTGGGCCAACCTTTTTTTGACCCCTGAAAGAGACCATTTTGTTACAAAGTTCTTTAGTTATTGATGTTATAGAAAACTTTGATTATGCACCTATCACTGTAAAGCCGTGCGGGGGGGCGGGGGGAGAGGGCAGTGCATGGGGTGGGGATGTGACATTTTTCAAAAATTTGCAGTCAAATTCCCTACCCACGGGCAAATCATTCCAGTCAATTGCAACCAAATCTCCCCACCCGGGGCTGTACATTGCTGTCAAATATCCCAAAGCAGAACCCAAGAAAGGCACAATAAAAATATCTCCAAATGAAACTCTGCAATCTTTATCTATATTACGTTGCTGCATCACCGAAGATACATGTTCCTGTTACAGCTGCAACACGGATTATGGTTAAAACATATAATTATTATACGTTTTAACCATAATCCGTGTTACACTGTGTAGAATACAGAAACCTTTAGGAGAAAGTCCACATTTTGTAAGTTTGAATATACCGTTCTTAGTAAAGGGTATAAAGAAAGTCAATTTTATAAGCTTACAGTGATTGTAGCGAATGAGCCATACGCTGATAAATTGTACTTGCAAAAATCGATTTGGTTTCTCTTTACTTCCGTTTACTTTGATACCATAGTATCTTAAGAGGTTCAATTGATCAAAAACATGCTAAAACAAATGAAATTTGAAGGCAAAACAGTGAAATCCACTCAGCTTTCGCTTGTTCTCGTTGGCCTTTGTGATTTCCAGATCTTTCCAGACCGTACGGCGGATGCGTGAAGCGTGGAAGTGCGAAACATATATTCGGTCTCAGTCTTTTTTGTCCAAGTCGGCAGTCAAATATCTCCACGTCAGGAGAAGAAAGATTCAAATATCCCCTCCCCTGGGAGAACAAGATCAGTCAAATGCCTTACCCCAAGGCTAACAAAGACAATCAAATCCCCACCCCATGCCCTGCCCCCCCCGCTGCCTGCATAACATTGATAGGTGCATTACATGAATTGAGTAAATAAAACGAACTATTAATTATATATGTTCAAGTGCAACCCTAAAAGAGAACTTTATGGCTTAATATAATGATGCTTTGCTCAGAACACCCTAAGTGAGACCAAAATCCGAAATTTACATCTCTAAGCGAGACGACGAGCATCCCCGCCCCTTTCATATGGAAGTCCCCCCCCCCCTGGGTACAAGCAACAGCATGTTGATTTTGTAATGTCAAACGATTCTGGACTTATCCTGTCGCTTGGCTTGATAAAGATCAGCTGTAACATACACATCTGTCCGTAACATGACTAATCTTTTGCTCTGAATATGCTTTCGTGATCCTTTAAAACTTTCGTGAAACAATGGTTTAAATTCTACTAGGAAATTTAGCGCGTTCTTTAAAGTTTGAGGCCTTTGAGAGTCTCTCTGGTTTCTTCGACGATGGAACACTTTTTCTGTTGTCTAGCATGTGACTGCAACTACCGTGATGTTACTGTGCTTTTCACAAACATGCAAATTCTGAAGTTCAAAAGCCAACTGACGATTGCGTTTTTCGCTGCCGTCAATCATCTTAACGGACCTCTTCGGAAACAAAACTTTACTTTAACAGGTTCAAACGGTAATGCTTTGTAATTTGTGATTGGTGAATTTCGATCCATTTTGTGTGTTTCTGTGTTTTCTTTTTCACAGAAAAAGTCATGGATTGCTTTTCAAGTTCAACTATTACTGACAACTTCTGCTATTTAAATGATACAAAATGCCATTCAAACATTTTTAAGATCTCGACGCAAAGTGTCACCCTAGCTGTGCAAGCAAATACAAATGTAAACTGCTACTGTATAATTTACATAGTTCAGGAATTTCTCACAAGAATCAAATGCTGAGTAGAGTTTGTTATATTATAGAGTAGAGAGATTTTTTTGACGTGAGAGAAGTTAGAAGATTGCTCAAAACTTGAACAAAGATTGTAGATTCTTGCATCAATTCAGTATTGAGAGTAGAGTCTAGCAAATTACTTTATAATCAAAAACCCTTTATAATCGTTTGTAAACAAATCTTCCGGTTTGATAAGTCTTGCAGGAATCGAGAATCGAGACACAACAATCGAGAATCGAGTCTCGATTCTCGACTTGATTCTTGCAAGGATCGAGAATCGAGTGTCAACTTACTTTTGAACTGCATTATACCAGGCATTTATTAGTTTTCATTGCAACAGAAAAATCACTTTTCCCAGAAAGAAAATTCCATCAAAAAAATAGATTTTTATCAGTCCTCATTGCAATAAAAAAATGACTTTTACCGAGAAGAAAATTCCATTTAAAAAGTAGACGTTTATCAGTTTTCATTGCAACAGTAAAATCACTTTAATTTACAAAGAAGAAAATTCCACTAAAAAATAGCTGGTTATCGGTTTTCACTGCAACAGAAAAATCGCTTTTGCAAGAAAAAAAGTTCCATTCCTAAAACAAATATATTAACACATTTTCTTTTAATTTACAGCGTAATTGCACCACAAATATTTAGCAGCTTCATGGAAATTAAGAGTGATCCTAAATTATTTAAATTGTGGACAGAAGATCATCAACATTTTCATGTTGAGCTCGATCTTTTGTAGCGAGACAGTGACTAGAAAACTGGCCAACTAGCTTTAAAATGCGTCTTTTGGCAAAATTCCGAGGGGCGAATGGGTTAACCAAATTCTTATAGTTGTCTGTTAACTTTTGACTGAAATTTTAGACATTTTACACTAATGTTTCCTATGGCAGAGCGGACACACACACTGGGAAATGTGGTTACAGACAACCAACACTCACAACATTCTACTTGGTCTTAAATAAGATTATTGATAACCTCCCACGCAGACGTTCTTAGAGGTTTGTCATGTGTTCCTGCCCCACGAACGTCTGCTGAACCGAAAGAAAAATTCCTTTCCCATTGTTCGCAAATATCAGCTGGTGATCACATGCAGATTATCGGAGATTTATCCGGCGCTGATGGAGTCAAAGTGTTGACAAGCCAAACACATACGTTCAAGCTCTGTAGAGTGTGATACATGACCAAAGATTTTTGCTCTGGACGAGAATCTAGGGGATAAGGGTTGAGTTTTTGTATATTTCTCTCGGTAAAGGCTTGATTAGATGTAGTTTGTTCATAAAGTTGTTCTTTGGGTGATGCAACGGCGGGGTTACCTTGTAAGACTGAACAAAAGGCAGAATTTTTTTTCACACGTTATTGTTTTGTAGTAAAGCTGACTTCCATTCAGTAAATTTAACCTCCAAGGTTTTCGATGACATTGTGAGAGTAGCCACTAGTACGAATACTTGTGAGTTAACTGAGTAGTTTGTTCTAAAACTGTAAGGTCTTCACCTTTCATGAGACCTTTCTGATCTTTTCTGGAGCTGTTAGGTCAAGCACAAAATTTCTCAAGCTCTAAAGTGCACTTCCCAGATCTGAGAGTCTGCTGTGATTGGTCTACGTTTTTTTCCGCTCAAGTCAGCAGACATTCATGGGGCAGGAATCCATGACCAACCCCCAAGAACATCTGTGTGGGAGGCTAGATTATTGATCCATTTTCAAGCATAAAGCAGTTTTTAATGAAGTAACTAAAACCTTGATCATTAAGGCTTCTCTGGATTAGCATAAATTTACTTTGTGCAGCTGTCTAACAGTATATACCATTATTTTTATCAAAAGCCAAGTTCTGCTAAGATTTAGATTATTACCTGAGTGAGTTGGTACAGATATGCATTTATTTACCTTTAAGTATCAGATTCTTTACTGAGTTATTGACTCAGATGACAGAATATCTGACTTTTACAGTGCAAACTTCTAAGTGGCTTATGATAGACAGATTAACTGACTGTCAAATAGTGTTTGGTGATGTTCTGGATAGAAAACAAGCCTCTCCAGACTATAAAATTATCGATGTATTTAGTCGCCAAATTGGAGTTTTCCTAAGGGTTTCAGTGGTCTACGAGTTTGGTCAAAAATCTGAAATTTCTTCTTTGCTTGTATTTGGGCAAAATAGGCCTAGGAATTGTGTTTGGTGATGTTTTGGATAGAAAATGAGCCTTTCCAGACTATAAAAAGATATGGTTGCCAAATTTGATTTTTCCTAAGGGCTTAGTCCATGATTTTGGTTTGTTCAATAATTTGAAATTTCTTCATGTTTCTTCAAAAATTTGAATTTTTTTTTGTTGTTTCTCTTTGGGCAAAATAGGTTTAGCAATAGTGTTTGGTGATGTTCTGGATAGAAATCAAGCCTTCCCAGACTATAAAAATATCACTTTATATGGTCGCCAAATTGGATTTTTCTAAGGGGTTAGTCCATGAGTTTGGTCAAAAAATGTGAAATTTCTTCTTTGCTTGTATCTGGGCAAAATAGGCCTAGGAATTGTGTTTGGAGATGTTTTGGATAGAAATCAAGCCTTTCCAGACTATAAAAATATTGATTTTTTATGTTCGCCAAATTGGATTTTTCTGAGGGGTTAGTCCATGATATTGGTCAAAAATTTGAAATCTTTTGTTTGTTTGTTTCTCTTTGAGCAAAATAGGCTTAGGAATAGTTTTTTTGTTGATGTTATGAATAGAAGACAAGCCTTTCCAGACTATAAAACTGTTGATTTTACATGGTCGCTAAATTGGTTTTTGCCTAAGGGGTTAGTCCATGATTTTGGTCAAAAATTTCAAATTTCTTTATTGTTCCTTTTTGAGTAAGATAGACTGGGAAATAGTGTGTGGTAATGTTGTCATAGAAAACAAGCCTTTCCAGACTAAAGCAATATGGATTTTACAGGTTCACCAAATTGGGTTTTTCCTACGGGGTTAGCCCATGATTTTGGTCAGTGTGGCCGCTTTTGAGTTATTCACATTCTTTTGTGCAGATTTAATCCAGTCAGAAGGCAGCTGGAAACTGTTCTCGACTTCTGATTGGTTAATTTCTGCATGAAAGAATGTGAATTAATTAAAGGAGGTCACACTTCTGGGTTCGTTGCTGTAATGACTTCATGATGTGAATCAAGATTACTGCAATTGTTGATGAAAATGACTGATTTTTCATTTCAGATCAAATGTGTCCAGCAGATGTGTCAAGACTTCAAGAGCTAGGATTTTGAACTTATCTTCAGTACTGTAAGTGCTGTATACATTGCTTTATAATCCTTTTTTTGAGTGAACCAGATAAACTGAACGCATGCAGCTTGTTTAAAGCAAGATTGACATACAGTTTCATCAGCTTTTGGTGGCTATACCTGGCCTAATTTAACACAAATTCAAAACTGTTTCAAATTTAATGTCACTGTAAAATTAGAGATACATGTCTAAATATAATAGATAAGTGAAAGAAAAACACTACTTGAGTGACTTGACTTCTTCTTGCTGTTAATATTTGGCAGCTGTTTCCTGTTTACTCCTGGGCAGACAGCGATTCAACAAAATTTTCAAACTCAAAGGCAGAATATGAAACAGTTTTTTAAATGTATTTTTTGAAATCAAATGAATGTTTGTTTTGATCTTTTCATGAAGGACTCTAAAACAGTTTGAGGCCAAAGTGTACAGGGTCTTTGCAACAAGTAGCACATGTGTAAATGGGACTTAAAAAATTGTTCATTTTCAAATTCATTAGAAATTATTTTGGATTATTGACTGATGGCATTAAGCACTTTTGGTTTTTTCTTTCTTGATTAATAGGTTTAAATAATCACATGCGCACAGTTAAAATGAAATCTTAAAACTAGAGTTTTTTCGGATGAATGTCAATTCATATGTGATTGCCTTTGAAGGAGCTGTGCTACAATGTTGATATAATAATGCCAAGTTCTTCTTTTAGTCATTAATTTTATTATAGTATTGCAATCTGTATGATGCGATTTGGGTGGACTGACTTATTGACTGATTGACTGTTTCCTTGAATGAGTGATCCTTAGCTAATTGACTAATTGACTAGATGATTGACTAACTGACTAATTGAATGACTGTCTGGCTGGCTGATTACATGACTGACTAGCTGACTGATTGACGTACTGTCTAACGGTCTTGCTAACCAACTGAGTGCAGATTATATTACTGATGGATTAACTGGCTGATTAACTGACTGATGGACTGACTGACTTATTTAATGACTGACTGACTCATTGACCGACAGAATGGCTGACTTGCCAGTTGTTGACTGACTTACAAATTTACTTACTGAATGACTGACTCACAGTTGACTGACAAACAGGAAAACTGATTGACTGCATGATTAGTTGACTTGCTTTACTGGCTGACTGGAGGGCTTCATTGCAGATTGAGTGGCTGTCAATTGACTAGCTTACTGATAGACTGGCTGATTGACTGACTGATGGGCTGACGTGTTGACTGACTGACTTGCTGACTGGCTGACTCATTAATATTGACTTGTTGAGTAACTGATTGATTTATGCTCCTACTGACTAGTTAACGGACTAGGTGACTTATTACTGACTGACTGGCTATAGCGGCTACCTGACTGACAGACTGACAAATCAACTAAGTAACAGCAAGCCCTGAGATTTAAATCCCATGGATAACAATTTTTCAGTTCCGTGCCCAGAGATCATGGGAAACTATCAGCAACAATTTTTTGGTTCCATGAAAATTCATGGGAACCCACTTTCATTTCTTTTAATGTACAGAAACAGTTTTCTAGAAACATGTTAAAATTAAAATTAAAGAACATTAGTGTGTATTATTATTTACAAAAAACTTCAATGTCTATCATTAAAATGTCAGAAGAAGGTCAATTTAAGAGTTAAATTTGTGTGCACTAAAGTGTCAAAAACTCAAGACTCCTCTTTGATCCAACTAAAGTAGTGAGTATACCCACTTGAAATGTTCGCCACAGATCTTGTCTTTTCATAAAGAGATTTGGGCCTTTTCATCAGTTTGAACAGTGAAATTGTCACTAAAATACTACATTCTAATAATGTTTTTAAACTTTTGGAGTCATGTATTTTATTTCTTGGAACTGGAAACCATAACAATCGCTGCCGTTAACAGTACTGTAAAACATCTTCCATGCATGAGTGATCAGTAACATGCAGTGCACTACACGTATATGTACTTTGTGAACAATTCAAGATGGTGCACGAGAGAAAAACTGTAGCATTTTCAAAATTTCGTTTATACACAAGCTGAGTCATAAAGAATAAATTGCTGTACTACTTAAGAATCCTAGTGGAAAAAATACTATATTTGTGTATTTTGATCCCTCTGTCTGAATATATCAGGACACGTCACTGGGAAACTATTTTTCAGTTCCGTTATTTTAAGATCACGGTAACGACACAGTACCAGAAACGATTGTTATACTGTGAAATCCTAGGGCTTGTAACAGTTACTAACTGACTGATTGAGTGACTGACTTGACTGACTTACAAACTGACAAACTGAATAACTGACCTTCTGACTGACTAACTTAGGACTAACTGAGAAACTAGCTAATTAACTGTCTGACATACAAACTGAGCGACTGACTGGCTGATTGAGCAACTGACTTGCATGTACCAACTAACTGACTGACTTAAAAACTCACAAACGGAGTAACTGACCTTCTAACTGACTGACTCAGAACTAACCAAGCAACTGCCTTACTGAGTGAGAAACTACAATCAGTGACAAAATTGTTGAGACATTGTACTCAAATAGGGTAACTTCAGAGAACAAAAGAATCTCTTCCCTGTCCCCTCAATTCAATGTTGGGGTGTTTTTTGTTTTCTATAGGTAGCTTGAACATCAGCACAACATTGCATGGAGGGGATGGGGGAGGAAAAGCTGTATTTCCTCCTGTTGGAGTTAGTAAAAGGTAAAAAAAAAGCCCAGTTTAGAGCAAAGTGTCCCAACTCATTTTGTCACTGATTGTAGCTAAGTAACAGTCTGAAATACAAACTGACCAACTAATTAGCTAACTGAGCAACTGACGTACTTAATTAAAGCAACAAGCTAACTGACTGTCTGACTTACTTACTGACCAACTGACTGATTGAATGAATGATCAACCGATTAATTTGCTTAGTATACTTCTAACTAATCAAGTAATCATTTTGACTGACTGAGCAACTTAATTACTGGCTGACTGACAACTTGTAACTGACTGACTGGCTGATGGAATGGCTGATTATATAACAGACTAAATACTGACTGAATGAGCAACTTACAGTACCAAGACACTGACTGATTGAGCAACTGACTGACTGTGCAATTGGGTACCTGACTGGCTGACAGAATGACTGACTGACTGCCTGACTGTGCAGTTGGGTACCTGACTGGCTGACAGAATGACTGATCGAGCAACTGACCAAATGACTGACTAAACTTAGTAACTTATCAAGTGACTGACTAACTGCAAGCAACTGACTGACTGACTTAGGTACTGACTGGGGTCCACAAAGTAGGGGTCGATTTAATAAGACTTTCACAAGTGTAATTTACAAGTGCAATCCATTGTTTTAGAGTCTGTGTTTATCACCCTCTGATCAAATGAACTTCTTTATTCCATTCCAATGAGCTTCAATTTTCTCCTCAAATAATGGTCGCAAGCATTACACAAAAGGGTAGGATAAGTGACTAGGAACTTAAATTAAGCCCACAAAACTGCTGGTCCTAAATCAGAGGAAGCAGTCTGAAACAATAGCTACACTTGTAAAACAGGTTGTCTGTTGTCTGAGCAGGATGAATTTAGAGAAAGTTTAAAGGCTTTATTTCCCCAAGGACAAAGCATACTGTCTGTAATAATACGCTTTCCAACTAAGCGGGTGTCTGTAAAATAAGCAAGGTTTGAATGTGCTGGGAAATTGGTGTGTTGTGGTAATCACTGATGAACTTCACTGAATATTTTAAACTTTTGTTTCCAGATCACATGCCACAGAAAGACTGGACAAGGACTTTCATGAGCTAAGAGCCTCTGTTATCTTTCGTGCTGTAAGTGCTGTATGTCTTGCTTTGTAATCCAGCTTTTGAGTGAACCAGATAAACAGGACTATTGGTCATGGCCAGGTGATTTCAAAGTTTGATTAAGCTAATCCAGGGAAAGCTGTTTTAACATATTGTACCCAATTCTTTCATTTTACAGTGACTTCACCATCAAGGGTACCACTTTTTGGAGTAGAAGTTTATCAATCTTATTCTTACATTTTCCAATAAAACAACAACAACAACAAAAATAAAAACTGAAAACATGTGCAAATTAAAATGCAACATAAAAGAACAAAATTCCATAATGAATTAAATCAAGTACAGTTAAACTGCTTGGTCAACATTATTGTGGTGCAAGTAAAATTTGAACCCAGGATCATCAGATATTATTATTAGTGAGAAAGTTGATTATGATCATCCAATTGAGTGTAGTTCTGAACAGCTACAGCTGTTGGTGATTCAGTGACTGGCACATCAAAAGTGTATAAAGGGAATCAACAGGGTTGAACAAATGTTTTATTATTGACTTCTGCACGAAATAATTCGTACTTCAAGACCAAGCAAATAAAATCATTATTTTAAAGGGATGCGTTCAGCATTTTTGTTGGCTTCTGTATGATTTAGACATTTTACATTGAATATTGCTTGCAATCGCCAGTTTTGTCTGTAGGGAATCACGGTACAAAAACAAGTGAAACGTATTGAAATCTTTTTGCTTTCAAGAACAAACATAATTTGATTGATCTAATTGAAAAATTCCAAGAGACATGCACTTGTTGGTGAAGTACTCATAATCAGAAAACTGAAATGCGAAAACTGTGGTCATATGTTTTCTCCTGGATTAGCAATTATCGACTTTGTTCAACTGTGTCACAACATTTAAACCAATAGCCAAGTTCTGCTGATATAATAATAAAAATAATAATGATAATAATTACTTATTATTATTATTATTATTATTATTATAAGGTTGTTATTATAGTACTTGTTAGTGCAGATATGCAATCGATATTGTACCCTTCAAATTGCTTGTACAACGTTGATCTATTCAAATGACTGTCTGACTTAATAATTGAATGGGATGACTGTGATAACAAGGATAACTAGCATCACTACTATAACTGGAATGACCGGTATGACTGGGATGAATAACATGACTGGGATGACTAGGATGACTACTATGACTGGGATGCTACTGATGACTAAGGTGACTGGGATGACTAGGGTGACTCACATGACTAGGATGACTGGGATGAATGAGATGACCAGGATGACTGGAATGACTTGGATGACTACTATGACTGGGATAATTGGAATGACTGGGATGACTGAGATGACAAAGATGACTGTGATTTTTTGGATAACTAACATGACTGGGATGACTGGAATGACTAGGATAACTAGAATTACTAAAATGACTGGATTACTAGAGTGACTAGGATGACTGGAATGTCTAAAATGACTTGAATGACTAGGGTGACTAAATGATTGGGATGACTGGGATGACTTGGATGACTACAATAGCTGGGATGACAGGAATGAATGAGATGACTAGGCTGACAAAAATGACCAGGATTTGTGGGATTACAAACATGACTGGAATGACTAAGATGACTGGGACGACTAGGGTGACTGGGATGACTGGGTTGACTGGGATGACTGAGACGACTGGGTTGACTGTGATGACTGGGACAACTAGGATGACTGGGATGACTAGGGTGACTTGGTTGACTGGAATAACTAGGTTGACTTTGATGACTGGGATAACTGGGATCACTAGGACGACTGGGATGATTGGTATAGTTGGTAGACTGCATATCTGTGCTGACTCGTATTTTCGTTTTCTGTGAACTTGATGAGTGCATTTCAATCTCTTCTTGCTTCAACCAGCAATTTCCCAGCATGGAGGTACGTGTTAGGAATGACTGAATGCACTTCACAGTGATGATGTGAAGTGTAGTGCTTCTCGCTGGTTGCTAATTATTTGAACGATGACAATATTTATACCCCTTCCAAATCATCAGCCAACTTAAGACATCATTTGATGGGGGGGGGGGGGGGGGAGAGTTTCGTCTTAGGTAAAACTACACTCGTGGCAAATTGGCAAATTGATCTGTTGTTTTGTTTTAGAGCTTAAATTTCTGACTGACATTCATCACTGCAACAACTTACCTTCCTATTCTTGAAGGTGATTTTTCAGTTAAAGTGAATACAATGTCTAAATTTATAAATTCAATTCTGTTTTCATTTCCACGTTCGGGGAAAATTTATTCCACAGTTTTCATCACAAGAAAGTAAGATTTGGCATGGATGAACTGGATTTCTCCTTTAATTTGTTTCATTTGATTGTAAATTTGGATTGCGTGCCTAACCTTCAAACTTCTTTGTGGAAAACAACAGCAATTGCTTTGAGTAAGAATTTTGTGGCTCTCATTCTTACGTTCGTTGAATTAATTTTACCAATATAATCAGTCTGTTGCTTGCAAAATGGAACAAGAATTACGCAGCAACAATAAAATGATTAAAATAGAGTCGCCACTAAAAATTTCTGCCGCAGCGTTTTAAAGTACGTTTGCTATGAATAAAACTGGGCGTGGAAAATTTAGTGAACTTCTGAGGAGGTAAAGTGAGGAGATTTTGAAAACTTGCACTCATATTTTTCAATTCCAAAGTGATCAACATGTTATTTCACTTTACTCCTTTGAGTAAATTACCAAGCAGTAGGGGTGGGGGGGGGGGTTGAAGATAAGCATAATTATTGGGGTGGCTTTTTCTTGATCAACTGTCAAATTCTCAGAACTGATGGTAAAGAAAATTCTCAGCATTTAGTAAAGAGAATAACATGTCAAAACTTTGGACTGAATGTTCACAGTAACCTAAAGGCCTTCAGATAAGCAGTTTGTTTTGCAGTAACAATGCAATCCTTAAATACATGTGCAAATTGAAATTCTTATTAACAGCAACTCGTATTAAACTTGGAGTCTTTTTTTGCGGTCGTTATTTAGGTTCGTCACGCAAAGTCGTGAAGCCAAAAAACGGCCGCGAAGAAGATTGCACGCAAGTTTGACATCGGTTTTAGAGCATAGTGATGTTTTTTTTTGTTAGGTTTTTTTCTATGTGCATGTATTTTGTGGGATGCCGTTTCATGAAAAACAAACTGCTTACTGAAAAAGTCTGAAATTTGTTCCCTAATGTTTTTCCAACTTTTGGAGCACAAGCAATCACAAATGAAGACGGCAGCAACAATGGCATCTAACAGAAGGCTTCATATGCACGCTTGCTTTTATTTTTTGCGCATTTATTCGCTTCTGTATGCAAAAAAATACAAGACAGTGACAATCTTAAGTTCAAGATTTAAAGAACACAAATAATTAGGCATTGAATATCAAATTCAAAACGCGCGCATACAAAGTTCAAATTAATGGGTAAATTTAAAATGCTGAGAAAATTAAAACAACAGAAGGCTTTCCCATTTCGCTCGCTGTCATTTTGTTGCACATTTATTCGCTTTTGTACGCAACGCAACAAGAAAAGTAATTATAAAAAGCTCAAGGATTTGAGACGGAACACAAACATTTAGCCATCAAATATCAAATTCAAAACGTGCGCGTACAGAGTTTAAATTAAAAGGTAAATCAATTAAAATGCTGAGAAAATTTAGACTAAAAATGATGTTCGCATAACTGCTAATTATGTTTTCAAGTGCCGATCTTGCTGCCGTCGCTTTGTTGATTGCTTAAAGCTTTATAATATGCGAAGCAGAACTTGGCTTATGATAAGGTTCGGACAAACAGTGAAACATTACGCGCAGTAACTTTGCACTTTGATTCCACACCCATAAAGAGTTATACAGCAAAATGACAACGCAGCATTTTTTTTTGCTTTGAAATATTTCGGACAAGGTCTTCGGGGGTGGAAATACGGTGTAATTGTAAGGCTGGGTTTTACTAGCAGCGTACCACAGACTTACGTTTAGCAAGGTCATCAACAACTGAAGTGTATTAAAGTACAAAACTGAAGGTGTGCGCACAAAGATTATTCTTTTCTCTTCGTGAAGGATTAACACAACACGAGCTGAGCACAAAACAAACTTTGTTTTGGTTTATCTTGCTTGTGTTTATGTTGTGTTAATTCGTAGCGCGGAAGAAGAATTATAATAAGTGCGTGGATTTCCTAAAGTTGTGCTTATGCTTTTGTTGTTAATGTCTTTACTAAACTGACGCTTGTGTTCATGTCGTTAGTAAAAACCAGCCTTTACTGCGCGTAATGTTTTACTGTGTCTGAGCCTTAAGGGGGTTTATCTGGTTCACCCAAGTAGCAGGATTACAAAGTAAACAGCACAGGTACTGAAGATAACAGTATTTTATTGAACGAATAAAGCTTGTCTCTGTTGTCCATTTATTTACAATAAAAAAAATACAAAAAAAAGTAATCTAGCCTCCCCCGTCCCTGCCGGGCTGCTTCCACTCCGCTCCGAGTTGGTGTTCATTCTTCTGTCCTCATTCGATATTCCAACTTTAAAATCCTGGTCTGTTTTATCTGATCCCTTCATTCAAGCTGGGGGCAGTTGGACACTTAGAAAATTTGGCCGCTTGTCCCCAAGTGGGGAGGGCAGCGTAAAGGAAAGTGAGAGTTTGCTCCTCATGCCCTCAGGGTCTCATTCAACTTTGTCACAATACCACACCAAATTAATTTGGAATTAAAATTAGCCAAAATAGTTGGTAGTGAAAACTATAATTTTGTTTTGAAAGTACGTGTCTGCAAAGTCAATATATCGTGAAAAATATCCAGAGTCGTGGACAAGAAAAAAGAGGGCGCAAGACAGTGAAACTCAGTCTTCAGTGGGTCTCCGTCATCGATGCCCAGAAAATTGAACAAAGAATCGCGCTGGTCTGACCGACCTTCATCCCACAAACTTCACCAAAGAGCACAAGTCAATAATAATTTCTCCTCTGCGAAGCTACTGATATTGGATTTCTCTCGTCCTAGTTATTGTTTTTTATTTAGTGTTTAGACCTACATTTAAGGAAATTTGGAAGTCAAAATTACGCGGATTGTTTACGCGTCGTTTATTATTGCTGTTATTCTAAAGAGTCGAAATTATCTGAAAGTAATAAAGCGAAACATTAAGAATCACAATTTACGCAGTACTGCTACAGTGCCGCGTAAATTGTGCTTTAAATATTTCGTTTTATATCTTAAAATTGGTTGCCCTTATAATCTAATGTTGAATTCGTAGGTTCGCCGTCAAATTTCGCCAAACTAAAGGGATTAAAGCGACCGTGAAAGATGATATAAAATATTTGCTTGTTTTGCTTCCCGTAGAAATAATTCGATTAATTCTCTCAATGGAATAAAGGTTTATTTCTACCTTAAGAAATTAGTGCGAAAGAAATGTGAAGCTAGTAAAATTTAATGTTTTAGTTCCTCAAAAAATTTTGGATTCGATAGCAAGTCTTTAAACCATTAAATCTTTATGTTTTTCTGCATAGTAATTAATTAATTTGTCCTATCTTTAAGTTCCCACGAGATTTGAAACTTTAGTCACGATGGTCACGCTAGCCGACTGTACCAGCATTGCGTGACGACGGTGACAATAGCCCAAATAGCGTGGCAATACGGTCGTGACTGGAATGGATACTTCAAATCGGGATTCCGATAAATGACTGGAACTAGCCAAATATATAATTTTTAATATGAAAAATGATCTTAAGTATATGGTTCCAGACCTATATCCGAAACCCTAATTTGAAGCATCAATTGAAGTCACCACCGAGAAATTGCCTTACAGCGTGAAAAGTTAATATTTATTCTAGCTGTTTACATAAGGCTATCCGAAAGTTAGTTCAAGTTAACCTGATTTTTCAAACAGCCCGAGGAAATCTATTCTACGTCCTTCTTAAAAATAAGGATATAGAGCAGATTACCACAGCTGTCTGATTTATCAAGTATTTCCTTATTTCGAAAATGGTTTAGCATCTAAAGCTGATATTATTAGTCTAACATCAACAGCCATGTTTGTTTGCCTATTGTTTTCAGTTGACCAAAAAACAACAGGTAAAAAAACAGATGTTGATGTAACCTAAACTTAGTTTTGATGAATTTGTTATAATCTGACGTAGGAAAAAGACGAAAACGAAATAAATTTGGACCTATTTATGAGCGTTGTTTTGTTTTTATGGTTTTAGTTAAATTTTCAGCTAATCAGGTAGAAAAAAGATGGAAATGAAATAAATTTGGACCTATTTAAGATTGTTGTTTTGTTTTTACGGTTTTAGTTAAATTTTCAGGTAGTCGAAAAATATCAGCACAAAATTTGGCAATTATGGGAATGGTTTATATGCTAATTTTGTTTTTGTGCTATACTTTGGAAAGCTATTTATTGTTAGGAAATGAAAAGCTTTAGGTTTAGAAGAGAAATCCTTAACCAGTTGCCCCCATTAGAGAGATTCTTAGTGACTATCAGCTCAATTTGATGTCATTTGTGAAAATCCACCCAAGCCAGACCAATGCCATTCAGTGCTCAATTCTCTGCCCTCGAATCATCCGTCGACACACCTACTGCGTGAGCCGGGGAGCACGTTCTTGCACCCCCGTTTTTCGTCCTCAACAGTGAAACATTCCCAGACATATTGTTTGCAGACAAGCAACTTTCTTGATCGAAATGGTTATCTATTTATTTCTTTGGAAAAAGGTGTGGTATTATAACAAAATGAATGAAACTCTAAGAACATGAGAAGCAAACTCTCACCTTCCTTCACGCTGTCCTCCCCACTTGGGAACAAACGGCCAGATCTTCCAAGGGTCCAACTGCCCCCAGCATGAATTACAGGATCAGACAAAGTTTCCCAGGATTTCTCAGTTGGAATATCTCAGAGGACATCAGAATTCACACCTTCTCAGAGGCAGAGCTTCCACAGCCCAGCAGGGACGAGGTTGGCTAGATTTAAACATGACCTTTCCCAAGTGATGGGCTCCTAATCTTGTGCGTGTGCCACCTGAGGTCTGAAATTAAATAAGAACTTAAAAATAATAATGAAATGCTAATGGCCTTAGAAACCAACCAACAATTCTTGATGACACCACTGGTTTCCCCATGAAATGACTCAAAAATGAAGAATAAGTGAAGAAATTCTATACTAATGACGTGTCACCATTCACATTTGGGTAGTGCTTCTGATTAGTCGTGCCACAAGGATAATGTGTCTCAACCAATCAGACGCCATACTCAGATATGGCTAGTGACAAGTCATGAGTCATCATTTTGTCGGAAAACCAGTGATAGCATCTCGAAAAGTCAGAAGTTTCAAAGGCTTAGCTAAGGCAAGCCTAGCAAAAAATTAATAATATTAAGATCACTAATGCAAGCTCATTAGCATATTAAACAAAACTAGATACTTCTTGGTGCTACAAGTGCCCTCGTAATGTAAACATGTATTCAACTAATGCTTTGATTATGTGCAGAAAAATGGAGAAAAAAAAGAATGCCAAGGAGTAAATTCCTACAACTAACATGCCAGACCTTTTGAAAACCTATGGAAATTGAAAAAAAAATTCCAGAGAGCAAATGTAACACCAAGAAAATTGATATATTTAAATAGAATATAAATGCAATCAATAGTCTGCAGTCTCTGAAACCTGTGTAAAAGAATAAGTTCTCAAAAGTTAATAAAAAAAATTCTTACTACTTCAAGTTGCCTAGAAAAAAAATTAAGCAAAGGCAGACTGGAGATTGCCTTAGATGTAACGGTCAAGTAAGCTAATGAATAATCTACTTTGTGTCATAATACTTAAGATCCTAATTTTCCTAAGATTTTTCCCAGGCTCACTGTTTCTTAAGAATTTCCAGTTGCTTTTGAGTTCTTTTTTAAATTAACCTGAAGATGGCAAAATCCTTAGTGCACCGACCTTACTTTGAAGTGCCAACAGAGACCAAAAACAATCATCAACTTATTAACAATAAAAAAATGAAACTGTGCTTACTTGACATTTACATACATTCTCCTTACTAGTACCATAAGAGAGGTAAGAAGAACAGTAAGGAGAATTTGTCAAGTGAAATTGGGACTTCAAGGATTAAGGTCACTGCGGTTGATTGCTTTGCTATTCCTATCCATACTGTGCTGTGTAGCCTATAAATGTAGATGCAATTCCAGCTGTAGCTTCCTGGCCACTGATAGCCAGAGAGATGCCTTGGCCTGACAAAGCTCAAGCTTATCTTTTCCCTTAATGGAAGATCATCATAAGTTTTATGGTCAAGGTGTCTACATTCTACCCATATAATTATATTATAGCTCATAGGTTTTCTGTGTTTTGAAAATTTAAAGATGTATACCTGTACAGTGCTACTATTTCTTGCAGCCTGTATAGTCCCTGACTAAAGTAATATGTTACTTGGAGGTTTAGAACTAATATTGTGCTAATGAGCTTGCTGAAGAATGTTTAATTCTAGCATTAAATTAACACTAATACTGTACAAGTGGAATCCTGGTCCTTTGAACCTCTTGATTATTCAAATTAAAACTTGTTTTCCTTCCCCTGAACTCACTGTCCTTTTATATTTTGCCTTAGGTTTTCTCAAACAGAAAATGGCAAGAAAGCCCAAAGCCCAAAACAAAGCTAAAATATCTCCCTAACTCTTTGAACTCCTAGTTTTCTAGAACCAATTTCCATTTTCACAGGAGGTTCAAAAAATCATAGTTCCACTGTGTTAAGATAACACAGGAAGCACAACAACTCCTATAATTAAGACGAGTTGCAATAGAAGGTGGACCTATGAGAAGAATTGAGTGTGTGGTGAACTTTAACAAAAGGAATAAAATTAAAGCAAAGTTAAAAAATTCTGCCTGTGTGATTAATGTTTGCTGTGATAAAGTTGTAATGCTTCCCATGCCTCTAAAGATACAGGAAACATTGTGCTTCCCACTGGTCTAAGAAAATGAAAGTCAGTGAATGGCTAATGTATTTTGACTGGTAGTCCCAGTCAATTACATGGAAAACAAGGCCACTCCCACCTACACTGGCAGCACAATGTCATCAACTGTATATGTGACAAAAGCTCTATAAGCCGCAGCCTATCCCCCTATCTATCACTGATCACAGCCTCTATTTCTTTAAGACTAGATTTTCAACCTGATCCCCCTTAGTATTTATTACATCCTCCACAACTTACCTTGAAAGCCATTCCTTTTGCAGGAAATGCCAGGAACTGATTTCCATCAAACCAATGCAAGAAGATTTTGCCAGTTTGTGCAAGATTATTGATCAAAAAGACCACCTTTTCCCCTAATTTCCCCTTCCCTATTGAGATAAAAAATATCCTTTCTTCCCCCCCCAATCGTTTACCCCCCCCCCCCCCCACCTCTAACTCCTCCAACCCTCCTTAAAAGGCAGATAGGGGCTTAATTGAGCTTTTATGGTTTTAGGTATGTAATAATCTATAAAATGTGTAACCTTACCCACCCAACAACTATAACTTTATATTAAATACTATAATAATATCATTTTCACCATTAGTTTAGCAAGATTTCCTTTGAGCAGTGAGGCACTAGGCCCAAGGGTGGTACTTTATGAATTTTTGGGTGAGGATATGTCACTGGGACCCTGAACCCTTAGCCCGTACCAAAACTAGTTCAGCTCAATTTTGCTATTCTTACCAGACCAAACTGGTCTTAAATTATTTTTGAAACAATTTCTCCGTATATAGTTAGAAGAAGAAATACTATCTTTCATCTTTCATAACATTGCCAAATCCTGAGGAAATGTCATTTATAATCACTAATTAAAATAATTATTTTTGGCTACAGAGTTTTCTTCATAATTGTCTTGCAAGAATGAACCCTTTTCCCTTTTCTTCCCAGAGGTGAATCTCCTGTGTAAAATTGAATGATGTGTGTACTACTCAAAGGAATCTTTTGTTTGAAATTAATTTGTAAGTAAAGTACAAATAAGCCTCTAGATTTCTTTCAAAATATGAATTTTTTTGGAACAAAATAATCCAATTTGAAAAAAAAACTTGCTTAACTTAGGAAAACTTTGCCTAATTGTTAAGTCTCTGTCTAGTTGCTAAACTGAACTGGATGGTGCCTCATTTACTTCAAAAAATAAAGAAACTGCTGATAAAATTTTGTCAGTGACACTTATTTGTACAAATATGGTGGCACACACACTGTATAATATATCATTATTCCTGTAATACAGATACCTTAAGTATTCCCTCCAATAGTGAATCACAGAATTCCTAATTAAAATTTGACCTCACTACATATAATCAGCAATCTACTCTATAGCTGCAAATAATGTGCTGAAGATCCTAAAGTGACTGAATTTTGATTGGATAAATATAAGTACGTTGTCTTTGAATTTGGAAAGCTGTAAACCACAGGTAGAATTCAAAGAAAAAAAATTGCAAGTGAATCAATTCACTCCTGTTGGGAATACCATGGACCTGTTTTGACTAATGCATGAAGTCTTATTTGACGAAATAGTCAATATTCTTCGCTTTTTGATTTTTTTGGTTTTTGGTGTTTTGTTTTTTGCACTGCCAAACTAAAGGAATTTGCCTAATTTCTATTGAATGGGGGTTGTGGAACAACAGCTGGGTGAAAAACCTCCCCGTACGTCCACTTGCTCCTAGGAGGAAAACCCCGGGCCAGCTGTACCCCGCATTCAATGACCTCCCGGGCAGGGTCAGAAATATTCTAAAACCAAGTACCTGTGTTTAGGTAGGGTACTGGCTGTAACTGTAAGTAATAAATTATATGATTATATAAATAGTTAACTAGGTATTAATAATGAGTTGACTTTGATGATACCATCCTCTAGTGATACCAGCCTGATCTTCACTGTTGAACTCCTGTATTGAGGTATTGATGAATCGCTGACCAGTTTGCCAAATCTGTTGTTCTTTTCAGCCTAAGAAAAAAATAAGAATTCATTTTCACTCAATTGTTAACTTACTTGTTACTTGTTGCTGACTTTTGGCTGGTAGGTATTTATAGGAACAGAGTTAAGCAAGGGATGTACCAATAGTTCAAAGTCTAAGATTAAGTCACAAATGTAAATGGCTTCATAGGATGGAAGTAGCTACCAGAACACATGGTGCACATGTGCATCCCTAAAAAAGACTACAAGACTGAGTGCAATGACTAAGAAGACTAATGAGGTAACTAGGGTGACCTGAATGACTTTGATAACTGGGATGCTTAAGATGACTAAAGTAACTGGGATGAATGAGATGACTAAGATGACTGAGGTGACTGGGATGACTAGGAATAATGAAATGAGTGAGGTAACTGGGGTGACTAGAATGACTGGGATGATTAGGATGGCAAGGGTGAATGGGATAACTGTGATGATCTGGATGACTGGGATGACTAGGAGGACTGGGTTGAACAGGATGACTGGGATGACTAGGATGATTGGCATGACTAGGATACTAGGACTGGGATGACGGGGATGACTTGGATGGCTTCGTGTTGGGACTGCAACTATCACTCCTGTGTTATCTGCATGGACCTTGGGCTCATGGTTTGATTCCAAGCTGATGATGGCAACCCATATCCTGGTATCAAAAACATGTAACACTGCCTTCTATTATTCGTATAACCTGAGACGCATAAGAAAATATCTATCTAAAGACAACACCAAGACTCTGATCCATGCCTTTATTTCAAGCAGAGTCAATTCCTGTAACAGTCTTTTGAATGGCCTGCCGGAGTATCCACTCAATAAGCTACAGCATGTGCAGAACATGTGTGCTAGATTAATATGCAATGAAAGTAAATATTGTCACATTACTCCTTTATTAGTAGATTTACACTGGCTGCCTGTAAAGTTCAGAATTGAATTTAAAATCCTGTTGATTGTTTTTAAGATTTTTAAGGGCTTAGCACCCTCGTACTTAAGTTTTTTAATTAATCCTAAGCCTGTATGTAAATATAATTTAAGAAGTTCTAGCGACAGTACCCTACTTAGTTATCCGAATGCTAAGCCCAAGGCAACTCTCAGTGAACGGGCCTTTCTGTTTGCTGCACCTAAGTTATGGAATGCAGTGCCAAGATTTATTAGGGAATACATTTCAGTTGACACTTTTAAGAGAAAGTTGAAGACTCACCTTTTTAAAAAAGCATTTTGCACCACTTGGATTATAAGATTGTATTTTTAGCTTACTAGATTGTAAATAATTTTCAGCTTATAATTTTTAAGATTTTGCTAACAGATTTTATCTTTTTAACCTTTAGCCATTAGTTTCTCTATTCTATATCTATATTATCATCTTATTTTATCATTTTTATTATCATAATTATTCATAATTTTTATTATTAGCAGTATTATTGTTTTTTTGTTGTTGTTTTGTTTTTGTTTTTTTTTTGTTTTGTTTTCCCTATGGCGCATTTGAATATATTTATATAGGTATTTGCGCCTTATAAGTTTTTGAAATTAATTAAATAAAATGGCTAGGGTGGGATGACCAATGCTGCTGGGATTACTACAATAACTAGGATAACAGGGGTTACTGGGATGAAAAGGATAAGTAGAATAACTGAGATGACTCCCACTTATCCCAATCATCCCAGCCACCATATGACTAGGATGGCTGGAATGACTTACATGACCAGGATACCAACAGGATGACTAGTATTACTGGGATGACTAGAAAACCTGGGATAACTATTTTGACAGGCGTGACTGGGATGAAAAGGATGCGTGGAAGAACTGGGGTGACTAGGATGACTACAGCGATGAGATAACTGAGATGACTAGAGTGTCTGGGATGACTGGGATGAATAGGATGACTAGGATGACTAGGATGACCAGGATAACTGGGGTGACTGGGATGACTAGGGTAACTGGAATGAGTGAGATACTAGGATGACTAGGGTTACTGGGATAACTGAGATAACCAGGATGACGGGGATGATTATGACTAGAATAACTAGGACAGGAGGATGACTGGGATGACTGGGGGTTACTGGGATGACAGGGATAACTAGAATGACCGGAATGACTTGGTTGTTGGGTTTGTATCCTGTTTTAAACAAAAAATTCAAGGACTTTTGAAGGACACATTTCCCATTCTTCAAGGATTCCAATCATAGCCTTGAGTATATCTTATTTTTAGTTCTTCCACAACATGACTGCAATTTTAATTTTTATCTTGAAGGTCTTTCTGTGTTTGCTCCTCTTAAGTACTTGAGAATCTGGGTTGGATAAAGTAAGCACTGAAATTCAAGGACTACTTTCAAGGACTTTCAAGGTGCATGCAAACTCTGAGGTTGACTAGGGTGACTGGGATAACTGGTGTGACTGGGATGGCTGGGATAACTGGGATGACAGACTAGGATTACTGGGATGACTAGGAGGACTGGGTTGACTGGGATAACTGGGGTAACAGTGATGACGGGAGTGACTGGGATGATTACAAGGACTTACTAGGTCACTGGGATGACTATGATAACAGGGATAACTAGAAAAACTGGGATGACTAAGATGATGAGATAACTGAGATGACAAGGGTGTCTGGTATGACTGGGATGAATAGGAAGACTAGGATGCCTGGAATGACTGGGATGACAAGGATGACTGAGATCACTGGGGTGACTAAGATGACCAGGATGAATAGAGTGAGTGGGATACTAGGATGACTAGGGTTACTGGGATAACTGAGATAACTAGGATGACTGGGATGACTAGAATAACTATGACAACAGGATGACTGGGATGACAGGGGTCACTGGGACGATTTGGATGACCAGGATAACTTGCATGATTAGGATGAATAGAATGACTATTAATGAGATGACTTGGATGGCTGGGATGACTAAGACAACTGGCATGACTAGGATACATACAATAACATGGTTTACTGTGATAACAGGGGTGACAGGGATGATTGTGATCAAAAGGACAAGTAAAATAACTGGGGCGACTAGGATGAATGGGGTGATGAGATAACTGACATGACTAGGGTGACTGGGATAACTGTGATGACAGGGATACCTAGAATGACAGGGATGACTAGGATGACTAGGATGACTTGGGGACTCGGATGACTGGGACAACTGGGATGACTAGGGGGACTAGGATGACTGAGTTGATTAGGATGACTGGGATGACTGGGGTGGCTGGGATAGCTGTGATGACAGGGATACCTAGAATGACAGGGATGACTATGATGACTAGGATGACTAGGGGACTGGGATGACTGGGACGACTGGGATGACTAGGGGGACTAGGATGACTAAGTTGATTAGGATGACTGGGGTGGCTGGGATGAATGGAATGACTGAGATGACTGGGATAACTACAATGAATACAGAGACTGGGATGAGAAGGATGAATGGGTTGAATGAGATGTCTAGGGTAACAGACACGACAGTGGTGACTTTGTTGACTAGGACGACTAGCAAGGGTGGGTGGGATAACTAGAATGACTAAAATAACAGGGATACCTAGAATGATTGGGATGACTGGTGACTTGGATGAAGAGAGGACTAGGATGACTGGGATGAGTAGGATGCCTGGGTTGACTGGGATAACTACAATCATGGATAAAAGTCCTTGGGACAGTAATGCAATATTCATTTTTTACTGTCATTTCTGGGTTCCCTCATAAAACAGTGCATCCTTTTTCAAATTTTCTTGCTGTTCTCCCTTTCCCCCACCCACCCACCCTATACAAAGTTGAAACTCTGAAAACATTTGCACATCCAACTTTGTTTGTGGGGTGAGGGGAGGGGCTGAGCCTGTGTGAATTGGAAAATGCTCCAGAAATGCAAAAGTGTCTAAAGACGTTTGTCCATGATTGTAGGATGACAGGGATGACAGGTGAGATTAGGGTTGCATTTGAGTGGGAAATCCAGATTTAGATTTTGAAATCTGGATTTCAGAATTTGCAATCTAATGCGAATTCTGACTAGGGTCACTGGGATGACAGGAGTGACTAGGGTGACTTGGATGACTAAAATGAGCGGAACGACTGGGTTGGCTTGGATAACTAGGATGAATAGGATGACTGAAATAAGCTGGATGGGAAGGATGAGTTGGATGACCTCATCTTTAATGAAGAAGCCTGAAAAAGATTTGATAATTTAAAGGGGGAAAACAGTGTGATTTGGAAAATATTATTGTGTGTACCACTGGAAAAATTCTCAACAAAGTGTAGTAGTCTTATACCAGTTAAGAAAGTTACAAAAAAAGGAAAAAACTGATACCTAAAATGCCTGAAATCACCAATGGAGGCCCACAATCTCTCTGCTTCTTGTCTTGAGATGTCATCCCTTTAATTGAAGAAATGTCTTCGATATCCAACTTGTGATGGGCAAAGAATCTCCAGGAACACCAAGTGGGAGGGGTTCTGTTGAATGGCCAGAGATGCAAGAAATTATACAGGTAAATTTGACTGTCAGGTAGAAAGGAAAAATTACTCTCCCTGCCTATAATAATATGGATGCCATTATTTTTTCTGCAAAAAACGTTTCCTACCAGAATAAATAAATGAAGTCTTCCTTCTTTTCAAATTAATTGAAGATTTTAACAAAAAGATTTGCCTGCAATACTTAAGTAATTTTTAAATTTTGTGATCTGACAACAGCTTTATGTTGTTTTGTGAAACATTATTTTTTTAAGTAAATAAGATAAGCAATTACTAATACAATGGCTGTGCAACAGCAGCTGGGTGATTATAACCACTGCAAATCTGCACTTTCTCATCAGAGAAACACCCTGAGCCAGCTTAACCCCACATTCAGGATGCTCTCCAAAAGTCAGAACTAGCTGGCTGGACCAAGGCTGGAATGGTCATTTTGACAACAAAATAGGCTTTTACACAGAGTTTTTGCTAAAAAACCAACTCCTTCGTGTACACTATTTAGGATATGTCTGACTGAATGGTTTTGATTAAAAGTGAAATTCTCGTTGGGACAGGAATGGTCTGGCCGGTCAGTTTTGACAAATGGAAAGCACCCTTGGTGATCTCCCAGGCTGGGTCATAGACAGAGTGTAGTCTCAGTAATGAAGTAAAGAAACTATTTGTAATAAATTATTCCTACATACCAAACCAGTTGTAATTCCTAGACTGTGATGCTGTTGTCCTCTAAATCCCGTCTCTCCTCCAAAGACTGCAGTCAATTTCTATTAACCTCTGACCAGTTCGCCTTATTTGTTGTCTTTTTCTGCCTGAAAAAATATAAAAACTGTTTTCGTCAGCACATAAATTGTGATGATATGATGGTCACTTTTTGCTAAAAATCTCAACTCTCCTTGCAATCCATATAAACACCTTATGAACATGAATAAAGGATAGTAACATTTCCTGGATGGAGAAGATCAACCATTTAGATTTAAGAAGTGGGAACACTTTCACAATAAATGAGCTTGAAAAATGGCATTTGAAACAATGTCAGGACTTAAGTCATCCCAGTTGTCCCAGTCATCCTTGTCATCCAATTTCAGTCTCAATTATCCCAGTTATCCTAGTCATTCTAGTTATGCCAGTCATCCTAGTAATCAGTCATCCTTGTCATCCCAATCACCCTAGTCATCACAGTAATCCCAGTGATCCCGGTAATAACAGTTATCCTTGACATCCCATTTATTCCTTTCATCGTATAGTCATTCAATTTATATTATCTAGTCATGCTAGTCATCCTTCTCACCTCAGTCACCCCACTCATCCTAGTTATCCCAGTCATTCCAGTCATCACAGTAATCACAGTCATCCCAGTAATCCCAGTCAACCCAGACATCCCAATCATCTTAGTCATCAACGTAATTATAGTCATCATCACAGTTTTCTTTGTCATCCCAGTCATTTTAGCAATCCCTGTTATACTAGTCATCCTAGTCATCCCAGTGATCCCAGTCATTCTAGTTATCCCAGTCCTTCCACGCATCCAAGTCATCTTATTTTTAAGTCATCCAAGTTGTCCAAGTCATCCCAGTTATCCTAGTCATCCTAATCCAACAACTCATCCAAGTACCCAGTACTCAAGTCATCCTACACATCACAGTCACCCCATTTATCAAAGTTGTGTTAAGTCATTTCAGTCAACCAAGTTATATTTAATCACCCTAGTCATCCAATTCATCTCAGTCATTCTAGTCATCTGAGTCATCCCCTTCATCATCGTGATCCAAGTGATAACAGTCATCCTAGTCATCCCAGTTTAAAGTCACCATATATAGTCATCCAGGGCTCAAAGTTTAAATTTCAGTTTGGGAGCACTTGTGCTACCAGATGCAAATTTTTAGGCGCACTGCCGAAATTTTAGGCGCACAGCTGAAAGTTTTAGGAGCACAGCTTATAATGTTGGGAGCATCTATTTCAAAAGAAAAAGTAAAAACCTTAACAGGGCCACGTTTATTTGTCATCTTCAGTTTGTTACTTTTACTTCAGTCCTGTGATTGATAAAACACAGCCGATTTGCTACACAGTAATACCGTTGTGATTTTTAATACTAATTTCTCTTTTTGACAGTACAGTTGTGACTAAAGAAAACTTACACTTGAAAAACATTTCAAAACTGACAACAATGAGTGTGTCGAACGAGAATGAAAATTAATCTTTAATGAATTTGTTAAATGCGCAATGACTTACATGTAACTGGAATACGACTTAAAAAACTTTCTTACCTGGAAAAAAAGGCTCTTAATCCGCACTGTTTTTGTTTTGATTGACGTTAAAACTGAACGTTCGACATGATCGTCCATTGTGCAAAAAGTACGTGTTTCGTTCGTAGCATATACAGTCGACTCCCGATAACTCGAACCTTCAAGGGAAATCGCAAAAAGTTCGAGTTATCGGGAGCTCGAAGAAAATAGCCGAGAGTAAGGTAAAAAACAGTTTTTATTGCACAGTGAACATTTTAATCACATTTAATTGTAGAAATGTCGAGTGAAAATTAAAAGATACTTCTAGATTATAAATCAGAACGTAACGTAACAAACCACAGCCTAAATAGAGCATGCGCTTTACTGTTTTGAGAAGTAAAGCTGCTTCACCTTAGCCTGTGACAGTCAATAATATCAGCCTCCTCTTGTAAACTATACTCCTACAACACGCCAATAGGAAGTCCAAAATTCAATGTTTTGGACGCCAGTAGACGGCTTTTTTCCCGACTTTTCAAGGGCTCAAAACATGGTTCGAGTTATCGAGGGTGAAATTATATAGAAAATGACCTGAGGGGAAACGAAAATTGGTTCGAGTTAGCGGGAGTTCGTGTTATCGAGGGTTCGAGTTACCGAAGGTAAAGTTACAGTGAATGTATGGCGGAAATCCAGGGGAAATCGATTTTGGTTCGAGTTAGCGAAAGTTCGAGTTATCGGGAGTCGACTGTATTTGCATGTGTCAGCGGTGTTTATTACAAAACAGACGAGTCTGGGATGGAGTAAAACATCGAAACGAAAAAGAACATTCGAGTACGTAGAATCCATTGGGAGAAAAGACCAATTAAACATACACCGTCTTTCTAGTTCGAGTTCGTAAGTATAGTCGGAAGTAAGTCAGTCGCACTGTGCTTTGGGTTTTACGGCGCACAGGTGCGATTACACATGAATTTTTAGGCGCACAACCAAAAATCCAGTCGCATATGCGACCAGTTAGTCGCTAACTTTGAGCCCTGTCATCCAAGTCATCCTAGTCATACTTGCCATCCTAGTTATCCCAGTGCCCCTTGTTGTCCTAATCATCCCAGTAATGACAGTCATCCCAATCATCTTAGCTATTTTAGTTATCACAGTCAACCTAGTCACCTCAGTCATCCTAGTCATCAAAGTCATCCCAGTTATCCTAGTCTCAGTCACCTTCTGGTAATTCCTGTTATACTAGGTCATGGTAGTCATTCATTCTAGATATCCCAGTCATCCCAGTCATCCCAGTCAACCTTGTAAATCAAGTCATCCTAGTCATCTTTTAACCAACTCATCCTAGTACCCAGTACTTAAGTTATCTTACACAGTCACCCTATTCATCTTAGTCATCTTAGTTATTTAAGCCACTCTAGTTATCCTAATCATCCAAGTCATCCTAGTCTTTCTTATCAGTCAGTATAAAACATGGACCAAGGTATGCGGACCAAGGACTGCACACTAGGTATAAAATGCGGACTATGTATCAAATGTGGACTGCAGACTACAGTCATTGATAAAAACTGTGCTAGTTGTTTCTATAAGTTAAAATAAGAGCAAAAGATCACTAACTAGCACAACACATGAGTTTAAGTAATAAATACTCCTAGAAATTCTTGGTGGCGGTGTACAGCCCAGTTCTTCACACCACTAGCCTGACCAAAATGCTATTAACTGGATGAATAGAGATGACTGAGATAAGGGAGGATGACTGGGATGACAAGGGTGACTGGGACGACTAGGGTGAGTGGGATGACTAGGGTGAGTGGGATGACTGGGAGGATTAGGGATGACTAGGGATAACTGGGATAACTAGGAATGACTGGGATGAATAGGAATGACTAGGAATGACTGGGATACCTGCGATGATTGAGATGACTAGGAACAACAGGGATGACTGGAATTATGGGGATGATGAGGGATATTTGTGATGACTGGGATAACTGAGATGACTAGAGATGACTGGGATGACTAGGGATCTGGGATGAGTAAGATGACGAGGGAAGACTCGGATGACTAGGATAAGTAGAATGACTAGGAATAACTGGGATAACTGGGATGACTAAGGATGACTAGGGATGACTGGGATAACTAAGGAGGACTGGGATGACTGGGAATAATAATAATAATATTTATTACTTGATATTGTGCAAATTAACATATATCAAAGGATCACATGTGCATTACAAACTATTATTCTAACTAAAAATATATTAAAATATTGAATTAAAACATGGATAATCAAGGTATATGTAAATAACCCCTTACTTGCTTATATGCACCAAAGCTATTACAAAAGGTTATTATAACTAAAAGAAATTGAATATGTTTCATTAAAATCAATAAAAAAGAGAGTAAAATTTTTAGACACCTACGTTTAGTTAAAAATTGTATGCAAGTTTAAAATAATAAGTCTTGAACTGTTTCAGAAAAATATAATAATTGTCCAGTTTCCTAATGTCCTTTGGTAAAGTGTTCTAGTTTCCAGGGGTGGCTATTTTGAAAGCCTTGTCTCCTAGTGTCTTTTTTGATCTTGCACTATAGTCATCAAGTAACAACTCCCAGACTGATCTAAGATTTTATCTAGCTATACTCTTAACTATTTTTATTAGATCCTTAAGATACTCAGGTGCATTACCATAGATACACTTATGAGCAAGCACTGCTGTCTTAAAATTTACCCTATACATTACTGGAAGCCAATGTAAATAAACAAGTGTAGGAGTAATGCGATCATATTTTGCAACATGACTAAGATGGCAAGCTGCCACATTTTGTAAATCCTGTAGCATACTTAGCTGTGTGGCTGAGGCTATTACAATAATGTATACATGACATTATAACTGCTTGAACTATAGATTTCCCGTCATCATAACTCAAATACTTGCTATTGCATTTAATATTATACAGATGATAACTAACAGCTTGGCACATAATATTATTTATATGTGCAGACATGATGAGGTTTATATCAAACTACGTCCCGAGGTTGCTAACAATCGTTACAGCTAGCACTTTTGCTTAGCCGACCACAATTTCAGATACATTAACATTATCTAATTGAGTGTGTGTGCGCCAATAATCATAAATTCCATCTTATGATCGTTCAGTTTTACCATATCTGCAATCATCCAATTTCTAATATCTGTCACACAAACTTGAAAAGCAGCAAGACTGCTGCCTAAAAAAAATTAATGGGAGCCCTTCAGGCTCCTAAAATAGAAAGTCAGGGGCCCGAGCCCAATTTCTGAGAGCCCAATTTAAAAAGATCAAACGTTTTCTGTTGTCGTTTCAAGGTGCAGAATTAGCAGGGAATTTTGTTGTTTGTTCACTGGAAGTTAGCCGGAGAATCATAAGTTTTAGGTGCCCGTTCAGGCTCCCTGTTTAAAATTCTGGTCGCGCGGAGGTAATTCATAGGTCCTGGGGCACCCGTAAGGCAGCAGCCTTGAGCAGTGATAGCATCTTGCTCCCCTGCAGTTAAATCTGGCTTGAAATATAAATATATGTGGGTGTCGTCGGCATAAGCATGAACATTTGGGAAGACTAGTGATGACTGGGATGACTGGGATGACTGGGATGCCTGGGATGACTAGGGGTGACTACAAACGACTGGGATGATTGGGATGTCTGGGATGGGTAGGAATGACTGAGATGACTGGAATGATGAGGAGGGATGACTAAGGATGACTAGGGATGACTAGAGATGACTGGAATGAATGGGATGACTAGGATTGAATGGCATGCCTGGGTGTCTGGGAAGACTAGGGATGAATGGGATGACTAGAGATGACTGGGATGACTGGGATGACTATGGATGATTAGGGATGACTTGCTTCACTACTGACTAGGGATGACTAGGATGACAGGGGACAGGGATAATTTAAATTACTAGACCTGACATTCTCCATAGAAAATGATACTATTGATATTGTATGTCAATGCCCAAACTTAAGAACCAACTACACTATTTTCCAGTTGTCAACAGGTATAGTCGACTGGAGTTACCAAAAGACTTTATTTTTAAAGCCATGACCTGAGACAAGAACCCTCTACATGTAATATACCTTGTTCATTAAGTCATGAATCATGTCAAGCCGATTGACCTGCACCCATCCAAACGTATTATCTCATTGGTCCCTATAACCTGCATTACCTATTGTTTTCAGAGATAGGGGCATTGATATTATGTCACCATCCTTATTGTTTTTCCAGCCAATCACAAACCTTGTTTGGAATACGTGCAGGTCAGCCCTGTCAAGCAAGCTACAGTGTACATGTAACATGCTTGAATCTCCCATAAACAGAAATGAGGGATTGCAATGCTGTCAGAGGAACACTAAGGTAAGGATTCATAAGCCTATTATTAGGAAATCAGATAAGGGCTTTAGTTTACCTAAGTTAAACATTAGGGAGTTCTAGCAATGGCAACAGCAACGGCAACAAGAATGGCAAAAAAGCTACACAAAACAACAACTTAGCAGGTGCATCACACTGTTTTGTACATTTCTTTGCCGTCACTGCATGACTATGATGTGACAATGCTTAATTTCACATCTTATGGAGGATATAAACAAGCGATGATGCATTAATTTTTTCTTTTTCTTTCTAGACATGATTGTGGTCCCCAAGAATTCAACTCCACAGAAATTTGCTTTACTTATTACACGTAATTTTGGCAACACCTTCATTTTGTGATTTTTTAGTGGCGATTATTTAGCGGAACTTTAATTTAGTGACTTTTTGTAAATTTTGGAACATAAGTCAATTAATTTTTGCAATTTCATGCACTGAAACTTTTGTGAATTTAGGTATTTAAAACTTTTACAATGACAATAGAACATTTATGACGTCAATAGCTTCACTTAAATCAAAATCATACAACATTCTAAAACTTAATTTTGAAACAGACAAACAAAACTGCAACTGTTATGTAGTATCTTAATGCTGTCCTCACTCATATTTAACGTACATTGTCACACAAAGTCAGTTCTCCCTTCAGGAGTACCTAACCATTAACATTCTGATCACATGGTGGAATTTCATCTTGTACTCACTTTAATTAACGGACGATTTAACTTAAGCCACACTTAGTTTTGGTGCATTTTAGTTTAGCAATTTTTAGAAAAATCACTTTAAGTGTCTCCAAAACTTTATGTAATAAAGAACATTTGACATTTTCAGAGATTTGCAACTGTTATGTCATATCTTAATGCTGTCTGCACTAATATTTACTGCACATTGTCACACAAAGTCATTGCTCCTTTCACGAGTACCTGCAATGTAACCATTAATATTCTGACTAGATGGCAGAATTTCATATTGTACTCACTTTAATTTAGGTAAGATTTAAATTTAGCAACAAGTTTTCGTGCATTTTGATGTAGCGATTTTTTAATTTAAGTTTCACCAAAATTTTATGGAATAAGGTGCATCTAACATTTTCAGCAAATTGAAATAAATGCAACAAGGTTTGAAAAAAGGGACATTTTAAAATGTGTTTCCGTCACTGTCATCGATGCTAAAGCTCCCTAGCTCTACCTCACAAGAGAGTACGGTGGAAAAAGTCTTTTAACAGAGGCCACAGAAATCACAAATAAACTTTATACTTACAGTCATTTTGGTCTTGTTTTCTGTTTTCCTTGGCTTGTGCCCCACCATTGCTTTTCTTTTTGTGGCTACTGCATGGCAGTTATCTGCTGTACACTTGACTGCTGTCAAATAAACATTAAAATGAATTCATTAGCTAACCAAGAATACCTGAAGCACTGCATTAACAGTTTCTGGACAAGATACAGGTTTTAAGACAATACAGACTAAAGGGGCTTGATTTGAATGCTGCCAATAAGGAAGTCATGTCTGGGTCCAAATGAGAACAGCAAAATCATCAGCAGGGCTTATTCTAGGAATAATTTGGCCCCCTTTCAAAATAATTATTGTAGACGGACTTTTTTCTTTTCAAGAAAGAGGGTCCAAGGCCTTTGAACATTCTTGTACCACTCGCTTTAAAATTTTCTATTATTATTGAGTTTAGACCTCCTTTCCTTTAAAATTAGGAAGGTGAAAAAAAAAAAACACTGATAGAAGCATAGATCATAATAGGGGCCATATCTCCTAGTCTCCAGATTAGAGTATGAAATCTCTCAGACAATTGCCAAAATTTGCCATTTCCTCAGCAGACTCGACTTTCCAACAATGAAAATAATTTCAACTATTTTGCGTTGTATGAGCTATTTTTTAAAATAGCTCATACATTAAAATGTTAAAATCAAATGTTATAAATGCTGGTTGCCATTGTAATATAATAATGTGATTGGTGGGAAGTAAACCAATCAGGTCAAATGTCACAATGCCAACAATATCGTTTTCATGCATTTCATGTCATCACAAAGTTGTGGCAATTTATCTCATGCCCAGATCTCTTGTTTTGCACAACAGACATCATGTACTGTGTGTTACAACATCATCATCCCTTCCCTATCAATTCTCAATAGTGAACCTACCCGACAGGAGGAGAGAGGAAAGATGACAGCAAACCTTGTGTGACAAGCATGACAATAATTTTGTTTAAAAAACCTTTCTGCCAAACTGAACCCTCTTTTAAACAGATCTTCTTGTTAAAGACCAAAAAGCATTAATGGGAAGTGAAGATCTCAACAAAACACGCAAGTAATAACAATGTCAAGTTTCTCACACACAAGCATTTAGCCATCCTCTTCTTTCTGCTGTCCTGTTGCTTAAACTCACTCATGTTTTAAAGTCAAGGGCGGGGGGCGGGGGTTAACAGTCTTGATACTCAGCACTGTCAACTTTCCGACATAAATCAGGGAGACTCCAGATTTTATTCAATGTCTGATGTCTAATATCTGATGCCTGATTTCTGATGTCTGATCCCCAGTGTTTAATGTCTGATGAATGATGTTCAATGTCTAATGTCTGATATCTTCTGTCCAACATCTAATGTCTGATGTCTTATGTCTGACTCTTGTGTCTAATACCTTATGACTGATGTCTCGTGTCTGATGTCCATTGTCTGATCACAGATGCAACTGAATGCATGTAGTTACTAAAACATGGAACGACCTAAAACCACCTAAAACCACCTAAAACCATCTACAACCACCTACAACCACCTTAAAAAATTCAATAACCACCTACAACCACCTCAAAAACATCTACAACCACTCGCAAACAATCTAAAACCATCTAAAACAAGGTATAAATGTCTGAAATAAAGCGAGACGACAACATGTCACGTACATGAAATACGAGAATCGAACAAAACATCCACTTCCCCCCAAAATCTTACTCTACCCTGGTCACGGGGAATGTACAAACATGTTTGGTGGATGATAAACAGATGCTAAAAAAATTAACTTGTCCTTAGGAATGTAATCCGCCACCTCAGATCAAAACAGCAGTGAAGCAGACTCCGAAAGAGAGAGAAACCCTATACCTTGTGCTATTATGTAAACAAATGAAACGTGAACCAAAACGTCTCACTGGTACCCAGGGTAGAAAAAGCCAAATCAAGTCAGTTATTTTATTTTATTATTTTTTGTGACTTGATAGTTCATTTTGTAAAGTTCTTTAAGTCATTTAATATACTTAGCATGATCTCGCATTTCATTTCGTGACTTAAGCCAATGGTTGATGATACAAGGGACCAGGGAGAGTAAGATTTTGGGGGGAAGTGGATGTTTTCTTCGATTCTCGTATTTCATGTACGTGACATGTTGTCGTCTCGCCTTATTTCAGACATTTATACCTTGTTTTAGATGGTTTTAGATTGTTTGCGAGTGGTTGTAGATGTTTTTGAGGTGGTTGTAGATGGTTGTAGGTGGTTGTTGAATTTTTTGAGGTGGTTGTAGGTGGTTGTAGATGGTTTTAGGTCGTTCCATGTTTTAGTAACTATGACTGAATGCAACTGTAAGGGACACTTTGAGTCATTTTAAAACTATTCTTTAAATACCTACATTTGTATAATGTTTAAAACCATTGAAAAATTGTCAATGAATAATAATGGTCATACTCATACTCCACATAATTTAAGCTTATGCACTCTAAAATTACGAGAAAATTTAAACAACGCTGAGATCATCTGCGCTGTCAACTCTCCTGGATAATCTGGGAGACTCCAGATTTTGGACCGTATCTCACGGTCTCCAGATTAGAGTCTGATATCTCCCGGATAATCGCCAAAGTTGCAATTTCTTGTGGACTCGACTTTACGACCATAAAATGTCAAATATTTTGTCTTGTTTGAGTTACCGTCAACATAATGTTTCCTCATAATTTCTGGTATTCCACTGTAATGTAAGCAATAATGTGGCTAAATATGAACTGTTTAGGTGCTATATATGTTGATCGGAATCAACGAGCATTTTTGGCTCAAGTGACGTCATTTGTCGTGCGATATGACATCATCTATCATTCCTTCCCTTTGAATTCTCAATAATTTTATTATTATTTTGATGACGTGGGGGGTTGACAGCCCTGGATCATGTAAGATCGCAGAGGGTATAATAAATAAAATTATATCATAATGCAAAACCTATAAGAATATTGTCTAACATGAACGTGTGAAAACTTAGAGTTTATAATTTATGTCTTTAAAAAGTAGACAAAGTAGCTACAAACCAACAAACCTCCCAGGGTGCAGCATTTGATCCGACGTCCCTGAATTCCTTTTTCGTCGACAAGATAACATTTTCTTTACAACCATCTTTATCACACTTGAACTCTACATTATATCCTAAAAGACCAATACAATCCTGTAGCTTCAAACATATTCATAAGTAAAAGTCAAGTCAATCTCACAGGCGCCATCTTGATTTCTTTTTAGTGCCCAGATTTCACTCGATCACAATGCAGTTAAGGACCGGGAGGGGGTTGGGGGAGAGTAGTTTATCTCGGTTTGTGCGTCGTGTAGCAACATGGTAACATAGTGACAGATATAACCAGAGACGAAAACCAAGAAAGGAGCGAAAAACTAGTTTTCTCAGCACAATTAATATTTACCAAATTCATTGTATGCTACATTTCGTATGTGAATATATATACAGCGTATGTGAATACATATCACAGGCGACCCACGCTCTTATTTGTAAACTGCAAATGGAAATTAAATAAGAGAAAATCGTTTTGTTTTATTCTTGAATCTGCTGTGGTACGAAATGAAATGGAAGTTTTTTTACGATGCGAAAACTATATTCAAGTCGAAGCTTTAACCGTTCTTGATTTCACAATGCTTTATGTGGTCATGCGCCGATTGTTATTATCGTCTGGCGTTTCATCTTTGGTTATTGTTAATAAATTAATAACCAACAGTGAAATGAGAGCCAAACCACACTAAGGCATTGTGAGATCAACAACTTAAAGCACAGGTAGCCCAAGCTCGAAATATGAGCATCGGCGAGCATCGGCATTGTTGCATAACATTCAAAATATAACGATTTGTGTGGGAAAAAAAACCTATCGTTTCCGTAACCTACGAAAATGAAAGGATTTCAATAAAAAAACAGCTTACCTTACTTAAAATGTGTGTTAATACGTCTCTCCTGTGTGGTCCACGGGCCGATTTATGGCCGTTTTATGGGTTTTAAAGAGAGAAAACCGTTGCCATAAAAACTCATAAAACGGCCATAAATCGGCCCGTGAACCACACAGGAGAGACGTATTAACACACATTTTAAGTAAGGTAAGCTGTTTTTTATTGAAATCCTTTCATTTTCGAAGGTTACGGAAAGGATAGGTTTTTTCCCTATACAAATCCTTATATTTTGAATGTTGCGCAACAATGCCGATGCTCGCCGATGATCATATTTCGAGCTTGGGCTACCTGTGATTTGATGAGCTTGCTAAGCTTGTTCGTTCCGATGTCTCGATCGAAAGTGACATGTTGAAGTTATTTATTCAATCAAGTAAAACTGATCGGTACAGGGATGGGGCTTGGGTTGTTTTACCTTCTTCTGGGAAAGTAACTTGTTCGGTTGTCATGATGAAAAGATATTTAGAAAAGACTAAGCTTTCCTACAACAGCCCTTTTTTTGTCTGCTTTCAAAAACTAAATGTGGCTATAAGCCTAGATCTAAAGGCTGAATCTATTCGCGTTTAAGGGAGTTGGTTGTAGAGGCATTCAAAGACATTGTGCCTGAACTTGACTCTATAGATACGCCTAGTGTAAGGAGTGGCGGGGCTCCTGCTGCCGCCAATGTTTGTGTCCCAGATCGCCTTTTTAAGTGGCATTGCCGTTGGTCAAGTGAATCAACTAGAATAGTTATGTCAAAGATTCTCTTTCCTCGCATTTGTCTATATCTAAGGCTTTAGGTATTTAGTTTTCGCCTATTTAGTTTTTCTTTTATTCTAGAATCTCTTTTGTTGGTTTTGCCCGGGGAACCGTTGTTTATGGGGTACAGCTGGCCTGGAGTTTTCCTCCTGGGTGCAGGTGGACGTACGTGGAGGTTTCTCACACAGCTGTTGTTCCGCGACCCCATCACCAGTTAGCTTGCGATTGAGACCTTAATTTGGAGCTTATGTTACGAACAAGCGCTTGGCTTGAAGCGAGCCGCACCCAGGGTTGTTGTTGGTTCAAACTACGAGTTAGAGGAGAGCTGAAATTGTTATTCCCTTTCAATATTTAGACATTTCATTTTATATACCCAACGCAGAAATGGCTGCTAGATCAATATTCTTTTGTTTTTTACTAAAATTAGCCTGACTAGCCTCGTTCTGCAGTATAAAATTCAAAAGAACACATTATCCCAAGGGAATATTAATCCGGCAACACAATGGGCACACATACACCAACCCACGGCCCGGCCAGTATCTCACGCATGCGCACAGCCATATCACCCGAGCAGTGGTAGCCATGGACTAAACTACGAGTAGTCCCCCATTTTTCCTCAGGGATAGTAGAGCTAGCGAAACGCGAGCGCGCGTGAAAATCACCCCACGCGAGAAAGGGCGACACGCGGCGGGGAGAGAGAAAAATGATTACTCACATTATTCATCTCTATATGCCTTGCTGAGACAGTGAGACAGAGAGAAACATGAGGGAATACAGTCATCTTTGTCTGTAGTCCTTCATTTTTCTCTCTCCCCGCCGCGTGTCGCCTTTTCTCGCGTGGGTTGATTTTCACGCGCGCTCGCGTTTTGCTCGCTCTACTATCCCTGAGGAAAAATGGGGGACTACTCGTAGTCTAGCCATGGACAGCTGTTTCGCTCTTATTGGGTCTCTTCAAAGTTAAATTAAATTAGCATTAAATGAAAATGAATAAGATCGATGAAGTTTGAAACAGTGTGAATTCTCTTTTTAAGTGAATTTTCGGTTTGTTGTCATCCAAACATTTTGCTACCATGACATCGTGACTAAACGACTTCTCCTTTGTATTTTAAAAAGAGGATTCTTGACAGAACACTCCCAAAATTCTCTGATTTGTTAAATTGGTGGGGTTACTATAACGAAGAGTGGCAGGCCTGTGCTGGTCCTGACAAAACTAAGGGGAAAGTTTCGCTTTTTGCTATAATAATAATAATAATAATAATAATAATTTAAACATATTTATGCAGGATTGCTGCTTCAGTTTTAAGAAAAAAACTGCTATCAATGCAGGTCCTGTAATGTAAATACTTAGACAATTGATCTAAGTATAAGGACGAAAATAAAACTGTCGACTGTTCCTAACTATACTTCCACTTAATATGACGCTATTGCATGGATTTACAAGAACCATTTGGGATGTAAATGTAGACATTCACTTTAGAGAACATTAATGATCATTCACAACTCACCACTAATGGCAAAGTCTCTAATATTCTGGCTCTCAGTGGCTCATCTCTAAAGAGAAGAGATATTTACATTAAATGCAAACAATCGCTGGGAAGAAAGCCAAGAAGCTGAGCAAACTGAGAAAGTTCCACCTGCGCTTTTAATCAATTTTATGTCAAAGGACGTTTGAGGTGTTGGAAAATTGCACGTACAAGAAATCCTACTCAAATTGGAAAATGGAGGTAACAAATTTACATCAAGAAAGAATCTACAAAACGATAGAACAACTTTATTGTTCCGAGGAACTGACGTCCGGAAAGGTGAACGGACATTTAATATTTCTGTCTGTGCTAAGTATCTTTCTGTCCATTTCCTCATCTCTGGGGAACACTCTGATTCTAGCTGCACTGCGCAAGGAAACTTCACTTCATCCGCCGTCCAAACTCCTGTATCGTAACCTAGCTATAACTGATTTTTGTGTTGGTGTCATCTTGGAACCTCTTATGGTTACTTATTGGATATCTGAGGCGACAGAAAGATGGGATATTTGTCGCTACGTCTTCGTATCAGCATATGTCATAGGATATGTTCTTTTTGCAGTGTCCTTAATGACGATAACTTTAGTAAGCTTAGACAGACTTCTTGCCCTGTTGCTAGGGCTCAGATACAGACAAGTTGTAACTTTGAAGAGAATATATTTAACGATAATAGTCTGTTGGGCTATCTCCATCGTCGCTGCAACAATGTACTTTGTGAACCCATTTGTAACTTCCTGGATTGGCAATATAGGTATAATACTCTGCTTGATCACATCAATCTTGTCTTATACCAAAATTTTCATTACTCTGCGTAAAAACCAAATTCAGCCACTGGAACACGACTCAAAAGCACAGTCAACCCAACCAACGTCAATGAACATGTCTCGATACAGAAAGGCAGTATCCAGTGCACTATGGATACAAGTAACATTAGTTGTTTGTTATCTGCCGTACGTTGTTGCGGTAGTCTTAACGCCTAAAAGAGAATTACCTTTGCCGTATTACCTTGCTCGACAATTTGGGGTTACTGTTATTTACTTAAACTCAACATTAAACCCATTCCTATATTGCTGGAAAATCAAAGAAGTCAGACAAGCGGTGAAAGACACACTCAGACAAGTTTCCTGTTCGTCGGTTTAATTCATATGGCAGAAAGACATAAGACTATTGATATATTATTGTTGCTATAAGGGAAGAATTTGCAAGCGAGTTAGTTCGAAAAGCCACACCAAAAAAAGGCCTTGAGAATTCACAACAATTTTATTCCGTGTGCAAAATACGGATACGGAAAAACGCGGTGTGAGCAAAATACAGTCAAAATGTATAAATGAAAACTGGTTAAACCTGTTACGTTTCTAATTTTTTTCTTTCGATTGGTTAGTTCTATCAAAAATTAAAAATACACGCCTAATTGCTTCAAAAGAAGGTGAAACTGACTTTCTCGCTGACAATGAAGAAACTGTTATGACTGTTGGGAACTATCCGGCGTTCAAATATCTCTTGATAATCCTGTGTCCTACAAAAAGGCTCCTGTTGCCAGGCATGTTTTGAAAATTGATGAACTTGTGCTTTTCACGTTTGTCAAAACTACATCCCAAACGAGTTGAAATCCGTGCAGTCATAGTGCCGAACGAACGATCAAGCGACGAGAGTAAGTTACACTCATTTCAGTCGACAATAAAAAAAATTAACATGTTTAACGAAACGATTTAAGATAATTTCTTAACCAGCTAGAAAAACACATCAAGAAATTTCCATAACGACAAAGTTGAAAAGGATGAATTGTGGGAAGCTACACGAGATATTGTTCTTGTGAGTAATCTTATAATGCAGTTAAAAAGAGCGTTGACAAAACTTATAATCCATTGGACCAGAAAGACACATAACGCCTTTGTTCGGTAGAATGAGGAAGATTATACAAAGAACTGAGAGATATTTTAGAATTTTTAAAGCCCTTAGTAAAACACATTCAGGCTAAGGCGTCAAATAGTCATGACGACGACTTTGTTTGGCAAACATAAAGATGAGAGTTTACTCAGAAAAAAGTGGGCTTTCTAAAGACAGGTGCAGGCTGGAATTATATTCCCATGGGGAGTACTCCGGTTTTCAAGTGACTGGGATAATCGAAGGTTTTTTTTTTCGATTACGGAATTTTTTTTGGTGGGAAATTTTGGTAAGTTTTTTTTAGGGTGGCTTGATTTAAGTAGGAATTTTTTTAGTATTCAAAATAATCTGAAGATTCAGTGGTAGTGCCCGCATATCTTGGCCTCGCAGTTCTGCGAATAAAGTACAACCAAACTTGTCTTAAAAAACTTCATTTTTCGTGTTATATCATTTAATGCTCTCTAGAAATTTTTAAGGCTCGGAAGTTCGGCGTGGGATTTTTGTGGGTTAATATTTGGTCCAGGGATTTTTTGGGGGGTTTTTTTGGAAGCCCTTGAGATATTTTGGGGTTTTGATTTTTGCTTCCATTCGATCATCCCTTTCACTTGAAACCCGGAGTCTCCCCCCCCCCCCCCGCCCCCGCCCCGAGATTACACTAAGCCAAATTATACAGCTACCATCATGAACAAAAGGTACAAATCTGCACAGTTTTTGCAGAAATTTCTACTGATTAAATTAGGATAATTTGTTCAGATTTCCCACCCCTCCAGTCTTATGTCAAACACCCACACCCAAATGCCGGTCATTACTTCCTACCTTTCAGGGTACGTACCGTAAAAAACCGTTTATAACCCTTGGGCTTATTTGTCTTCGTAAGGGGTTTTAAGAGGACTTCTAAACGAAGGGGCTTATATCCGAGGGGACTTACAACAGTGTTACAACCGGAATAAAAAAAGCGCTTTGAAACAAGCCGCTATAGCAGTGCTGATCAAAATACGTTTTGAATTTACTGGTTTTGAGTTAAGCTTCGAGACGTCATAATAAATCAAATTCATTTCAATACTTTTGGAGTGGGGCTTGTGGACGGGGGATCATAATCGGATGCATTTTTTTGTTGTTGTTTACAGGTAGATGGGAAAATAACTGGGATGATTTATAAGTGGGTGAGCTTGTTTACGGATTGAAAGCCAAGTCAAATACCCCGAGATTGCCCAAGGGGATAAATGCTGATATTTCTGTTTAGTCGGCATGAAGGGACTGGATTCCTCGCCGGGGAAACGACTTACCTGAGGAGCAAGGGCCAGGAGAGGGGATATACTCAACAAAGTTTTAGACGGGGAGGTTCCGCCCCAAGGTCCAATCCCTTACCCTTTTATGCACCATTCTTGACAGAAACGGTTCCCCTTTCGTGTACAGTAAAAACCCGCGTATAAGAACCTAACATTTAAGAACCTGTTAGGCTAAAATTTCATTTTTAAGCACCCTTCACATAAGAACCATTTTAGGCTAAAATCCTAAAACAGGTTCTTATTTTCAAAAAAAAAAAAAAAAAAAAAAAAAAATATATATATATATATATATATATATATAACACAGTCGGTATGCAATAATACTCTAAACACTATAGCATGGTTACATAAAACTTTACCATAGGTTTGATTGTAACAGAATCAGATTAAAATAGTATAGTATTTTGCTTAACGAAGCCTCTAAGAATACTGTTTTTGGACATTAAACACCAGATCATTTTAAAATTCAGCTTTATTTCTTGAACAAAAGTTAAGAACCTAATTAAGAACCTAGTTAGCCTAATTTTACACTAAATACCATTTATATAAGAACCTGTTTAGGCTAACTTGGAAAAACCTAGGTTCTTATACGCGGGTTTTTACTGTACTTTCTATTGACAAATGGTACACCTTTCATTTACAAAGTTTAGAACGCCTCTCTTCTTTTCATTCAAATTACAGAGCATTCATAACTTATCAATAGAAGTCTCTAACCTGCTGTTGTGACTTATTCCTGGCCAAATTTGTCGAGCGCGCGCAGCGTGCAAATCGCGCGTGGGTCGTAGCGGCTTGCAAACTCGGTTGGTTCATATATATTTTAGGTATATATCCAGTGGTGTCTGCCATGGCATAACAATTTACATTATGTCAAACAATCCCTGAGCAGGAAACTTAAACAAACAGAGGACGTTCCACCTGCGCTGTTAGTCATTTTATGTCAAAGCACGTTTGAGGTGTTGGACAGTTGCTTGTTCAAGAGAACCTACTCAAACTGTAGCAAAATGGTGGAAACAAACTTAACTGGAGAAGGAATCTACAAAACGTTCGAACAACTTTATTGTTCCAAAGAAATGGCGGCCGGAAAGGTGAACAATCATTTAATAATTTTGTCTGCGATAAATATATTTCTGTCTATTACCGCATCTCTGGGGAATACTCTGATTCTAGTTGCTCTGCGCAAGGAAACTTCACTTCATCCGCCGTCCAAACTCCTGTATCGTAACCTAGCGATTACTGATCTCTGTGTTGGTATCATCGTTGAGCCTGTTGCTGTTTGTTACTGGACATCGGAGGCGATGGAACGATGGGATATTTGTCGCCACGTTAATGTTTCAACGTATGTAATCGGTTTTATTCCGTGTTCAGTATCTTTGATGACAGTTACTGCATTAAGCGTGGACAGACTTCTCGCCTTGTTGCTGGGTCTCAGATATAGACAAGTTGTAACTTTGAAAAGATCATACGCAATTATAACCATCCTTTGGGCTAGCGCCACTGTCTCTGGAACAATCTACTTTGTGAATCCCCTCGTAACTTCCTGGATCGGCAACGTAGCTATAATACTCTGTTTGATCACTTCGATCTTCTCGTATTCTACCATTTTCTTTACTCTTCGTAACAACCAAATTAAGCCACAGGAACACGTCTCGCAAGCACAGTCACCTCAAGCAATTCCACTGAACATGGCTCGATACAGAAAGGCAGTATCCAGTGCATTATGGGTGGAAATAACATTAATTGTTTGTTATCTGCCGTATGTTGTTGCCGTACTCTTAACGCCTAAACGAGAATTATCTTTGCCACATTACTTTGCTAGACAATTTGGGGTTACCGTCATGTACTTAAACTCGTCGTTAAACCCGTTGTTGTACTGTTGGAAGATCAAAGAAGTTAGACAAGTAGTGAAAGGCACACTCAGACATATTTTCTGTTCGTTTGTTTAATTTCTGTGCTTTTCATATTCTTATCAGTCCTTTAAGCTGATCTTTCCCTGCGTTTCTTGTGTTCTTTTTCTTTTTAATTATTTTTTTTCCGAGCGATATATCTGTTAATACTGACATAAACAGTGACCTTTTATTAATGAGAAAACGTTGCCATGTAGATTCTCTCCTTTATATGTAGGTTTTTATTATTTTTAGGTTTATTGAGGCTAGAAATAAGTGCTATTTAGTAAAACATTCCATAATTTTTGCTCGGTATGTGTAGTACAAGTAACGATTTTACAGTTTCCCTCGATTATGTCTCTCACTTTCTCAGCATATAACTGATCTCTGTGTTGGTATCATCGTGGGACCTTTTAGCGCTGCTTATTGGATATCTGAGGCGATGGAACGATGGGATATTTGTTTCTACGCCCTACACTTATCATCTATGATAAGCAGTGTTCTGTGCGTAGTGTCTTTACTGACATTAACTGCAATAAGCATTGATAGAGTTCTCGCCCTGTTACTGGGGCTCAGATACAGACAGATCGTAACTTTGAAGAAAACATATGTTGTTATGCTAATCTTCTGGGTTTGCTCAATTGTCGCTGCAACTATGTATATTGTGAACACGCTTGTAACTTCCTGGAGGGCCAACATGGTTACATTTACATTACATGTCTCGTCACCTCGATCTTCTCTTATACCAAAATTTTCCTTACTCTGCGTTACAGTTCAATTCAGCCACAGAAACAAATCTCGCAAGCACAGTCAACCCAAGCAACTCCACTGAACATGGCTAGATACAGAAAGGCAGTATCAAGTGCATTGTTGATACAAGTAACATTAGTTGTTTGTTATCTTCCGTATGCCGTCGCGGTATTTCTAACACCTCAAGGGAAATTAACTTTACATAATTACCTTTCGCGACAATTTGGGTTTACGGTCATGTGCTTAAACTCGTCATTAAACCCGTTGTTGTACTGCTGGAAGATCAGAGAAGTCAGACAAGCGGTAAAACAGGTGAAAGACACTCTCAGACAAATTTGCTGTTCGTTGGTTTAATTTCTATACAATCATACTCAATTTAAACTTATCAGAGGGTAAATATTTTCCTCTATTGCCTTATTTTATTTTTGTGTGCATGTTTATTGTACTTTATTTTTTTTTATCTATTTATTTGTGCTGTGCGTGAAACTTCACTGTTTTGATTTACAATATACCCTTGGAACAAAACAGTATATATAAAAAAAAATACACGATGCTTTAGTCGATTCTCTCTTCCGACTGGTGATTTTGGCTTTGTTCGGTTTATCGAAACAAGAATTTAGTGTTTTTAAGATAAAGATTCAATAATGTGCGCCTCAATTGTGTGTTAAAGTTAAAGCGCTGAAAAACGCCAGTAATAAAAGAACAAAACAAGACAGTGTCCCTCGATTATGTCCCCTTCTTTGTAACAATTAAAAAACGGAGTTTTTCACACGCAAACAAGATTGCTGTTCTTTGGTTAATTTCTTTGCGTTTCATTCTACATATGTTCTTGTCATTACTTAAACCTACAATTGTAGTCCATTTCAATTTTTTTAAATGTTTTAACGCTGACCTGAATTAAAACGATGTTTATATCTTTGACGTTGATTGTTATATCATTTAATGCTCTCTAGAAATTTTTAAGGTTCGGAAGTTCGGCATGGGATTTTTGGGGGTTAATTTTTGGTCCAGGGATTTTTTGCGGGGTTTTGTTGGAAGCCCTAGAGACTTTTTCGGGTTTTGATTTTTGCCTTCATTCGATCATCCACGTCACTTGAAACCCGGAGTCCTCCCGCCTGGGATTATATTAAACCATGTTATACAGCTACAATCATGAAAAAAAGGAACAAATCTGCACAGTTTTTGCAGAAATTTCTACTAATTAAATTGAGATAATTTGTTCCAATCTCCCACCCCTCCCAGTTTATGTCAAACACTCAATTATGTCCACACCCAATTGCCGGTCATATACTTAGCTTCCTCCCTTTCAGGGTACATACCGTAAAACACCGTTTATAACCCTTGGGCTTATATATCTTCGTAAGGGATTTTAGGAGGACTTATAAACGAAGGGGCTTATATCCGAGGGGACTTACAACAGTGTTAAACCGGAATAGAAAAAGCGCTTTGAATCAAGCCGCCATAGCTATATAGCAGTGCTGATCAAAATACGTTTTGAATTTACTTGTTTTGAATTAAGCTTCGAAAAGTCATAATAAATCAAATTCATTTCAATACTTTTGGAAGGGGGTTTATATCCGGGGGGATCATAATCGGATACATTTTTGTTGTTGTTTACAGGTAGATGGGCCAATAACTGGGAGGATTGATAAGTGGGGAAGCTTATAAAAAAGCGGCATTTTTACGGATCGAAAGCCAAGTCAAATACCGCGAGATTGCCCAAGGGGATAAATGCTGATATTTCTGTTTAATCGATATGCGTTATAAAAAGATAAAGTTTGATAGAAATATGATGGTGAATTTTAAGCCTGGTGAATACATGAGAAAGATTTTTTTCAGTCAGTGACACAGGGGGCTTGAAGAAACTTTCCGAGTACCCCCAATAACTGTAGGGTCGTAGCAAGACTATAGAAACTAGGGGGGCACAAAGATTTTAGGTAGCTCATTGTATTTGAAAAGCAGAGGGTTTTGGGTAAGGATGAGCCATTGGACTGGTCTCTGTACCTGAATTAAACCAGAAAATGTTTCACCTAGCTGCAGAGACATCATTGTTTCAATGTTCTGGGAGATGAATTTTCATTTTCAACTTTTATACGTGCATGTTTTGACTTGTTGTCGCAAAAAACTGGGGGGGAAGGTACGGGTCCCTCCGGCCCTTCCCCATGCTACGGCCCCGAATAAAAGTCGAATCCGGCTTATGACCTGGTTACCAGTCCGGATGCTTACCACTGAGTTACAAGCTTCATAGCTACAACCTGCACAGACTTTTTTTTCAGAGCCACCTGCGTCACTGACTGAGAAATATCTTTCTCATGTAATAACCAAGCTATCGTGAATTGTAATAAAACCTTGTGGTAATTTGTGATGAGCCGAGCTACCGTAAATTGTAATAACGCTTTGTTTTATTTTGAATCGAAATAAGCCCTAATGCAATTTTAAGTTTCCTTCATTCTAAGATTATTACTACATATAACTAGGTAAACTATTACCTGTGTCTTGTCAGTTTTCAAGCTGAAGGATCATATTGCAACAAAATGGTGTTGTAAAACTTTACTTGAGACGAAAACCAGAAACTGAACAAGCAACTATATTGCTCATCAGAAATAACTGGATGAGTTAAGATATATCCTTTTTTTGCCAGAATAAAACAGAACAGTTCTTGATCACCAACATTAAATCCCACTGCGGTATTATAGTTAACATGAACTTGAGGTAATTTGTTCAAATCCACCACCCCTCGCAGGTTAATTCGGATGCTACACCCTAATACCAGCCACAATAATAATCAACTTCCCGCCTTAATGGCCGGCACAAACATTTCCAAGCAAAAACAAAGAAACGAAATAAAAAATTGATAACGAATAACCTCCCCTAAAAAATTAAATGCCATCTGATTAACTCAATTGACCAATTTCGATATATTTAGCAATTATTGAATTCTGCATTAGTATGAAGTGAAGATCGGAATTATGCAGATCGAAGAGGAGTCCGAGAAGTCGGAGCGAAAGGCCTGGGTTCGATTCCTTACCAGAAATTTTTCTGGCATCGACAAACCCTGGTGTCTACCTCATTTCACATCAGACAGCATTAACAACTCATCAGTCTACTAATTGTAAACGTCCCCACAACGTCGCCCACCAACTGTCGTAAATTATCCCTGAAAAGCTCTGAGGGGTATAAATAACAAGATATTTAAATTATTTCAGCCAATCACTTGTTAACTAGAAAAACAAACTGAAAACCATCTTCAACCTGTTCCGAAACCCGGGCCTGCGCTGCTGCAATGCGTCAGATAGTTTTGCAATATTGGCCAGCTGCTCTTATCAGAAAACCAGACAGTACAGTTTACTCAAAACGGAGCAATATGCTGATCACAAACTTAACTGGAGAAGAAAATCCCCAAACGATCGAAGAACTATATTGCTCAGCAGATTTAAGGGAAAAAGTACACAGCCATTTAATATTTCTGTCTGTGATTAATATCGTTCTGTCCATTACCGCATTTCTGGAGAACACTTTGATTCTAGTTGCTCTGCACAACGAATCTTCCCTTCATCCGCCGTCCAAACTCTTGTATCGTAACCTAGCGATAACTGATCTTTTTGTTGGTATCATCGTGGAACCTCTTAGTGTTACTTATTGGATATCTGAGGCAACTGAACGCTGGAATATTTGTCGCTACTCCTTAGACTTAAGATACGTTACAAGCTTTGTTTTGTGCTCAGCGTGTTTGATGACAATGACTTCAATAAGCGTGGATAGACTTCTCGCCTTGTTGCTAGGGCTCAGATACAGACAAGTTGTAACTTTGAAAAGAATATACACAACTATAACAATCCTTTGGGCTATCGCCATTGTCTCTGCAACAATGTATTTTGTGAACGCCTATGTAACGTCCTGGCTCGGCAACATAGGTATATCACTCTGTTTAGCCATCTCAATCTTTTCGTATACGAAGATTTTTCTTACTCTACGTCACAACCACATTCAGCCACAGGAACACGTCTCGCAAGCACAGTCAACGCAAGCAACTCCATTGAACTTGGCTCGATATAGAAAGGCAGTATCAAGTGCATTGTGGCTACAACTAACGTTAGTTGTTTGTTATCTGCCGTATACTGTTGTGGTAATTGTAACACCTCAAGGAAAATTATCTTTACCATATTACCTTCCTAGACAATTTGGGGTTACTGTAGTCTACCTAAACTCTTCATTAAACCCGTTGTTGTACTGCTGGAAGATCAAAGAAGTCAGACAAGCGGTGAAAGGCACTCTCAGACATATATTCTGTTCTTTGGTTTAATTTCTGTGCTTTTCATATTCCTATCATTATTCGAAGCATATCTTCACCGCATTATTGTTTTTGTTTATTTTTCTACTGTTGTCCTGTGTGGCATAATGCCTTCCCCATCAAACTATCAGATAGCATCGAGCGAGTGCAGAAACGGGCGCTGCGCATCATCTTTCCGGCACTGCACTACCAAGAGGCCTTAGCTACTACCGGTTGAGTATCGTTTCACACAAGAAGAATGGAGTTGTGTAGCAAATTATTTACAAAGATAAAAGAGCCCGAGTCCCGTCTTCGCTATCTTGTTCCACCGACTCGGTCGCAGGCGCACGGCCGCTCCCTTCGCAACAAAGACAGATCATCCCTTAAAAGTTGCAAAACTGAACGCTTTAAAAGAAGCTTTTTTCCGACGATGTGCCTTTATGCTCATGGCATGTAATTTAGGAACTTACGGGAATTCAATGTATAACTTGATATATATTTCTAGTTTCTAGTTTTTTATCTAATTTATTGTATTATATCTTCTCGTAATTGTAAGGCCCAGTCCATTTTGAACACGATTTAATTAGTTTAAATTGAAATTTTTTTTAAAATTAATATTTATATCTTTGTAAAACAATTTCGCAATTCGCTTTCTTTCTAGGCGCGACGATTTTATTTAAATGAGAAAGCGATGTCATGTCGATTCTCTCCTTTATATGTATGTATCGTAGGTCTTTTTTTACTTTTAGGTTTTTTGAAGCTAGAAATAAGTGTTATTTAGTAAAAAAAAATTCGATGATTTGGATTTGTACCGTATGCGTATTCCAAGTAAAGATTTTACAGTTTCCCTTGATCATGTCTCTTACTCTCTTAGCATCCACAAAGCGGAATTTTTTAACCCGTTAGCAGGGGCGAGAATGCGTGATCCTTTTACCGAAAAGTTAGGTTGAAATAATTTTATTTGCAATTTTATTAGAGGTGAATTTGCAAGAAAAACAAAACCTAAGAAAGCCCCAAAGAATACATGTGACAATTTTAGTCTGCGTTTATTTTAATATTAAATGCAAATTACGTAAAGCGGCGTTGTGAGTAAAATGTATCAACGGAGACTAGTTTAAACTGTGACGTTTAAATTGTTTTTTTACCACTGATTACTTAGGTTTCACATAAATTAAGAATCAACTCTTAAAATTAACCCAGTAGCATGTGACGCTGAAGAGACAGTTATGACTGTAATCGCGAACTATCCATTCAAATACCGTAAACTTCCGCTGATAAGCCCTGAGTTTATACAACTTCGTAAGGGGTTTTAGCAGGGCTTAGAAATGAGGCGTCACAAATTGTGTGTTAGAACCAGTTCCATTTAGTTTTAATTCTTCACTCCCTTGAGAGTATATTTCTTCACATGTTCATATTTTAGAATTCTGTACTCTGTTTTGCCTGCGTCGCAGACACTCTAAAGCTTCTATGTAAATGGTTTAGACGAGTGCGTGGGCCAGCTGCAACGCACGCTATGCTATGTTCTACACTCAAAGGATTCATCGACATAAATTCGCGTAAATTTTCGATGATCTAGACTCAATCTACACACTCGATCAGTTCCACGACCCCGAACGACAACACAGTTCCTAGACTCTTGTACAAAAGTTCAGTTCTCAGATCGCGTGACGAGTTTTCCCGCCACAATGACGCATTAATTTTCTCACAAGCTAAGGGGGGCTTATAACCGGAGTGAAAAAAGCTTTTTAAAACAAGCTACATAGCAGGCCTGATCAAATTACGTTTATTCGCTTTTAGCCTCGAAACGTTGTAAAATATCGAATTCATTATTAGGCTGCCCGTGAGGGCATAGGGCAGACGGAACTCCCAGAATGCTTTGCGTGTCCCACTCGAATTTCAATGAGGCCGATTTTTGTGGTGAGGGGACGTCGTCTGGCGAACAGATTTAAAAGTCAAGTCGGAACGAAGACAAAATTATTGCGTAGAGTTATTGGCCCTAACAGTAGTTAGCCTGCGCCGGAGCTGCAGAAACAATGCCCTCCCACGGTCCCCACGGGAAAAGCTTCAGCTTGTTGCAATTCGCTCCATGGGTGTGAAAAGTTTTTCCTTACAAGAAAGGAATATGCTATTTGTAGATAGCCTCAACAAATAGAAACATAGTTCACTTGGATAGTTAGAAGGATTTTAAATGTAATATCTAACAGAAATAAAACTACAACTTAATTTGCATTGCGAGTTTTTAGAAACAGTATTTAAAAAATCACGTCTGTCACGTTTTATAAGAGCAGAACAACAATAATTTCTGGATTTTCGGGTTACATCAAATAAGTCACGCTATACTGTCATGCTGTATTTTGGGGGTCAGAGGGGGTGTATTGTGGAAATGCCCTAGTCATAAATAATGCCAATCGTTTCTTGGTTCATAAGGCTAACTTGCTTATTTTCTTTCATAACGGTAGAAGTCACTATACAGCCCCGGCTTAAAACCGCGCAGTCGGCAGCTCTATGGGCCCCGACTATGGAGGTCTTGTTTCGATACAAGCTAAGAGGGGGTTTTTAATTAGATGATTTTTTTTTTACAGGTAGATGGGCCTATAACTCGGGGGGGGGGGGGGGGGGGGGGAGGGGCTTAAAAGCTTCATTCGCCGTCCAAACTCCTGTATCGTAACCTTGATATCATCGTGTAACCTATTGCTGCTTTGTATAGGATATCTGAGGCTATAGAACGGCTATTTGTGGATAAGCCATAGACTTGACATATATAACAGGCCATATTCTGTGTTCAGTGTATTTGTTGACAATAACTGCAACAAGCATCGACAGACTTCTCGCCTTTTTGCTGGGACTCAGATACAGACAAGTTGTAACTTTGAAAGGAACATATCAAGCTGTAAGTCCTATAACAATCCTTTGGGTTTTCTCCATTGTCCTAGGAATAATGGCATACCATGTAAACCTCCTTGTGAATTCCTGGTGGGGTAACATGGGTACATTACTGTGTCTCGTCACTTCAACGTTCTCTTATACGAAAATTTTTTCTTACTTTGCGTCACTACCAAATTCAGCCAAAGGAACACGTTTCACAAGCACAGTCAACCCAAGCGACTCCACTGAAAAACAGTAACTAGTACATTGTGGACACAAGTAACATTAGCTGTTTGTTATCTGCCGTATTTTGTTGCAGTAGCTCTAATACCTCGAGAAGAATTGCCCTTGCCAAATTTCCTTGCTCGACAATTTGGGGTTTCTATTTTATTCCTAAACTCGTCATTAAACCCGTTGTTGTACTGCTGGAAAATATCTGACGATAATCCTCTATCCAAAAACATCTACAAATGTCAGTCATGTTCCCAAACAAATTACTGACTCGTCAATCAAAGGAAATCAGAAACCAAAGTGACATTAATATTGGCACAGCAATTGCAGCAATTCTATTTAATGATGTTTTTTTTAATTTTCTAAAAGACGTTGACTTTACATTTTTCCAAATGAGTGGGGGAATGGGGGTGGGGGGGGGGGGGGGGGTGGCATACCTCTGGTCCTTTAAAGCGAATATGAACTAAATTTCCATAGTTTGTTCTAAGAGCCTGGTTCAGGTGCCATGAGCTAATCAAGTTTAGTCAGTTCAGTGGCTAGTAGACTCTAGTAGATTCTAGTTTCTTGGCAAAAGTGCACTCGGTCTTCCTCGAAGACCACGCTTCCATCACGACAATGTGATTGTTGGATTCAATCATCATCCTTATGTCCACCCGGGCGATATCAGGTTTTTCATCGTTGACCTCAAGTGAGTTTTCAGTCTTCTCAATGCACTCTCACTCTAAGAACTCTCTGCAGATGACTGACAAAGTTGGAATTTCTGTGAATGCCCACACTAAATCTGGGAACTCTTGTGGACGACAATACAGTAGTTTTTCAACGATTTAATGTTGCCCGACGGATCATGTACTTTCCATGCGTTTTCCATCACAAGACTATTTACTTTTCTGGAGTTGTCGAATACCTTTTGAACTCGAAAGTGACTGAAGAAAGGTTAATTTTCGACTTTGTAAGAATAATATAAATAAGTCAAGCGGGCAGAAGAAATTGTAGGCGCGGGCCTACTGGCCTATAGGCTCGCTACGCCCCTGATAATGTTCTCTATTTTAATAGTGAAAATTGTGACCTTTTTTAGGCGATTGAAACACAATAGTGTCTAACGAGGACAAATGAACGATCAAGGGAGGGACCCCCTCTATTGCAGACACTTGGCTCGGTCCATTTAGCGTCCCTATGAATACGGTTTGACTGTATACTCAGAATAAAATTCTCTTCAAAACTTTGACCGCAACCTGGTAAGTTCCGTCGGTTGGACCTTAGAATGTGGATCGGCATGCCGGGGCTGGAGAAACGAGTTAACTGAGGGAAAAGGGCCCAAAGAGGCGGGGGGGCTACTCAACAAAGCTTTAGACGGGGAGTCTCCGCCCCGAGGTCCTTTACCCTTTATGCACGATTTGTGACAGGAAAGGCACCCCTTTTGTATACTTTCTATTGACAAATGGTAGCCCTTTCTTTAACGACGTTCAGAACGCTTCGCCTCTCTTCATTCAAATTACAGAGCATTCATGCACTAATCATTTCAATAATGGCAGTCTCTAAGCTACCGTTGTGACTTATTTAGCTCGCAAAGCGAATCCCCAAAGGCGCATCGCACTCGCGAAAGCAAGGTTTATAATTTCATCGTGCGTCAATTATAGCGGCTTGCAAACTCGGTTGGCCCTATTTCTATGTCTATATCCAATGGTGTTGGCCATGACATAAATTTACATTATGTCAAACTATCGCTAAACAGGAGACTTAACAAACCGAGAACGTACCACCTGCGCTGTTAGTCAATTCTATGCCAAAGGACGCGTTTGAGGTGTTGGACAGTTGCTCGTTCAAGAAAACCTACTCAAACTCTAGCAAAATGGTGGTAACAAACTTAACTGGAGAAGGAAACTACAAAACGATCAAACAGCTTTATTGTTCCAAAGAACTGGCGGCTGGAAAGGTGAACAATTGCTTAATAATTTTGTCTGTGATAAATATCTTCCTGTCCATTTCTACATTTCTGGGGAATACTCTGATTCTAGCAGCTCTACACAAGGAAACTTCACTTCATCCGCCGTCCAAACTCCTGTATCGTAACCTAGCGATAACTGATCTTTGTGTTGGTGTCATCTTGGAACCTCTTAATGTTACTTATTGGATATCTGAGGCGACAAAAAGATGGGATATTTGTCGCTACGTCTTAGTGTCAGCATATGTCATAGGATATGTTCTTTTTGCAGTGTCCTTAATGACGATAACTTTAGTAAGCTTAGACAGACTTCTTGCCCTGTTGCTAGGGCTCAGATACAGACAAGTTGTAACTTTGAAGAGAACATATTTAACGATAGTAATATTTTGGGCTATCTCCATCGTCGCTGCAACAATGTACTTTGTGAACCCATTTGTAACTTCCTGGATTGGCAATATAGGTATAATACTCTGCTTGATCACATCAATCTTGTCTTATACCAAAATTTTCATTACTCTGCGTAAAAACCAAATTCAGCCACTGGAACACGACTCAAAAGCACAGTCAACCCAACCAACGTCAATGAACATGTCTCGATACAGAAAGGCAGTATCCAGTGCACTATGGATACAAGTAACATTAGTTGTTTGTTATCTGCCGTACGTTGTTGCGGTAGTCTTAACGCCTAAAAGAGAATTACCTTTGCCGTATTACCTTGCTCGACAATTTGGGGTTACTGTTATTTACTTAAACTCAACATTAAACCTATTCCTATATTGCTGGAAAATCAAAGAAGTCAGACAAGCGGTGAAAGACACACTCAGACAAGTTTCCTGTTCGTCGGTTTAATTCATATGGCAGAAAGACATGAGACTATTAATATATTATTGTTGCTGTAAGGGAAGAATTTGCAAGCGAGTTAGTTCGAAAAGCCACTACTCCGTATGCAAAATACGGATACGGAAAAACGCAGTAAGAGCAAAATACAGTCAAAATGTATAAATGAAAACTGGTTAAACCTGTTACGCTTTTAATTTTTTCCTTTCGATTGGTTAGTTCTATCAAAAATTAAACAAAACCTGCCTAATTGCTTCAAAAGAGGGTGAACCTGACTTTCTCGCTGACAATTAAGAAACTGCTATGACGTCAGTTGATGGTATTAGACTCTGGTTATTGATTTGCTTGGTCAATTACGTCGTGATGTTATTGGTCGTCTGTCAGTTAAGCCGTGATGTTATTGGCTATGAAGACTCGTAATAAGTAATTGGTACGTTTCGATCCGTCTATTGTCACAGTTTAACAGTCGTCTATTGTTAGTCAAATTGTCATTCTCTCGTAGTTAGTGTTGCTTGATCTCGTCAACAAGTCGTTTGTACGGCGCTGGTAACTGTTGGCTACCATTCAAGATAACTTCTTGACCAGCTAAAAAAACACATCAAGAAATTTCCATAACGACAAAGTTGAAAAGGATGAATTGTGGGAAACTACACGAGATATTGTTCTTGTGAGTAATCTTATAATGCAGTCAAAAAGAGCGTTGACAAAGCTTATAATCCATTGGACCAAAAAAACACATAAAGCCTTTGTTCGGTAGAATGAGGAAGTTTATACAAAGAACTGAGATATATTTTAGAATTTAAAACCCATAGTAATACACATTAAGGGTACGACGTCAAATAGTCATGACGACGACTTTGTTTGGCAAACACAAAGATGAGAGTTTATTCAGAGCAAAGTGGGCTTTCTAAAGACAGGTGCAGGCTGGAATTTTATTCCCAGGTCATTTTGGTAACTTTTTTTAGGGGTGGCTTGATTTAAGTAGGGATTTTTTTAGTATTCAATTTAATCTGAAGATTCAGTGGTAGTGCCCGCATATCTTGGCCTCGCAGTTCTGCGAATAAAGTACAACCAAACTTGTCTTAAAAAATTTCATTTTTCGTGTTATATCATTTAATGCTCTCTAGAAATTTTTAAGGCCCGGAAATTCGGCATGGGATTTTTGGGCGTTAATTTTTGGTCCAGGGATATTTGGGGGGGGGGGGGGTTTTGTTGGAGGCACTAGAGATTTTTGGGGGTTTTGATTTTTGCCCCCATTCGATCATCCCCGTCACGTAAAACCCCGGAGTACTACCCCACCCTGGGATTATATTAAATCAAGTTATACAGCTACAATCATGAACAAAGGGACAAATCTGCACAGTTTTTCCAAAATTTTTACTAATTAAATTGAGATAATTTGTTCAAATCTCCCACTCCTGCCAGTTTACGTCAAACAGCCAATTGTCGGTTATTACTTAGCTTCCTGCCTTTCAGGGTACATACCGTAAAACACGGTTTATAACCCTTGGGCTTATATATCTTCGTATAAACGAAGGGACTTATATGCAAGGGGGCTGGTAACCGGAATACAAAAAGCACTTCGAAACAGCCCGCTATAGCACTGCTGATCAAAATACGTTTTGCATTTACTTGTTTTTAATTAAGCTTCGAAATGTTATACAGTGAAACCTCTATTCAGCGGACACCTTCGGAACCTTCCCAAGTGTCCGCTTGATAGAGGTTTGTATTTATTGCGCAATGTTTGTGAACGATCAACATTCAGCTGTTATTCTGTACTGTGATAAAGTTCCACGTTGTTAAGGAAGCTATCCAGAGTTCAAGTCCATTGCCTTTCATTATCAACTTTCATTTGTTTGTAAATGCAAAAACATTAACCTACTACAGCACGTATTTCAAGGACGTAATCCAACAGATCCAATACTACGTACGGTTGTCAATTCAGTCCGGTATCCGCTTAATAGAGGTTTTAACAATAGAAATTAGCCAAATACAATTGAATTCCAGTGCCCGTGTCCGCTTAAAATATAGAGGTGTCCGCTGAATAGGGGTTCGTTATAAAGGAAAATATTAGGCGTTAACTTCGGGACCCTGGTTAATGTCCGCTTAATTGGGGGTCCACTTAATAGAGGTTTCACTGTAGTTAATCGAATTCATTTCAATACTTTTGGAGACCTGTAAACAACAAGACTAGATCAAAATCAAGATTCTTTTTCCAGGTTTGGGGCTAAACTTGGGAACGCATCTCCCAACAAATTTCGTCGACTCTGGTCTCCAAAGGACCTTTGAAAAAAAATTTTCATGAGTTATTGCTCTCGATAATGGATCGGTGCGGAAACAGAGGGTGATTATGTTGAAATGCCCATTCTGCTACAAAAAATCGCAAAATCTGCAGCGACGACTTAATGCACTAATAATTGAAGATTCTTTTGTAAATTTGTCCTGTAATTCCATTCTGTAAGACTATTTTGTAAGTCTAGCTTGTTTATTGTTATTCTTATTTATCCGCCTAGCTTATTTAGTTTACTTTAATATAATATTCATAGCTTACCTTCTTTAATTTGATATTTATGACTGCTCTAACCTTTCTACTCCGCCTACCTCGTCTAGCTCTTTCTATTTGCGGGCGGAGATGGCAAAACGATCAGTGTAAAAATAAGGTATATATCAGTGAGTCTACAAAAAAAATGCATCCGATTAGGATCCCCCCGGATATAAGCCCCACGGGGGAGCTTATCAAAAAGCTGCATTTTACGGATAGAAAGCCAAGTCAAATACCCCGATTTTGCTTAAGGGGATAAATGCTGATATTTATGTTTAATCGATATGCGTTATTAAAAAGATCAAGTTTGATAGAAATCTGATGATGAATTTAAAGCTTAGTGAATACAGTGACACAGACGGCTTGGACGAAACTTTCCGAGTACTCCCAATAACTGTATGGCCGTAGCAAGCCTTTACAAACTAGGGCAAGCACAAAGATTTTCTTTTACCTGAGGGACAAGGGCCAGAAGGAGGGATATAATCAACAAAGTTTTAGACGGGGAGGTTCCGCCCCGAGGTCCAATCCCTTACGCTTTTACGCACCAGTTTTGATAGCCTGCGAGCAAGCTCTCCTATTTGGGCAAGCGAAGCGAGCCTCGCTCGCACGTTCTCGCGAGACTCATTTCACTCGCCCAAATAGGAGAGCTTGCTCGCATGCTACAGTTATGACAGAAAAGGTTCCTCTTTCGTGTACTTTCTATTGACAAACGGTGCCCCTTTCATTTACAAAGTTTAGAACGCCTCTCTTCTTTTCATTCAAATTACAGAGCATTCATAACTTATCAAAGGAAGTCTCTAACCTACCGTTGTGACTTAGTCCTGGCGAAATTTGTCGAGCGCGCGTGGGTCGTAGCGGCTTGCAAACTTGGTTGGTTCATATATATTTTATGTATATATCCAATGGTGTTTGCCATGGCATAACAGTTTACATTATGTGAAACAATCGCTGAGCAGGAAACTTAAACAAACCGAGAACGTTCCACCTGCGCTGTCACTCATTTTATGTCAAAGCACGTTTGAGGTGTTGGACAGTTGCTCGTTCAAGAAAACCTACTCAAACTGTAGCAAAATGGTGGAAACAAACTTAACTGGAGAAGGAATCTACAAAACGTTCGAACAACTTTATTGTTCCAAAGAACTGGCGGCCGCAAAGGTGAAAAATAATTTAATAATCTTGTGTGTGATAAATATATTCCTGTCTATTACCGCATCTGTGGGGAATACTCTGATTCTAGTTGCTCTGCGCAAGGAAACTTCACTTCATCCGTCGTCCAAACTCCTGTATCGTAACCTAGCGATTACTGATCTCTGTGTTGGTATCATCGTGGAGCCTGTTATTGTTTGTTACTGGATATCGCAGGCGATGGAACGATGGGATATTTGTCGCTACGTTCTTGTTTCAAAGTATGTGATCGGCTTTATTCTGTGTTCAGTATCTTTGATGACAGTCACTGCATTAAGCGTGGACAGACTTCTCGCCTTGTTGCTGGGTCTCAGATATAGACAAGTTGTAACTTTGAAAAGATCATACGCAATTATAACCATCCTTTGGGCTAGCGCCACTGTCGCTGGAACAATCTACGTTGTGCACCCATTTGTAACTCGCTGGATCGGTAACGTAGCTATAATACTCTGCTTGATCACTTCGGTCTTCTCGTATTCTAACATTTTTTTTACTCTTCGTAACTACCAAATGAAGCCACAGGAACACGTCTCGCAAGCACAGTCACCTCAAGCAATTCCACTGAACATGGCTCGATACAGAAAGGCAGTATCCAGTGCATTATGGATACAAGTAACATTAGTTGTTTGTTATCTGCCGTATGTTGCTGCGGTACTCTTAACGCCTAAACGAGAATTATCTTTGCCACATTACCTTGCTAGACAATTTGGGGCTACCGTCATGTACTTAAACTCGTCGTTAAACCCGTTGTTGTACTGCTGGAAGATCAAAGAAGTTAGGCAAGTGGTGAGAGGCACTCTAAGACATATTTTCCGTTCGTTTGTTTAATTTCTGTGCTTTTCATATTCTTATCAGGCCTTTAAGCTGATCTTCCCCTGCGTTTCTCATGTTCTTTTTCGTTTTATTTTCTCCTTATTTTTTTTTCGAGCGTTATATCTTTTATTAATGAGAAAACGATGCCATGTAGATCCTCTCCTTTATATGTAGGTTTTTATTATTTTTAGGTTTATTGAGGCTAGAAATAAGTGCTTATTAGTAAAACATTCCATAATTTTTGCTCGGTATGTGTAGTACAAATAAAGATTTTACAGTTTCCCTCGATTACGTCTCTCACTTCCTCGGCATCCACAAAGCGGAACTTTTTTTATCCGTTAGCAGGTGAGAGAATGCGTAATCCTTTTTCGGAAAAGTTATCCTGAAAGACTTCTATTTACAATTTTATTTCCCTTTCTGCAATTCAAAGGGGCAAATCTGCTAGAAAAGCCAAACCCAAGATGAAATGGATGAATTGTGGGAAGCTACACGAGATATTGTTCTTGTGAGTAATCTTATAATGCAGTTAAAAAGAGCGTTGACAAAACTTATAATCCATTGGACGAAAAAAACACATAAAGCCTTTGTTCGGTAGAATGAGAAAGTTTATACAAAGAACTGAGAGATATTTTAGAATTTTAGAAGCCCGTAGTAAAACACATTCAGGCTAGGACGTCAAATACTCATGACAACGACTTTGTTTGGCAAACATAAAGATGAAAGTTTATTCAGAACAAATAAAAGTGTGGGCTTTCTAAAGACAGGTGTAGGCTGGAATTTTATTCCCAGGGGGAGCACTCCGGTTTTTTTTTTTTGGTAGGTTTTATTTCCCTTTCTGCAATTCAAAGGGGCAAATCTGCTAGAAAAGCCAAACCCAAGATGAAATGGATGAATTGTGGGAAGCTACACGAGATATTGTTCTTGTGAGTAATCTTATAATGCAGTTAAAAAGAGCGTTGACAAAACTTATAATCCATTGGACGAAAAAAACACATAAAGCCTTTGTTCGGTAGAATGAGAAAGTTTATACAAAGAACTGAGAGATATTTTAGAATTTTAGAAGCCCGTAGTAAAACACATTCAGGCTAGGACGTCAAATACTCATGACAACGACTTTGTTTGGCAAACATAAAGATGAAAG
>OZ037780.1:3037500-3062500 GCA_964035525.1 Porites cylindrica | reverse complement strand
AAAGATCAAGTTTGATAGAAATCTGATGATGAATTTAAAGCTTAGTGAATACATCGGAAAGATTATTTTTTAGTCTGGCAGTGACACAGACGGCTTGGACGAAACTTTCCGAGTACTCCCGATAATAACTGTACGGCCGTTATAACAAGCCTTTAGAAACTAGGGCAGGCACAAAGATTTTCTTTTACCTGAGGGACAAGGGCCAGGAGGAGGGATATAATCAACAAAGTTTTAGACGGGGAGGTTCCGCCCCGAGGTCCAATCCCTTACCCTTTTACGCACCAGTTTTGATAGCCTACGAGCAAGCTCTCCTATTTGGGCAAGCGAAGCGAGCCTCGCTCGCGCGTTCTCGCGAGACTCATTTCACTCGTCCAAATAGGAGAGCTTGCTCGCATGCTACAGTTATGACAGAAAAGGTTCCTCTTTCGTGTACTTTCTATTGACAAATGGTACCCCTTTCATTTACAAAGTTTAGAACGCCTCTCTTCTTTTCATTCAAATTACAGAGCATTCATAACCTATCAAATGAAGTCTCTAACCTACTGTTGTGACTTAGTCCTGGCGAAATTTGTCGAGCGCGCGTGGGTCGTAGCGACTTGCAAACTCGGTTGGTTCATATATATTTTATGTATATATCCAATGGTGTTTGCCATGGCATAACAGTTTACATTATGTCAAACAATCGCTGAGCAGGAAACTTAAACAAACCGAGAAGATTCCGCCTGCGCTGTCACTCATTTTATGTCAAAGCACGTTTGAGGTGTTGGACAGTTGCTCGTTCAAGAAAACCTACTCAAACTGTAGCAAAATGGTGGAAACAAACTTAACTGGAGAAGGAATCTACAAAACGTTCGAACAACTTTATTGTTCCAAAGAACTGGCGGCCGCAAAGGTGAAAAATAATTTAATAATCTTGTGTGTGATAAATATATTCCTGTCTATTACCGCATCTGTGGGGAATACTCTGATTCTAGTTGCTCTGCGCAAGGAAACTTCACTTCATCCGTCGTCCAAACTCCTGTATCGTAACCTAGCGATTACTGATCTCTGTGTTGGTATCATCGTGGAGCCTGTTATTGTTTGTTACTGGACATCGCAGGCGATGGAACGATGGGATATTTGTCGCTACGTTCTTGTTTCAAAGTATGTGATCGGCTTTATTCTGTGTTCAGTATCTTTGATGACAGTTACTGCATTAAGCGTGGACAGACTTCTCGCCTTGTTGCTGGGTCTCAGATATAGACAAGTTGTAACTTTGAAAAGATCATACGCAATTATAACCATCCTTTGGGCTAGCGCCACTGTCGCTGGAACAATCTACGTTGTGCACCCATTTGTAACTCGCTGGATCGGTAACGTAGCTATAATACTCTGTTTGATCACTTCGATCTTCTCGTATTCTACCATTTTCTTTACTCTTCGTAACTACCAAATTAAGCCACAGGAACACGTCTCGCAAGCACAGTCACGTCAAGCAATTCCACTGAACATGGCTCGATACAGAAAGGCAGTATCCAGTGCATTATGGGTGGAAATAACATTAGTTGTTTGTTATCTGCCGTATGTTGTTGCGGTACTCTTAACACCTAAACGAGAATTATCTTTGCCACATTACCTTGCTAGACAATTTGGAGCTACCGTCATGCACTTAAACTCGTCGTTAAACCCGTTGTTGTACTGCTGGAAGATCAAAGAAGTTAGGCAAGTGGTGAAAGGCACTCTAAGACATATTTTCCGTTCGTTTGTTTAATTTCTGTGCTTTTCATATTCTTATCAGTCCTTTAAGCTGATCTTCCCCTGCGTTTCTCATGTTCTTTTTCTTTTTATTTTCTACTTATTTTTTTTCCGAGCGTTATATCTTTTATTAATGAGAAAACGTTGCCATGTAGATTCTCTCCTTTATATGTAGGTTTTTATTATTTTTAGGTTTATTAAGGCTAGAAATAAGTGCTATTTAGTAAAACATTCCATAATTTTTGCTCGGTATGTGTAATACAAGTAACGATTTTACAGTTTCCCTCGATTATGTCTCTCACTTCCTCAGCATCCACAAAGCGGAACTTTTTTTTAACGCGTTAGCAGGTTGGGGGAATGCGCAATCCTTTTTCGGAAAAGTTACGTTGAAAGACTTCTATTTGCAATTTTATTTCCCTTTCTGCAACTCAAAGGGGCAAATCTGCTAGAAAAGCGAAACTCAAGAAAGCCCCGGAGAATACAAGTGACAATGTTAGTCCATCTTTATACAGCTTTTACTTCAATAAATGCAAATTACGTAAAGACATTTGACAGTACCGTATTCATAACTCATCACTCCACTAATTCTTAACTGCGCCAAAAAGTTTCTAGTCCGCTTATTGTTGTAAATTATCCCTGAAAGACCCTCAGCGACTAAATAATAAGATACTAGCATATTATGCCTGCTAATCGTTTGTTCAGCAGAAAAACCAATTGAAAAAGACTAACAACCTGCTCGAAACCCGGCTATGCCCCTCGAGATTTTGCATTGCGGTCAAATAGGCTCCCAATATTAGAAAATAAAACAGCTGCTGTTATTAGAAAACCACATGGCTTACTCAAAACGCAACAACATGATGTTAACAAACTCAACTGGAGAAGAAAACCCCAAAACGAATGAACAACTATATTGCTCAGCAGAGTTAACTGAAAGGGTACACATCCATTTAATATTTCTTGCTGTGATAAATATATTCCTGTCCATTACCGCATTCCTGGGAAACACTCTGATTCTAGTTGCTCTGCGCAAGGAATCTTCACTTCATCGCCCGTCCAAACTCCTGTATCGTAACCTAGCGATAACTGATCTCTGTGTTGGTATCATCGTGGAACCTTTTAGCGCTGCTTATTGGATATCTGAGGCGATGGAACGATGGGATATTTGTTTCTACGCCCTTCACTTATCATCTATGGTAAGCAGTGTTCTGTGCGTAGTGTCTTTACTGACATTAACTGCAATAAGCATTGATAGAGTTCTCGCTCTGTTACTGGGGCTCAGATACAGACAGATCGTAACTTTGAAGAAAACATATGTTGTTATGCTAATCTTCTGGGTTTGCTCCATTGTCGCTGCAGCTATGTATATTGTGAACACGCTTGTAACTTCCTGGTGGGCCAACATGGTTACATTTCTATGTCTCGTCACCTCGATCTTCTCTTATACCAAAATTTTCCTTACTCTGCGTTACAATTCAATTCAGCCACAGGAACAAATCTCGCAAGCACAGTCAACCCAAGCAACTCCACTGAACATGGCTCGATACAGAAAGGCAGTATCAAGTGCATTGTGGATACAGGTAACATTGGTTGTCTGTTATCTTCCGTATGCCGTCGCGGTATTTCTAACACCTCAAGGGAAATTAACTTTACATAATTACCTTTCTCGACAATTTGGGTTTACGGTCATTTGCTTAAACTCGTCATTAAACCCGTTGTTGTACTGCTGGAAGATCAAAGAAGTCAGACAAGCGGTGAAACAGGTGAAAGACACTCTCAGACAAATTTGCTGTTCGTTGGTTTAATTTCTATGCAACCATACTCAATTTATTAGAGGGTAAATATTTTCCTCTCTTGCCCTTTTATTTTTGTTTTGCATGACTTTTGTACTTTTATTAATTTATTTATCTATTTATTTATGATTTGCGTGAAACTTATCTGTTTTGATTTACGATAGACCCTTGGAACAAAATGCCGGTAAAAAGAAAAACAAACATACATGATGCTTTAGTCGATTCTCTCTTCCGACTGGTGATTTTAGCTTTGTTCGGTTTTTCGAAACAAGAATTTACTGTTTTTAAGATAAAGATTCAATAATGTGTGCCTCAATTGTGTGCTAAAGTTGGAGCACTCGATTATGTTTCCTTCTTTGTAACATTTAAAACATTTTTAACACTGACATGAACAGTGGCCCTTTCAAACAACTGATTAATTAAAACGATGCTTATATCGATTCTCTCTTAAGTTTTTTATGCTTATCGATGTCAGAATTACGCATTCTTTACTTAAAAAATTCAATAATTTGTGCTGTTTGTGTATGAAAAGCAGAGATTTTAAAAAGCCTTTAAAATATAACAGGTTCCCTCGATTATGTCTTCTTCATCCTAGTTATCCACAAAGCGGAATTTTACAATCCGTTAGCAGGTGCGAGAATGAGTAATCCTTCTTTCAGAAAACCTTTTCAGGAAATTTTTTTAAAATTTATATTCTGTTACTCACGGGCAAATTTGCAAGTAAGTAACTAAGAAAAGCAAAACCCACAAAGGACCCGAAGAACGCACAAGTGACAAATTTAGTCTAGTGTTTATTTCATTATTCAAAAAATGGAAAAGACGTAAAGCGACAGTGTGAGCTAAAGAAGAGTGGTTAAAATTGTGACGTTTTAATTGCTTTTTTGACGTTGATTACTTAATTTCCATATAAATTAAAAATCAGCTCTAATTACCTCAGTAGCAGGTGACACTGAAGAGACTCAACTATCCATTCAAATATTTGCTCCCTACTCCAAAACATCTTCAATCGTTAGTCATGTTTTCAAATTTTGTCGAAGTCATAGGTCGAATTTCTGAGCAGCCTGCCATTTTTCTGACTGCTACTAAAATACTAGCCTGAGTATCAGGCCTTCGTAAGGGGCTATGGGAGAGGAGATTTTAGATGGGAGAGGGGGAGAAGAGAAAGGAAGTTTCTCTCCTTCAGCTCTCTCCCTTTTTCGCTTCCATCTTTCCCCTTTTCCCCAGAAACGCTTGATACTCGGGTTACTAAAATACCGTATATCCTTACTCGTTCTTTTTCGCCTTCCTTCCAGCTGAGACTGAATTTGAAATAATGTCGTTACTAAATAATAAAAGTCGTGGGTTATATTTTTGTCCAACTTTTCTTTTAAAATGCGCCAGAAAAGCTATTAGTAGTCCGCTGGCAGAAAAATAATATTGAATTTTTCAATTCATTTAGGAAAATATTATTCCAAACTGAAATATTCGGCGGCGACTGCCGGAAAATGGGTCTTATCAAAAACTACTTTCAGTTAAAGTATTAGCCTGCGCCACATAGAAAACTAAACTCTGGTTAAGTCCGTCTGCAAAATCCTTGTTCTAGGTCCCTGCCTGTGTACCGGGATTTGAGTACGCGCCATAATTGGCAGGTTGAAAAAGCAATTGTCGATTTGCCAATCAGGTTGAAAGGATATTCGAAATACATTTCTGGTAATTCGTTGAGTCCGCTGGGGCTCAAAACAAGGATTTCGCGCTGTTTCTCAGACCTTGCCAATTAGGGTTAAACCACATCTGCGACGCATGCTACAAAAGTATGTAACTGAGTTAGTCGCAAAAAATAATCACATGTTCTACAAAATGATGGCTTCCTTTCTACAATTTCTAAACTAGGGAAACAAATACGTTAGGAGATTGTCAGTAATTGATTGTCAGTTAGTTTTCCTTTGGCAAGTAGGAGTTCAAAAGACAGATGCCGGTAGGAATTAAATTAAACGGCCGAGATCCCCAATTGCAAACATGAACCATAGGTGGTATTACAAAATAAGTTAACATATATTCCTCTGTCTTGAAGTCTATTAGATACATTCTTGATCAGAAACATAATTTTCACCGAGTTGTCATAGTTAACACGAATTTGAAGTAATTTGTTCAAATCTACAACCTTCGCAGGTAAATTCGATTGCCACACCCTAATACCAACCACAATAACAATCAACTTCCTGCCTCACTGGGCACAAAACGCAAGTCAAACACCTGGAGATTCTTAAAACGTAAACTGTTAAACAAAGCTTTTGTTTCTAGCAATTATAACGTTCAACTCATGGGGCCTAAGGGCCTTCCATTATAAAAAGCAAAATATTTAAGAAAAAAGGGAGGATTGCGCTATTTGAACTCTGAATTTTAGTTTGTTACTTAATAATTCTGGGGACGGGATAGGACAAGCTATTAGCATTCACACGGTGAAGCTAAGGATCCTTTCGGTTGGGTGCTAGTGTTTTCTTCATTAATTTTCAAGTTTATTTCTCTATATTTATTAGCATAGGAGAGTCATTTCTCCACGCCCGGCCCCGCCACGCCCAATCATAAAATCTAGAAAAAAAAAAGAAAAACTAGAGAAAAAACAAACAAACTGAATGTAACAAAAGCTCTAGCATTGACCAACCCTAGTGTCTATCTCATTTCACATCCATCAGAGAACATTAATAAGTCATTAGTCCACTAATTGTAATCTGCGCCACAAAGTCCCCCACCGACTGTAACAGTTGTAAATATCCCTGAAAAGCCCTGAGGGGCATAGATAACAAGATATTTAAACTATGTCAGCCAATCACTTGTAATTAGAAAAACTAACTGAAAACCATCTTCAACTGCTCGAAACCGGCCGGGCCTTCGCCGCTGAAATGCGCTCAGATAGTTTTGCGATATTAGACAGCTGCTGTTATCAGAAAACCACACAGCTTATAAAAAATGCGGCAACATGATGTTAACAAACTTAACTGGAGAAGGAAACAACAAAACGATCGAACAACAATATTGCTCAGCAGAATTAAGTGAAAAAGCACACACCTATTTAATTTTTCTGTCCGTGATAAATATGTTTCTGTCCATTACGGCATTTCTGGGGAATACTCTGATTCTAGTGGCTCTGCGCAAGGAATCTTCTCTTCATCCGCCGTCCAAACTCCTGTATCGTAACCTAGCGATAACTGATCTCTGTGTTGGTTTCATCGTGGAGCCAATTGCTGTTACATATTGGATTTCTCAGGCGATGAAACGGTCGGATATTTGTCAATACGCCATATACTTAACATACGTAACAGGCCATGTTCTGTTTTTATTGTCTCTGTTGACAATAACTGCAATAAGCATCGACAGACTTTTCGCCTTGTTGCTGGGGCTTAGATACAGACAAGTCGTAACTTTGAAAAGAACATACGTAGTTATAACCATCATTTGGGCTATCTCCATTGTCTCTGGGGCAATTTACAATGTGAACTCCCTTGTAGCCTTTTGGTGGTGGAACATAGTTAAATCACTGTGTCTCGTCACCTCCACCTTGTCTTATACGAAAATGTTCCTTACTCTGCGTCACAACCAAATTCAGCAACAGGAAAACATCTCCAAACCACAGTCAACCCAAGCAACTCCACTGAACATGGCTCGATACAGAAAGGCAGCATCAAGTGCATTGTGGGTACAAGTAACTTTAGTTGTTTGTTACCTGCCGTATTTTGTTGCAGTAGTTCTAACGCCTCATGGAGAGTTACCATTTCCAACTTACCTTGCTCGACAATTTGGGGTTACTATTTTATTCCTAAACTCGTCATTAAACCCGTTGTTGTACTGCTGGAAGATCAAAGAAGTTAGACAAGCGGTCAAAGAAACACTCAGACAGGTTTCCTGTTCGTTTGTTTAATTTCAGTATATTTCGTACTGAATATAAAGTTATTGTTCGGTAAAGGTTGTCCTCTCCTGTCTTTGCTCATCTTTTTTTGTCATTTTGTTTTCACTTTTTCTTTTGTTTTTGCTTGGCGCAAAAACAAATTGTTTTACAATTAGCATCGACGGTGAAACCGTTTGGGCAAAATGATTAAAAAACGACGTTTACGTCGATTCTTTCCGCAAATGTACATATTTGAAGTGTTTTTAGTAACTATCCACAATGCGGAGATTTCTTTCCGTTATAAAACAGGTGCCAACAGATAATCCTTTTTGCAAACAATTTAGGCGAAACGACGTCTGTTAATAGGTTTCTTATTACTATAATGAAGCGAATTTGCAAGTGAGTTGGAAAAGTGACAAAAATGACAATTTTGGTCCGTCTTTAAACTGTGAAGCGCTAATTGTTTTTGCGTTTTTTTCAAGTCGACTAATTACTTAGTTTCCATATAAATTAAAAATCAGCTGTAAATTGCTTCAGGGGCAACCTGTTCAGTTGTGACTGTTGGGAACTATCCGTTCAAATAGCTGATGATAATTATCCCAAAACATCTTCAGTTGCCTGTAGAATTTGCCGTAGAATTTGTCCTACTTTTAATTTTCTTTCGTTTGTGAAAATTAATCTTCCCAAGAAGCTGAAAGTTTAATAATAGCCGGCGTCAAATGAATGATGAAGCAATGGTGGACACCTTTGTATTTGCACGCTTGGCTCTGTCCCTTTAGTGCCGTGTAAAGAGGGTCTAACTATATACTTACAATAATGTTTCTCTTAAAAATTTAACACTTATCTGGTTAATTGGTTGGGTCATCAGAATGTGGAACGAGCTAGGCTTGGGCTTGATTCCCAAGGGTATAAAATAACTGGGGAGAAATTCCTACATTTGTTTGATTTCCGCAACAAATGGTTAGACATAAGACATTCTAAACTTTTCGGAGAAGTCTAAGGAACCATGGGCCCCATCTCAAGCTATGTGCAAACAAACGCAACAACCCCCAACATTGTTGGGCCAACAATGTTGGGACTTGTTGTGTCCGTGTTGGCAGTGCATCGTGGGAAAAAACAACCCATAAGCCTTTGTAAACCATGTGTAATGCGCCTGCGTGGCCCCAACAATTTTGGAAGAGCTGTGCAAACGGATCCAACATTGTTGCGCTACGCTTCGGCGATCAAGAAACAGCAGAAATGTTGGGAGTTGCTGGCTCAAAATTTGACAAGTTTCAACATCAACACGCAACATGTGATATCCAACAATGTTGCGTTCGTTTGCACGGAGCTTAACAGTACTTTCACTTAATCTGACTCTGTCAGCTCTTTGCATCACCTGTTAAATAACAGGAATTCCAGAGAGCCGGACTGGACTTCAAAATCCAACCCTGTTGGAGTTGTGTACCTTAAAAAAAAAATCCGAAGTGAAGTTACAGCAACTGTGATATCTGTCGTTAGCTGTAATACCACTTGTCCAGGATTATAATAACCAAGCTAGCGTAAATTGTAACATAACGTTATAGAAAATAGTAATTTGTAATGAGCTGAACTGCCGTAAATTGAAATAACAACATTGTCTATAATTTTGTAATAAGCCTCAATTTTTTTGTTCTATGATTATTGTCAGATATTACGGTACATTACTGTTCACTAGATGCAGGAAAACTAAAATTAAACACAGCATATAATTGCTCAGTAGAATTAACTGGAAAATTAAACAGCCTTAGTTTCGTGATCAACATATTTCTGTCCATTACATTTACAGCTGAGAATCCCCCCGGTACAAAAACGGCAACATTAGGGAGTTTTAGCAACGACGACGGCGACTTCAACGAGAACGGCAAAAAAACAACAGGTTGAGATTGGCAAAACAACAACTCTGTCCATGCATCACGCTTCTTTGTACGTTTCTTTGCCGTTGTTGAACGACTACGATGTGAAACTGCCTAACTTCACGTTTTGTTGAGGACGTGAGCAGAAGACAACGATTTTACCTTTCTTTTCCTGAACTTCCATAGTCTTTTAGAAGTCAACTCCAGAAAAATTAGCCAACATTTGACGAATTCAACGGCCATGGAATGTCGTCGCTGCTTCAGTTCCTTATTATCTTAGCAGAGGTGAACGGCACACCCGCGCCATGACGGCTGTTACTAAGACGTGTTCAACGAAAAACGGGCGATCATGTTAGGTTTTGTTCACATTTCTTATTTTCCCGTTGCCGCTGCTCGTTCTCCGTTAAGTAACATCTCGCCATCACACAAGATTCCATAAAAGAAGATGCTTTCGTTGTCAAACCTTTCCAGTTTACTTCTGCAGGACTCGTATATTCATCTCCTCCTCTTGTTTTCATCCCGTTGTATTATTGCAATATTTTGCTGATTTTATTTTCCACACGACTTTTTCGCCCCGCAATACGTCCCAAGGTCTTTTCGGTTGATTGTTCATTTTTCTGGCAATTATGCCGCACAATTGACGTCATTTTTCACATATCGCAAAATTCTTCCAAATTTGGTTGACTATAGCTGGTTATGATGAATTATGCGTGGGATATTAGCCAATCAGAAACGGAGAAATATTTTGAATGAACAATAATAGCATTTATTGAAGTAATGCAAAGCCACCTGTTCTTAGTTGGCAAAACAGATAAGAAAAAAATGCCTTTTTTTAGCTTACAAACAAGTGATAAAGAGGATTATCATATATATAATATAGACCGCCCACTGTCCGCTAGTTAGAAAAAGTAAAGAGACAAAAAAGAAAGTAATTAGTTTCTCTCCATGCAAAAAGATATGAAAATTTATTTTAACATCGTCGAAGTTCAAAATTTACCACTGTATTACATTCCACGTGAATCGGACTGCCTCCTTCTTCAGTAAGGAATGAAATCCAGCTCTGGGCAGCCCAACACGAATGGCCGACCGTGTTTATTAATTTTAATCGTACAAAGTTACATTCCTTACTTAAACATACAAAGGAAAATGTTGCCAATCTGATACCTAAAAAGATTGGTTTGATAATATTGCAAAAGTTTTTAGTATGCTTTGCAATAAAACGGCGATGTGGAATATCAAAGGTAAGGATGGAAAAGGACAAATGAAGAAGTGTTTTGCTTGAGAGATTTAACTAAACACAAAAACTAATCACCTCGTTTTCGTCTTCGTAAAACAGATTTTTCAGTGCTCCTCCGATGAGAACTTGGAAAAAGACGATACAAGGTTGGATTGTAGACAGCTGCCATTTACGTAACAAAGAAATTTGTTACACATTAGTTATATAAAAAGAATGGTTGCAGAATACGATACGGGAAGGAAATACATGAATTGCTTGAAAACGTTACCTGAAGAAGCACAGAACCATTTGATGTTTCTTTCAGTGCTAAATATATTTCTGTCCATTTCCGCAGCTTTGGGAAATATTCTGATTCTAGTTGCTTTGCGCAAGGAATCTTCACTTCATCCGCCGTCCAAACTCCTGTATCGTAATTTAGCGATAACTGATCTCTGCGTTGGTATCATCGTGGAGCCTGCCGCTAGTTTGTATTGGATATCTGAGGCGACAGAATGGTGGGATATTTGTCAGTTCGTCTTCGACTTATCATCTGTCGCGGGCTTTGTTCTGTGCTCAGTGTCTTTGATGACAGTAACTGCAGTAAGCATTGATAGACTTCTTGCACTGTTGCTGAAGCTCAGATACAGACAAGTTGTAACCTTAAGGAAAATATATGCCACATTAACAATTTTTTGGGTTAGCTCCATTATCCCTGGAACAGTGCACTCTGTGAATCCTCTTGCAACTTCCTGGTGGGGTAACATTGGTACATTATTGTGTCTCGTCACCTCAACCTTGTCTTATACGAAAATTTTTCTTACTCTGCGTCAAAACCAAATCCAGCCACAGGAACATGACTCGCAAGCACAGTCAACCCACTCAACTCCACTGAACATGGCTCGATACAGAAAGGCAGTATCAAGTGCTTTATGGGTACAAGTGGCATTAGTTGCATGTTATCTGCCGTATGTTGTTGCGGAAGCTATGACGCCCCATGGAGACTCTTTTCCATATTACCTTGCTAGACAATACGGGAGCATTTTTCTTTACTTAAACTCGTCGTTAAACCCGTTCTTATACTGCTGGAAGATCAGAGAAGTCAGAAAAGCGGTGAAAGAAACACTCAGACAAGTTTGCTGTCCCTTGGTTTAATTTCTATGTCTTTCATACTGAATCATCATGCTTTTTTCTCTAATTTTCATTACCGTTTTCATCGTTTTTCTACCATTATATCTGTTTTTAATTATAAAAAGTGACCCTTTTCTGTTTGGGAAACCCCATGCAGGTAATTAACATGTAAACTGCGCCACAAGTGGTTGGGCACTGTTTTGAAGTAACGCTCTGAGGACATTTAGTGGATAATAAGATATTTACATTATGTCAACCAATCGCTTGTTATTTGGGCGTCGCCCAGCTCGCTTGTTTTGATTCAAAGTTGTAATAGGCTTGCAATACGTGCGAACGTAAACAAGCCAAGCGACGCGACTAGAATGCCTGCCGCGCGATCACGACACAGCATTTATCCTCGTTACACACATCCTACAGATAACGCGCGGCAAACAAATCGGCAATATAAATCAAACGTTAAGGAAAAAAAAAGGTACACTAAGTAAAACAAACTCTTAAAAAAATTCAAATTAAGAGGTCGTAAAACCTGCTCTGCGCCATTTATAGATATTACATTCACCACGTTAGAAACAAGAAGGAAACTGGAACCGAGATGCGTCCCGCAATCGTTTCTGGGATAGTTACTGGAGACGCCGCGCACGTCAGCTGGGGCCTTTTCGTTTGCCAGTCTCTAGTAAAAGTCCCAGTAGTCTTTGTGAAAGTTAACTTGTCCCAGTTTCCTTCTGACTTATCAAGTGGCGAATTCCGGTCAAACGAGTTTGCGACTCATGACATTCAGCTGCCCCTATAACAAAACAACACAGCTTACTCAAATTGCACGGAGCAACATGACGATTACAAACAATATAACCAGAGAAGAAAATCAAACAACGATCGAACAACTATACTTCTCAGCACAATTAGGTGGAAAAGTAGTTTGTTTCGTACTTTCGTTAAAAATTAGTAATGGGTTAGGTAATTACTATTTGTAAACCGAAAAGGGAAAATTATATAATATGTAATATTTTTAAGATTGCTTATAAGATTAGGAAGCGGTGTTGATTAGCATTAATCAGGGAAACTCTAGTGAGTCATACTCAGTTTACTTCCAGAGATGGTCTCATACTAACTGGAGTATCGTCATAATAAAGCCGATTTAAGAAAAGATTTGAACTTATTTACATTATTCAGAGTAGTGAAGGGATCACTTGTCTAAGGAAACCTCAGGAAACTTCGTGTAAATTGCACCACAAGCAGTCGGGCACTGCTGTACAGTATGACTGAGGCAACTTCAGGTCATGTAGTGGATAATAGGATATTTACATTGTGTCATTCAATAGCTTGGTCAGTAGAAAAACATACTGAGGAGGACGTAAAACTTAAGCTGCGCGTTTTACAGGTATTGCATTGCGGTAAAGCAAGTTTGCGATACAAGACCCACATCCGACAGCTGTCCTTAAAAGAAAACGACACAGCTTACTTAAATTGTAGCAACATGATAACAAACTTTACCGGAAAGGAAAGCCAGATAACGATCGAACAACTATACTGCTCAGCACAATTAGGTGGAAAAGTTCACGGCTATTTAATATTACTCTCTGTGATAGATATATTCCTGTCCATTACCGCAATTCTGGGGAATATTCTGATTCTAGCTGCTCTGCGCAAGGAGACTTCACTTCATCCGCCGTCCAAACTCCTATTACGTAACCTAGCGATAACTGATCTCTGTGTTGGTATCATCGTGGAACCTCTTAGTGCTATTTATTGGGCCTCTGAGGCAACTGAACGCTGCCAGAATATTTGTCGCTACGCCTCAGACTTTAGATACGTCACAGGCTTTGTTTTGTGCGCAGTGTCTTTGATGACAATGACTTCAATAAGCGTGGACAGACTTCTCGCCTTGTTGCTTGGCCTCCGATACAGACAAGTTGTAACATTGAAAAGATCATACATAGCTATAACAATCCTTTGGGTTGGTTCTATCCACGCTGGGACAATATACTTTGTGAACCCCCTTGTAACTTCTTGGCTCGGCAATATAGGTATATTACTTTGCATAGTCATCTCGATCGTTTCTTATTCGAAAATTTTCCTTACACTTCGATACAACCACATTCAGCCACAGCAATGCATCTCGCAAGCACAGTCAAACCAAGCAACTCTACTGAACATGGCTCGATACAGAAAGGCAGTATCAAGTACACTGTGGATACAAGTAACATTAGTGGTTGTAACAGCTTCCGGTAAAGCTGTGAAATTATTTCAGATTTGATTGACGTGACTTTAGTGACGCTTTTAGTTAAGCATATATGTAGCTCGCATTTCAGTTTCATCTAAGACCCCTTGTGAGAAAGATCAAAGAAAAGTTGTACATCAAAACGGAAATTTTCGGAACGTGATTACCCGCGAACGTTGGTGAGAAATAATTTACACTTGATTTAGTTTGATAGTTTATTAGTCTGTAATTCTACATTGAGATTGTCGCTAGTTTCTTGTGCTGTTAAGTTTCATTATATGTACCACGTGCGCATTGAGCAATTGTAATTGTGATCAGGCTGCGAACGTAACAATACTTAGACTATTTCTTAACGTAATCATTTCAGTTGATCGCTTCACTTCAGTGTAAAGACCAAAGGAATAAAGAAGTTGGAAGAAAGCGATCCTTCTGGTCAATTGAACCTTTATGAACATTGAACTAGCGCGTAACACAACACGGGTACCGAGAATTAAATAAGATCCCGTTACAGTCAACAACGAGGGTTAAGTGAACTCAAAGAACTCAAATGATTTGAAAGGAAATTCACATGACAAGTTATGAACTGGAATTAGATAATGGATTCCGATAAAGTAGAAAATAGCGAAGAAGCTAACACATTTGAAGGTGCACATGGTTACAGCAAAGAAACTAAAGAAAATAGCCACATCGATGCGAAAGAATGTGAAGAACGATCGGAACGTCGCAGTAGAAACCGCACCGAAAGAGGCTTAGAATTTGACCTAGAAATCGGTGCAAAGAAACAAGAAAGAGCAGCGAAAGATGTACAATCGCGCATAGATGCGGCCTATGAATCCTTACGAGAACCAGCGGATCTAGTAAAACTTAACGCTTGCAAAGACGGTTTACAAGCTGAACTCGGCAACTTGAAGACGGTACATGAAAACTTGATTGATTTGCTAATTAGATTAGAGCTCAATGAAAGAGAACAAAGGGAACATGACCGATATGTCGCGTTAAATAATGCCGCATTGGAGTGCTTAGCAGACATCAAAATAAGAATAAAGGACCAAGAAATAGAAAGAGTCGAACTCCTCTCGCAAAGATCACAGCGCTCCAAAAAATCTCCATCATCGTTTCGATCGTCTTCAACCTCCTCTTCAAAGTGCGCGGCAATCGAAACTGCAAAGCTCAAAGCGAAATTAGATTCTCTGAAAAGGCTCCAGGAAATCGACAGGCGGCGAGACGAATTAAAACAGCAAGAAAGGGAGCTAGAGCGTCTAAATGAGGAAGAAAAGCTACATGGAGAACTTTCCGCGGCTGAAGCAATTCAGAAAATACTTCAAGAATCCGAATTGAACGACACCATAACTCTACAAAAAGCATCAAATTCTGTGGACCCAACAGAAAAACAAAGGCAGCCAAAAGACACCGCCTTCAATTCCCCTATTCAACCTCAAGGGGATACAAGTAGCCCTGAGAAATCTAATGGACAAGATAAAGAGTTTCCGGCTATAACGCCACCTCAAGCACGCGACGAAAACGCACAAATCTCGAGTACAACCACAAGAAGTTCGCTGAAATTTCCCTCGCGACTCGACGTTAACACGCCCGCCTTTGTTCCCCGAGACGTCGTACAATCGGCAGCGACGACTGAATCCTCCGAGCAATATAATTCTCAGCTTTGGCGCATTCAGGAAGAGAACGCTAAAATTCAGAAAACGCAAGTTGAACTGCTACGAAGGATGACCGTCCCAATTCCGAAGCCCCCAGTATTTTACGGAAACATTTTAGAGTATCCAAAATGGGAAAACGCCTTTGACGCACTGATAGAAGACCAAGTCGTTCTTCCCAACTACAAGCTCTATTATCTTGGCGAGTACACCAGCGGAGCTGCACAAAAGACGATCAGCGGCTTGTTAGGACTGCGGACAGAAGACGCTTATAAGAGAGCTAGAAAAATACTGAAAGAACGCTTCGGAGACCCCTTCAGAATCTATGAAGCCTACAGGGATAAACTAAGAAACTGGCCGCCCTGCGTGACCAGTACAGAACTCCAAGAATTCAGCGACTTCCTTGTCATGACTCAAGAAACTATGAAATCCGTCAAGTACCTAAAGGAACTCGAGAGTTATTCCACGATTAGAGAGCTCGCGGCCCGCTTACCCACCCACTACAGTAACAAGTGGAGAGAAAATGCGAAGAAAGTAGAGGCGAGGTACGGCGAATACACCTTTGCAAATTTCGTTGAGTTTACTCAAGAATCATCCCTCGACGCCAATCATCCTGTGTTCTCGCACGATGCTCTGACCTCAACAAGAAAAGAACTCGAGAGAGAAAGGAACCACTCCGCTGACAAAGCGAAATGGAACTCCGAAAGAAAAGATAAGAAGAGGGGACGAGGCACCACCCATTTCAATCTGAGCGACGAATCCTCGCGTGAAGATCCCGAGGACGCGAGTTTCTGTCCGTTGTGCAAAGGAAGACACAGTCTCGTAACATGCAAGAACTTTCTAGAAAAGACAGTCAAGGAAAGACAAGACCTTTGCATGTCTAAAGGATTATGCTTCTCCTGTCTCGGCCCTCGCCATACAGCAAGACAATGTAAACGTAAGACTCTGTGCGAGTTGTGCAAGAAACCACATGCAACCGTTTTGCATCGCCTCTTACCGGAACAGAAAAACGAAGAAAGGGCAAAGGAAACCGTAAAGGCCACGAATAACTGTGTGAGCTGTAGTGACACCACAACCTCCATGATTCTCCCGGTGTTGATCCACCACAAGGACGACCCAGATCGCCGAGTTAAAGTATATGCCGTGTTAGATGACCAAAGCGATACCTGTTTCATTACAGACGACATAACGAAAAGCCTTGGGGTAACCGGTCCTGCCGTAGAGTTAGAGCTGGGTACCATGCACGCCGTAGAGAACATTGACACACAGAAAATTGAAGGGCTGATCGTATCACGCTTCGACGGTCAGGTTGATATACCCCTCCCCAAAGCGTACACAAGAAATCTTATACCAGGCCTGCGTGGACAGATTCCTCGCCCTGAAACCGCCCGTAAGTACGAGCATCTGAAGACAATTGCAGACGAGATACCGCCGTATGATGAGCAGTTGAGTATTGGATTACTGATTGGTAACAACTGTGCGCGTGCCTTAAAGCCAAGATCTGTAGTACCTGGAAAATCAAACGACCCTTACGCAATACGTACGATACTTGGATGGGGAGTGGTAGGAGCAAAGGGCCACGGAAACCGAGCAGACGGCACTGGGGAAAGAGCCGAGTGCTATTGCACCGCAACAAGGGAAGTAGGTAATGAACAATCTACTGGCCTGTTTGTCCCTTTACAGAGCTGCAAAGAAATCTTAGCTCCTTCGTCTATAAAGAGAATGTTTGAACAGGACTTTGCGGAGACGCAAGACCTTAACTTAACAATGTCCCAAGAAGATCTAAAGTTCATGAATATAACCGTTGGCGGCATTCACAAGGCAGATAACGGACACTATGAAATCCCCCTACCGCTTCGCAACGAAAACGTCCGCTTACCATGCAACAGAAAACTTGCTGAAGCTAGATTGAAGCAGTTAAAGAGAAGACTTGAAAACGACCCAAAGTACAAGCAAGATTACATAACATTCATGGAGAAGATGATAGCAGACGGCCATGCAGAGAAGGCTCCAAATCAGTATGAGAGAGCGTGGTATATTCCTCATCATGGGGTGTATCACCCTAAAAAGCCGGAGAAACTGCGCGTCGTCTTTGACTGTTCAGCAGAGTTCCAGGGCCATTCTCTTAATCGCCATCTCCTACAAGGACCTGATCTGACAAACACGCTGATTGGTGTACTGTGCCGTTTCAGACAGGAACCTGTGGCATTCGCCTGTGATATCGAGGGTATGTTCCACCAGGTCCACGTCAATGAGGAGCATCGCGACCTTCTCCGCTTTCTCTGGTGGGACCAAGGAGACACCACAAAGGAACCAACAAAGTATCGAATGACTGTACACCTGTTTGGTGCCACCTCTTCTCCTGGCTGTGCTAACTTAGCACTAAGAACTGCCGCTGATGATAGTAAAGACGACCTGGGAGTCGAAGCAGCCTCTTTCATTAAGGAAAATTTTTACGTTGACGATGGGTTAAGGTCAGTCCCAACGGTACCAGAGGCTACCAAATTGATCAAGAACGCCACTGAGATGTGCATGAGAGGCGGTTTCAAACTTCACAAATTCACGTCAAACAGCAAAGAGGTTGTCGAGTCCATACCCGTAGAGTCACGTGCAAAAGAGATCAAAGAAATTGACCTAAACTGCGACCTACTTCCTCCCGAACGCGTACTTGGCGTCGAATGGAACATTGAAAACGACGTTTTCAAGTTCCGCATCACCCTTAAAGACAAACCACTGACGAGGCGTGGCATCCTATCGACAGTAAGCTCAATCTACGACCCGCTTGGGTTTGCTGCCCCCTTTCTGTTCCGAGGCAAAAGAATACTACAGCTGCTATGCAAGGAAAACTTAGACTGGGACGACGCTATACCCGATGAACTACGAACGCAGTGGGAGATGTGGAGAAACGAACTTCCCCTGTTAGAGACGATGGAAGTTCCAAGATGCTTCAAGCTAACGGGAATGAACGGCCTCAAGAAGATCGAGCTACATCACTTCTCGGATGCAAGCACCGAAGGATATGGCCAGTGCTCTTACCTCCGTTTGGTAGACACAAGCGACGAAGTTAACTGCTCACTGGTGATGGGGAAAGCACGTGTGACTCCTTTAAAGCCGATCACTATACCGCGCCTTGAGCTAACGGCCGCCGTGGTGTCCGTCAGAGTTAGCGACATGCTGAGACGAGAGCTCCAATATGATGAATTAGAAGAAGTGTTCTGGACCGATAGTAAAGTGGTCCAGGCATACATCCAGAACGATGCACGCCGCTTCCATACGTTCGTTGCCAACCGAGTGCAACAGATTAGGGAGCGGACCCTACCAGAACAGTGGCATTACGTTGACGGAAAAAACAACCCCGCTGACGACGCTTCTCGTGGTCTCAGTCCCAAAGACCTCCTGCAATCTTCAAGATGGTTACAAGGACCTTCCTTTCTGTGGGAACACCGTGGCAACTGGAGGGACTTTAATAAGAGTGCACCCGAACCCCTCCAGCTAGACGACAAAGAAGTAAAGAAAGCATCATCATTAGCCACAAGCGTTTCGAACAAGGAAGAACCCGCCACCCTTCTTCAACGCCTGGAAGGCTTTTCAAGCTGGTTTAGAGCGAAGCGCGCAGTAGCAGTGTGTTTGCGGTATCTAAGAATTCTACTGAATCAAGTTCGTGGAAACCAGATAACTACAGAAGGAGTTAAGACAAGATCTGCAGCACGCGAGTACAACTCAGTAAACGTAGAAGAGTTAAATGCAGCAGAACGAGAAATAATCAGACATGTACAGAAGGAGGCTTTTAAGGAAGAAATAAGCAAACTGAAGAACCCGACCACAAGAGGAGAAGCAAAGGGATCAAGCCCACTCTTTCGTTTAGATCCATTTCTAGATCTGAATGATCTGGTGAGAGTTGGTGGTCGCATCAGACAAGCAAGCCTATCGCAAGACACAAAGCACCCTGTTGTCCTACCAGGACAAGGTCACATCACCAAGATCCTAACCAGTCACTGCCATGAGAAAGCCCTGCATCAAGGAAAGGGGATCACCCTCAATGAGATCCGGTCTTCAGGCTTCTGGATCATAGGTGGTGGTACAGTGGTCTCTAGAATGATCCACGAATGCGTTACCTGTAGGAGACTCAGAGCAAAGGTACAAGAGCAGAAAATGGCGGATCTTCCAGAGGACAGGCTAACACCCACCCCTCCTTTTACATACTGTGGAGTGGACTATTTTGGCCCTTGGTACGTGAAAGAAGGACGCAAGGAACTCAAGCGGTATGGAGTCCTATTCACATGTCTAGTCACAAGAGCGATTCACCTAGAAGTAGCCAACTCTTTGGAAACGGACTCGTACATTAACGCTCTTCGCCGCTTTATATGCAGACGTGGTCCCGTGCGCCAGATGCGTAGCGACAATGGTTCGAACTTCATTGGAGCACGAAGAGAATTAAAGGAAGCGCTAGCCGAAATGGATCGAGATCAAGTGAAAATAGAGATGTTGAAAGAAAACTGTGATTGGTTTGAAGTCAAATTTAACGTCCCTTCTGCCAGCCACATGGGTGGAATCTGGGAGCGCCAGATTCGAAGCGTTAGGAGTGTACTCTCAGCCCTGCTAGAAAGCAACGGTCAGCAAATGAATGATGAAGCTTTACGTACCTTCATGTGCGAAGCAGAGGCAGTGGTTAATAGTCGACCCCTAACAGCAGAAAGCATCACATCACCAGGATCTGCAGAAGCGCTGACCCCAAATCACTTCCTTACTTTGAAGACAAAGGTTGTGGTACCTCCGCCAGGGATATTCAAGTCTGCCGAACTCTACTCAAAGAAATGGTGGCGACGTGTGCAGCACCTCACAAATGAATTCTGGCTTCGGTGGAAAAAGGAATTTCTCCTTTCTTTGCAAGAACGACAAAAGTGGACCAAACCCAGGAAAAATCTCCAAGTAAATGATGTCGTTATCATTAAGGAAGATGACGTACCTAGAAACCAGTGGAGAGTGTGCCGTGTTGTTGAGGCTCTGCCGGATGAAGATGGACTGGTACGCAAAGTGAAGCTTGAAGTTGGCAACCGGAACCTAGCATCGAGTGGAAAGAGAAGCCAGCCCTTAGCAACTTTGGAAAGGCCTATCCACAAACTGGTGCTGCTGATGTCTGCAGAAGATGAGTAAAGACCGGGGAATCCCCATCGAGGAGCCATTACAAAGGAAAACAAGAGAATCCAGTATTAATGGACCTTGGACTTTAAAACCATTAATAAGCCGAACAATAAGGAAGTTTCTGTTCTTATTTGCAAATAAATTAGCACAAAATTGCGATAAATTAAAGAATTAATTTAGGGGAGCCATGTAACAGCTTCCGGTAAAGCTGTGAAATTATTTCAGATTTGATTGACGTGACTTTAGTGACGCTTTTAGTTAAGCATATATGTAGCTCGCATTTCAGTTTCATCTAAGACCCCTTGTGAGAAAGATCAAAGAAAAGTTGTACATCAAAACGGAAATTTTCGGAACGTGATTACCCGCGAACGTTGGTGAGAAATAATTTACACTTGATTTAGTTTGATAGTTTATTAGTCTGTAATTCTACATTGAGATTGTCGCTAGTTTCTTGTGCTGTTAAGTTTCATTATATGTACCACGTGCGCATTGAGCAATTGTAATTGTGATCAGGCTGCGAACGTAACAATACTTAGACTATTTCTTAACGTAATCATTTCAGTTGACCGCTTCACTTCAGTGTAAAGACCAAAGGAATAAAGAAGTTGGAAGAAAGCGATCCTTCTGGTCAATTGAACCTTTATGAACATTGAACTAGCGCGTAACACAACACGGGTACCGAGAATTAAATAAGATCCCGTTACAGTGGTTTGCTGTCTGCCGTTTTTTTTCTCTTTAATTATAACACCTCAAGGAGACCCTTTACCATATTATCTTGCTACACAATCTGGGCTGGTATTTCTTTACCTAAACTCTTCATTAAACCCGCTGTTGTACTGCTGGAAAATCAAAGAAGTTAGACAAGCAGTGAAAGACACCATCAAACAAGTTTCATGTTCGTTCTTTTAATTTATACTTCGATATACTCTTTTCATGCTGAGAATTTCCTTGTTATTTGTTGAGTTATCTTTTTTTTTCTTGCGTTATAGCAGCTTATAGCGGTTTTGAACAAAATTAACAGAGAACGACATTTACATCGATCTAGCCAATCTCATTGTTTTTTATACCATACGAAATCCGAATCGGTTTGGAATTAAAAAAAGATATTTAGACCTGAAGCTAACTGCAAACATCGGAAACAAGTGAACCATACTCTTTATTATAACCATAGTTAATTAAAGTGGAATGGTTGGGAAACCCTTTGTTATAGGTTTTTGTTAGCTTTTTTGAACCTGACCGTGCACAGCGTTCAATGGTATTCCCATCATTTTAAAGTTATTGACCGATAGAAACATTGCATTAATTTATTCAGTCATAATTTGTGAACAGAAAACAAAGGATTGTGCACAGTCAGGGAGCTTCCAACATAACCTACAGCACCATTGTTTTCAACTTCGATGTTTGCCGGGTTTCCTTGAAAACCAGTCTCCTCTACTAACTAGGTTATAACCCGAGACTAAAGCCCCAGACTCAAGAAAAAGGTATAACAACCAGTAAGCCTATACAGTGTTGGTCTTCTTAAAAGAAAGAAAGGAACAGATGGGTAAAGATAGAGATCAGTTTGCAGTGGACTGCTTTGCTTCTCCAACATGACCGCCTGATCTGTTTGTTTACTCCTCCAACACGCTCGTCTTGATTAATAAAAAGTATTTTTTTTTTGCGAAGAAATTCAAGAAGTAAAAACCAGAAGTTTTGCATCTGACTTCCAAACATTTTTTAAACATAGTTTCCTTTGTATTTTCTTTAAATATTGTTATTGAGTTTGAGAATAACAAATTGTATACAATATGTAATATATAATTGCCTGTAAGGTAAGGAGGAAACGGGATTGATTAGGGTTAATCAGGGAAACTCTCCTGAGTCATTCTTTACTCTCAGAGATGGTCTCATACTAACTCAGGTGTTGTCATTATGGAGCAGATTTAAAAAAAGAATTGAACTTCTTTAGATTAGTCAAAGTAGTTATATGATCACTGATCTGAGGAAATCTCAGGAAATTGCATGTAAACTGCACTACAAGTAGTCGGGCACTGCTGTGAAGTATGACTGAAGCGACCTCAGTGCATATAGTGGATTATAAGTACCTGTTTTCATGAAGGTGGGGGACCCCAGGTAGGTGAGGTAACCCGCTTAGATTGGTAACCCGCCTTCCATATAATCTCTCATTTTAATTTGATCACGTTTACATGACAGATGGGGTGACCCGCCGTGGGTTACCTCACCTATCTGGGGTCCCCCACCTCCACGTAAACAGGCCCTAAGATATCTACATTATGTTAACCAATTCAAACAATAGCTTGGTCAGTAGAAAAACATACTGAGTAGGACGAAAAAGTTGCTCTGCGCGTATTGCAGTAAAGCGAGTTTGCGATAGTATACCCATATTCGACAGCTGCCCTTATAGAAAACGACACAGCTTACTGAAATTGTAGCAACATGATCACAAACTTTACCGGAAAGGAAAGCCAAATAACGATCGAACAACTATACTGCTCAGCACAATTAGGTGGAAAAGTTCACGGCTGTTTGATATTACTGTCTGTGATAAATATATTCCTGTCTATTACAGCATTTCTGGGGAATACTCTGATTCTAGTTGCCCTGCGCAAGGAAACTTCACTTCATCCGCCGTCCAAACTCCTCTATCGTAACTTAGCGATAAGTGATCTTTGTGTTGGTATCATTGTGGAACCAGCAGCTGTTTCTTATTGGATATCTGAGGTGATAGAACGATCGGATATTTGTCTATACGCCTTAGACTTAACATATGTCACATCCTATGTTCTGTGTTCATTGTCGTTGGGGACAACAACTTTTATAAGCTTGGACAGACTTCTTGCCCTGTTGCTTGGCCTCCGATACAGACAAGTTGTAACTTTGAAAAGAACATATCTAACTATAATATTCCTTTGGGCTATCTCCAGTTTCGCTGCAACAACGTACTTGGTGAGCCCCGTTGCACACCCTTGGTTTGGAAACATAGGTCTATCACTCTGTTTAGCCATCTCAATCTTTTCTTATACAAAAATTTTCCTTACCCTGCGTTACAACCACATTCAGCCACGGCAACACGTCTGGCAAGCACAGTCAAACCAGGCAACTCTACTGAAAATGGCTATATATAAGAAAGCAGTAGTCAGTGCATTGTGGATACAAATAACGTTAGTAGTGTGTTGTCTGCCGTTTTTTTTCGCTTTAGTTATAACACCTCAAGGAGACCCTTTACCATATTACATTGCTCGACAATTTGGGGCTGTATTTATTTACCTAAACTCGTCATTAAACCCGTTGTTGTACTGTTGGAAAATCAAAGAAGTCAGAAAAGCGGTGAAAGACACAATCAAACAAGTTCCCTTTCGGTTATTTTAATTTATATCCTTTTCATGGTGAGAATTTCCTCGTTATTTGTTTAAAGTTATCTTTTTCTTTGTTGCGTTATAGCTGTTTTGAACAAAGTTAACAAAGAACCACCTTGACGTCTGTTCTCTCCAATCTCCTTGTTATTCATTTCATACGAAATCAGAATCGTATTGGTATTAAAAATAGATATTTAGACCCGAGGTAAGGTGTATACATCCCCGTAAAGACAAACGTAAGACGTTCCGCCCAATCAAACCCTTTATCTTCACCCGAGACTAAAGCCCTAGATTTAACAACCAGGGGGTCAATTTAATAAAACTTTTCCAAGTGTAATTTACAGGTGTAGCCATTGTCTTCAGAGTTCAGAACAATGGCTACACTTATAAACTACACTTGTAAACATTTTATTAAATTTACTCTGGCAAGCCCTTCTGGTCCTGTGACCTATGGCCATCTTGGTTTTCTTAAAAAAGGAAACAGTTGAAATAGAGTTCAGTTCCCGGTGGACTGCTTTGCTTCGCTTTGTTTACTCCACCAACATGCCGCCGTGACGTCAAGCGGACATGTTTTGCATCTCTGTTTGAAACTTCCTCCTTTACACTGTTGTTTGTAACGTATACTCCTTCTTTTTAGAGTCACAACTATGCTCTACTTCAATGAATTTATGATTCTTTTCACACTCTTTTTTCAAAAGCACCTTTACTATTTTCTTCTTTGATTTCATGAAACTCTGTTGCTGCCGTCAATGTCTGGATTAGCAGAAAACCAATTTTAACCTGATTTCATTAGAACAGATTAATAAATTCATTGCTTAGAAAAATTGGGCCGGATAGATTTATGTTAACTTGATTTGTTTCTCTCCGGGAGGGACAAAAATTGAGCGACAATTAAACAAAACCAGAAAAAAAAAATTAACAATTTAGAACGTATTAATTCAAACATTAAATAAAAATTGCTGAAAACGAGGTCCAGTTGTACGGGAAATGCATGTACGAAAATTTCTTCGTGTCACACACATTACAGT